>LNAC01000441.1:1330188-1361298 GCA_002007465.1 Ailurus styani | reverse complement strand
TCAGCCCCGGGCCAAGGCCTGCCATCCCGGAGACCCTGCAGGGTAAGTGAAGGGACTTGGGGCTTAACCTTCCTCTTGGGACCTCTGAGTTCCGAGAGCAGGGGTGGAGTGGGGCAGGGCCTGTTGGACCTTTCTTTCTGGGGGAGATGGGTCTGGGGGTTTATCAGGGGTGTGTCCCTGCGTTTGTAACCTGGGACTCCTTTCACCTTGACCCCTAACAGCACGTGGGACCCCGGTCTGGGCTCACCCTAGGCAGAAGCTGCCCGACAAGGCCTCACTGCCCACGGCGTTGTCAGGAGGAAGTTCTTGAGGGCCAGGAGGTCCACTTCCCTTCCTGCGGTTCTGGGCTCCCAGAGGACAATGGCAGGGTGTGGGCAGGGTTCTGTGGGTGGGGCTCTGTGGGCGGGGCTCTGTGGGCGGAGCTCTGGGCGGGGCTCTGGGCGGGGCTCTGTGGGCGGGTTGGGAAGTGATGGGGGTAATGTGTGGTGTGGTGGATTGCAGGCAGCAGTCCTGTAGGACCCAGGAACTGGCTTTCACTGACTCTTATCAGCCTGCTGGCCCCAGACCAAGGATCTCATTCTGTTCCCTATGTACATTAGCAAGTGTTTGGTGGCTGGAGCTTAGCTGCAATGCCTGGAGCCCTCCACACTTGGTACCACAGGGACTCTTTTGGGCCCCACTTATGTGGCGGGTGCACACCTCATTACTTGCTCAGTGTCTCACTTCACTTCTAATAGGTCCTTGGCTATCTCCAATCAGCTGACCTAAGGCCAACTCTTCACACCAAAGAGTTCACATCTGTGAGCCTCATGATAGGAATTCCAGGTACACCTCATCACGTCTCTCCTGCCTGAGGCTTCCCGAACATGGCTGTCGTAGGGTGAGAATCCTGTGGGGTCCCTTTTCTGGGTGCACGAAATGATCAGATTTCATTCAGGGAACTCGCAGTGAGTTAGCAGGTCTGGAATTCCTTCCTTTTCTCACTTCCTAACTCCCCACACACCCATCAAGGCCCTTAGGAATCCCATGGGAAAGTGGGGTGCTCCTTAGCCTGACCACCTTCCTGGGGCTTCTTTTAGTTGACATCATTCTCATCTCTCCAAGTTTCTGGGATGAATTTCCATCCTTATATGCAATTATTGTGATACTTGATAGTCTATTTTAGTTTGTGCCTTGTACCTTTTGTTCTTTTAAGACGTTAATGAAGTCCAGTCCACATTCAATGGTAAATTTTCAAGTGGTTATTATCACAGCTCGTGGAGTCACACTGCTGCAACCAACCCATACTTTTTTTTTTTAAGATTTTATTCATTTATTTGACGGAGAAAGACACTGTAAGTGAGGAAACAGAAGCAGGGAGAGTGGGAGAGGGAGAAGCAGGCTTCCCCCTGAGCAGGGATCCTGAATCGGGACTCGATCCCAGGACCCTGGGATCATGACCTGACCCGAAGGCAGACACTTAATGACTGAGCCACCCAGGTACCCAACCCATACTTTAATGTAGTCCTAATATTACCCTTTGATCCTGGCACTTAAGCTTTGAGGAGCTGCCTCAGGTTCCTTTATTAAAGCTGTAGAAATTCATTGTCCCAGGTAATACTGGAAGAGCCAAGGGATGAACTTAAAACCTTCCCTCTAGTCAGTCCTGTCATTGGCTCTTCTTGAAGGCTAGTACTCTTCTCCATCACGGAGCAGGCCTCCACCTGCCCACACAGAGGCTCTAGTTCATCACAGAGTTAGTATTCCTCCGGAGCTTATAGCTTTTATTGTTTTGCTCTTGCTTTTGATTATGGGGAAAGCAGCCTGACTTGGTGACATATTTGTTGCTATAGGTAAGGCAATGAATCTGTAAATATGTTAAAGAGAATTGACATCTTTACAATATTCTCTTTCATATGAATAAACATAGTAAACTGCTTTTTTCGAAAATTCTTTTTCATAAAGTCTTTCGGTAAGTTTTTATAAAAATTTGTATTTAAATTCACTTTAACATACAACATATTATTAGTTTCAGAGGTAGAATTTAGTGATTCATCAGTTGTGTAAAACACCCAGTGCTCATTCCATCAAGTGCCCTCTTTAATGCCTATTCCCCCTCCACCTCCCCTCCAGCAACCCTCAGTTTGTTTCTTACATTAAGAGCTTCTCATGGTTTGTCTCCCTCTCTGTTTTCATCTTATTTTATTTTTCCTTCCCTTCCCCGATGTTCATCTGTTTTGTTTCTTAAATTCCACATATGAGTGAAATCATATGGTATTTGTCTTTCTCTGACTGACTTATATCACTTAGCATAATGCACTCGAATTCCATCCATGTCATTGGAAGTAGCAAGATTTCATTCTGATGCCTGAGTAATACTCTATTGTATGTATATACCACCTCTTCTTTACACATTCATCTGTTGATGGACATCTGGGCTCTTTCCATATTTTGGCTACTGTGGACATTGCTGCCCCTTCAAATCAGTATTCTTGTATCCTTTGGATAAATGTCAGGTCGTAGGGTAGCTCTATTTTTAATGTCTTGAGGAACCTCTATACAGTTTTCCAGAGTGGCTGTACCAGTTTGCATTCCCACCAACAGTGTAAGAGGGTTCCTCTTTCTCTGCATCCTCACCAATATCTGTCGTTTCCTATGTTGTTAATTTTAGCCTTTCTGAGTGGTGTAAGGTGGTATCTTACTGTGGTTTTGATTTATGTTAGTCTATCAGTATGTTTTTATAGTTATCTCCTAAAGAACTTGTAGGTGTCTGGTTTTGTATTAGGTATGTCTTGGATATTATTGTTGTTTTCAGTGATATATTTTCCATTATATGTTGTAATTTGTTAGTGATTTTGTTTTATCAGATTCCTTAATTTGCAATGTTGATCTTTTATACATCTTTCTTTTTTTTTTTTTAAAGATTTTATTTATTTATTTCACAGAGGGAGAGAGATCACAAGGAGGCAGAGAGGCAGGCAGAGAGAGAGGGGGAAGCAGGCTCCCCGCTGAGCAGAGAGCCCGATGTGGGCCTCGATCCCAGGACCCTGAGATCATGACCTGGGCCGAAGGCAGTGGCTTTAACCCACTGAGCCACCCAGGCGCCCTTATACATCTTTCTGAAGTTGCTTATGTGTCTTAATAATTTCTGTGCCAATTACTTTGAACTTTTTAATTTAAGAGATCATATTGTTACCATTGTTACCTCTTTCTTTTCATTATCCTTTCCTCTTATTTACTTTGGTATTCATATTCTTGTCTAATAGTTGTGTACTGGGTATGTATTTTCATCCAGTTGTAGACAGTGGATTTGATATCATGTCTTTGTTTGCTTGTCAAACCTGTTGGATCTGTTTACAGTAGTTCCCATTTAGTATATTCATTATAGATTTTAGAAAATGGAAATTCTTTTCTTTCTTTTTTCTTTCTTTTTTTCCCCCAATATAGAACACTTCACAAATTTGCATGTCATTCTTGCCCAGAGGCCATGCTAGTCTTCTTTGTATTGTTCCAATTTTAGGGTATTTGGTCCCAAAGTGAGCACGGAAATTCTTTTGTAATGCAAGCTTGCCAAAACTCATTATCATTAGCAAGTGTTATTTATTTATTCGTTTGTTTGTTCGTTTATTTATTTTGTCAAAAGCTTTATCTTTACCCTTGCACATAGTCCTGTCCTTTTTTTGCTAAGAGAGTGATTTCCATTTGGCAGCATTTTCTAATGTTAATTCACTGCTATATTGGAAATACTATGAATTTATTTAGGATATTTGTCTCTATGCAAGTGAGCTTGGCTTAAGGGTTACTTTACTGAGGGATTCTCACCTGGTCTTTTTTTTTAATGTAAATACATTTTTAATGTGAAGAGGCATAAAATTTCCTTTACAACTTGTCATTTATCCATCATGTAATGTCAAATGCACCTGTAAAACCCTAAGATAAGTAGGATTCTTTTGAGAGAAAAGAGCCAAATCAAAGACACCATTAAGGAAAAACATGCATGCTAGAGTATGAATTCTATGAGGATAAAGGCCATTATTTTACATATTTTTAAAGTCCCTAGTTCCTGACAGGGTTCTCAGAATATAGTTTCTTAGTTAATGAGCAAAAAATTGATTTACTGATTAAATTAGCAATTATGGAACTGCCTGACAACAGTATAAAATAAGTGGATAATTCTGGAATAACTGGCTTCTGGGCTTTAATTTTAATGACCTTAAAACAACATAATTTAGTACTAAATGTTTAAATACCCATTATAATTGCTAAACTAGGAAATTAGCATTATGTCTGATCAGCTATACAAAACTCATCGATTTTTCTTTAGAAAAGAGTAGAAATTACAAAGACTAAAGGAGAGACTCCTAATTAAAGCTTACATTTACTAATCTAGCACCATAATTCCAGTCTTAGACTGTCTCAAGTGGCTGGAAGGAAGAAGGGATGAGGTGAGGAAGTTGGAAAAGGGTGGTTCTTTTTTTTTGTTTGTTTAAAGATTTTATTTATTTATTTGACACAGAGAGAGAGATTACAAGTAGGCAGAGAGGCAGGCAGAGAGACAGGGAGAGGAGGAAGCAGGCTCCCTGCTGAGCAGAGAGCCCAATGCGGGCCTCGATCCCAGGACGCTGAGATCATGACCTGAGCCGAAAGCAGAGGCTTTAACCCACTGAGCCACCCAGGCGCCCGGAAAAGGGTGGTTCTAAACTTGTGGCCCCACCTGTGCTCTCAGGCAATGCAGGATCTAACAAGAAAATTGTTGAGGCTAGAATTTAAAACAAAAACTTTCAGTTCAGATGGTAAGGAGCTCCTCAAGAACAGCAGAATCGGTATATCCAGACGGCAGCGCTGGAGTCCGCCTCATGACCTGGGGGTTTCTTCTTGGCATCCAAGTCCTTTCTAATTTCTTCTAGTTTTTTTTTTTAGCCAGGTTTGGTATGTCATAGTTCTGAGCCTGATAGATTCCAACCACGTTGCCAAGAGTAAATCCAAGCACGAACTGCAGCATGGAGTCCGCGAGTAGAGGTGCGAAGGGCGGCTGCAACTCGGTGGGCCGGTCTGAGCCTGCCTCTCACCTGGTCTTTATATCAAGAAGAGGTAGCTTATTTTAATGGTTGTATAACTCCTGAGTTTTTGTGTAATTTCAAAAAGTTTACATGAGGTGGAGATTATTTTTCCTTTATCTTTTTTNACAGAGAGAGAGATTACAAGTAGGCAGAGAGGCAGGCAGAGAGACAGGGAGAGGAGGAAGCAGGCTCTCTGCTGAGCAGAGAGCCCGATGCGGGCCTCGATCCCAGGACGCTGAGATCATGACCTGAGCCGAAAGCAGAGGCTTTAACCCACTGAGCCACCCAGGTGCCCTAAAGATTTTATTTATTTTTATTTCACAGAGGGAGAGAGATCACAAAGAGGCAGAGAGGCAGGCGGGGGGGGGGGGAAGCAGGCTCCCCGCTGAGCAGGGAGCCCGATGCGGGCCTCGATCCCAGGACCCTGAGATCATGACCTGAGCCGAAAGCAGAGGCTTTAACCCACTGAGCCACCCAGGTGCCCTAAAGATTTTATTTATTTATTTGACACAGAGAGAGAGATTACAAGTAGGCAGAGAGGCAGGCAGAGAGACAGGGAGAGGAGGAAGCAGGCTCTCTGCTGAGCAGAGAGCCCAATCGGGCCTCGATCCCAGGACGCTGAGATCATGACCTGAGCCGAAAGCAGAGGCTTTAACCCACTGAGCCACCCAGGCCCCCACTTTTTCCTTTATCATTTCGTGTATCAAGCCCAAAGGCCTGGATGGCCCTGGAGTCTTTTGATGCTGCCTTGGGTTAGACTGCTGTTTCAATTTCATATTTTAATGATTGAAGATGTCTGTCTCTCTATGGAACTATTTACTTATTTATATTATGTTAACCTTAAAAGTAAGCATCCAGTTATTTTACCAGGAAGATGGGTTTATCTGGAAATAGAGAATTTCAGTTGGGTCTTGGAGACTAGGCACAACTAGAGGCAAGTCCAAGAACAAAGGAGAGGAATAGTCTTTTATAAATGGAAGGAAGAGTTGGAGCTCTTATAGTCCATTGAAGTCCATTGAAATGGCTTTTCATTGGCTAAGTTGTGAGAGTTTCCTGTTGGCTAGGCTGTTCCTAGGCAAGGAAAAAATCTTTTTTTTCCTCCTGCTCTTGTACTGAAGTATGTATGAGCTTCTTCCTATTGGAAATACATTTCTACTTGTCTGCAACTGAAGACAAGTGGTAAGTTATGAGAACTCCCCTTTCTGGCCTCCCAACTCCATTTTAGATGCGTTTTCCTTTATTTAATTTCACAGTATTTTGATATCAATTCCATATTACCATAATAAAGCTAGTACATATTGCATTAAAGCAAGTCACATGAATTTTTTGGTTCCCAATGCATCTAAAAGTTATAGTCACACTATGTTATAGTCTATTACTTGTACAAAAGCATTACGTCTAAAAAAATACAGTGTATATACCTTAAGTTAAAAATAGCTTAATGAAAACTGCAAGTTCATACAGTTCTGTGTGTGTGGGACATTTTATTTTTATTTATTTATAGATTTTATTTATTTATTTATTTGTCAGAGAGAGAGCACAAGCAGTTAGAGTGGCAGGCAGAGGCAGAGAAAGAAGCAGGCTCCCCGCTGAGCAAGGAGACTGATATGGGACTCGATCCCAGGACTCTGGGATCATGACCCGAGCCGAAGGCAGCTACTTAACTTACTGAGCCACCCAGGCATCCCTGTGTGGGACATTTTAACTGAAATGTGAAATTTAAGTGAAATTTCTAAATGCCTTTTAGCTATAAATGCATTAAACTGGTTTTTATTCATGATGTATGAGTATAAAATGTGTTACTTTTATGTAATTTGAATGAAGGATACTTTAAGTACATTTAAAAATATTTAAAGTGAGAAGATGGTAATTTCCATATTGAAATTATAATGTAACTTTCTGGGACTTAAGAAGTTGTACTAAATACTCAAAGGTGAGTGCATTTTAAATAGTCATCAAAGATGGTGACATGTAGGCAAAAAAAAAACTTTTCAAAGAATACCAGTTATAGTAGAAGTGAGGAAAATGAAGAAATTGGTTTTTAATAATTTCTGGAGAAAACCAGAACTTGGTTAGTGCTCAGTGAACACCTATTAGATAGGTTAATTGGCTGTTTTATATGGTGAGACACTGAGCTGAAAGATACATGATAAGATGTGGTATAGAGGCATACCTTGGAGATAGTGCAGATTTGGTTCCAGACTACTAGAATAAAGCAAATATTGTGACAAAGAGAGTCCGTTGAATTTCCTGTTTTCCCAGTACATATAAAAGTTATGTTTACACTGTATTGTCATTTTTTCAATGTGCAATGCATTATGTCTTTTAAAAGTACATATTGAAATATGGGGCACCAGGGTGGCGCTGTCTGTTGGGCACCCGACTCTTGGTTTCTGCTCCAGTCGCGGTCTCAGAGGTCTGATATTGAGCCCCGAGTCAGGCTTTGTGCTGGTCATGGAGCCTACTTAAGACTCTCTCTGCCCCTCACCCCTGCACACACACATGCACTCTCTTTCGCAAATATATCTTTAAAAAAAATAAAAAGTACATATTGTAATAAAGAAATACCTTATTACTAACAATTGCTAGCCATCATCTGGGCTTCCAGCAAGTCATAATCTTTTTGTTGATAGAAGGTCTTGCCTCTATGTTGATGACTTCTGACTGCTCAGGCTTATGTTTTCTAAAGGTTGGGGTGGCTGTGGCAATATCTTAAAACAAGACAATGAAGTTTGCCAAATCGATTGACTCTTTCACACAGTTTCTTTGCAGCATGTGATGCTGTTTGATAGTATCTTCACCAGGAGTAGATTTCATCTCATGAAACCACTTTCTTTGCTCAGCTGTAGGAAGCAAATCCTCATCCATTCAATCTTTATCATGAGATCGCAGCAATTCAGTCATATCTTTAGGCTCCACTTAATTCTAGTCCCCTTCTGTTTTCACCACATCTGTAGTTGCTTCCTCCACCTAAAGTCTTGAAACCCTCAAAGTCATCCAAGAAGGTTGGAATGACTTTTTACAGACCTCCATTATTATTGATATTTTTACTTCTTTTCATGGATCTTGAACGTCTCTAATGGCATTGAGAATGGCAAATCCCTCCCAGAAGGTTTTCAATTGACGTTGCCCAGATCAATCAGGGAATTCACTAGCTATGATGGCTATAGCCCTATGAAATGTATTTCTTGAATCATAAGACTTAAAAGTTGAAATCAACTCCTTTGTCCATGGACTGCAGAATGGATGTTGTGTTAGCAAGCATTGAAAACAACATTAATCTTGTTGTCCATCTCCATCAGAGCTCTCAAGTGACCAGGTTCACTGTCCCTGAGCAATAATATTTTGAAAGGAATCTTTTTTCTGAGCAGTAGGTCTCAACAGTGGGCTTAAGATGTTTAGTAAATTATGTTGTAAACAGGTGTGCTGTCATCTGGGCTTTGTTTTCCCATTTACAGAGCACAGGCAGAATACATTCAACATAATTCTTAAGGGTCCTAAAATTTTTGGAATGGGAAATGGGCTTTGGTTTTAACCAGCTGCATTAGTCCCTAAGAAAAGAGTTCACCTGTCCTTTGAAACCACGCTTTGAGCTCTCCTCTCTAGCTATGAAAGTCCTGGATGGCATCTTCTTCCAATGGAAGGATATTTCATCTACACGGAAAATCTATGTGTAGTGTAGCCACCTTCCTGAATTATCTTAGCGAGATCTATGGAATAACTTACTGTAGCTTCTACATTAGCACTCGGTGCTTTTCCTTGTACTGTTATGTTGTGGAGATGGCTCCTTTCCTTAAACCTCGTGAGCCAATTTCTGATAGCTTCAGATTTTCTCTTTTGCAGCTCCTCACCTCTCTCAGCCTTCACAGAATTGAAGAGATTTAGCGCGTTGCTCTGGATTAGGCTTTGATTTAAGGGGATGTATATTGTGACAGGTTTGATCTCATATCCAGACCACTGAAACTTTATCCACGTCTCACTTTTGTGTGCTTATTGTAGCAGTACTTTTAATTTTCTTCAAGGACTTTTCCTTCACATTTACTATTTGACTAATTGTTTGGTGCAAGAACCTCAACTTTCAGCCTGTCTTGGCTTTTGACATGCCTTCCTCACTATGCTTAATAATTGCTAGCTTTCAATTTAAAGTGAAGGACATGGAAATCTTCCCTTCACTTAAACACTAAGAAGCCAGTGTGGGGTTACTAATTGGCCTGATTTCGATATTGTTGTGTTTCAGAATAGGCAAGCTGGAGGAAAGGGAGAGACGGTGGAACAACTGGTCAGTTGGAGAGACAGAACACACATAGCATTGATTAAGTTTGCCATCTTATGGGTGTGATTCTTGGCGCCTCAGAACCATCACAGTAGTTACATCAAAGATCATTGACTGTATATCACCATCGCACATATAAGAATAATGAAAAATTTGAAATATTAGGAGAATTACCAAAATATAACATAGAAATACAAAGAGGAAATTGTGTTGAAAAAATGTCACTGATAGTCTTGTTTTACACAGAGTTGCCACAAACCTCATTTGGTAGGAAACATGATGATCTGAGAATTGCCATAAAATGAGGTCTGCCTGTACATCAGTTTTCTTTTCTTTTTTTAAAGATTTATTTATATATTTCGAGAGAGAGAGAGACGGAGAGAACACGAGCAGGAGGGACAAGAGGGAGATGGAAAGAGAATCTCAAGCAAACTCTCTGCACTGAGTATGGAACCCAATGCGGGGCTCAGTCTCATGACATTGAGATCATGAGCTGAGCCGAAAACATGAGTTAGACACCTAACTGACTATGCCACCCAGGCACCCTGCATCACATTTCATATTAAAGCAGGATATTGGGCGCCTGGGTGGCTCAGTGGGTTAAAGCCTCTGCCTTCGGCTCAGGTCATGATCCCAGGGTCCTGGGATTGAGGCCCGCATCGGGCTCTCTGCTCAGCGGGGAGCCTGCTTCCCCCCCCTCCCCGCCTGCCTCTCTGCCTACTTGTGATCTGATCTCTCTCTGTGTGTCAAATAAATAAATAAAATCTTTAAAAAAATAAAGCAGGATATTTAAATAGAGCCCTTGTATTATAGAAATTCCCAAACATATGTGACAGTATGGAGACTAGAATAATGAGCCCAGTTACCTAACAGTAATCAATAGCAATCCTCAATTTTTATGGGTAGACTTCTGTTCATATTAAGGTTTAGGTGTTTGTTTATTAGCAAGTGCACTCCAGGGGCAAAAATGTGCCCTTCCGTCAGGATGTACATGAAGTCTCTTGTCTTCTTTGTGGTGAGGTTGGCAGTCATCTTTTTCATTTATTAAATCCATGAGAGGCAGCAGGATGGTCATTTTCTCATTCCAAAATTCCCGAGTTTTGTATCGGAAATTCTTCTTTAGGTAGAACTTCTTCATTGCCCATCACTTATCTTGAGATGTTGGTAATACTTACAAGTGTTATTTTATCATTGCCACATCTCTTCTCCAGCTAAATTTTGCACAGTTTTATTTACCTAATGTCATGTGTAACTGTTTCTTTCATTTGTGCTTATAATACTTATAAAAATCGTTATATAAATCCTTTCAAAGAACTAGCTTTCATTTGCTGGCTCTACTGTCTTCTAATTGATCACTTTTGCATTCATCTATATTGTTTCCTACCTTTGCTTCTTTGTCTTTAATATGCTGTTCTTTCTCCGGCTTCTCGAATTGTTGGGATGTTTTAAACATGTTTGTAGTAAATCTAATTAATATAATAAATATCCCTGTAAGTACCCCCTTGGGCTGTTTAGAGTAGTAGAATGCTATAGAGCTTTATGTGTAGTGCTCACATTTTTTACAAGTTGAGTCTATCTCTCAATGCTTTTATGATTGTTTGAATAGCTGTGTGTGTGTTTATGCATAGAAGCACTAGGACCGAAATACTGTTATTAAGAGGAAGTTTCCGGTTTCAGAGTTCATGGGAGTATTTTGCTTTGTTACATTTTACTTATTAATGATAGAAGAAACTCGAGCAAACTTAACTGCTAATAAAAGAGTTGCACTTTTTTCCCCCAGAAGAGAAAGTAAGGTTTCACATGAGAAAGTCAATAAAAATAATTGGCCAACTGCAACATTCAGATTATCCAGGAAAACAAAAACTAAGTATATAGCTCTGAGGGGATGTTTATTTATTCAGAAATTTTATTTTTTCATGCTATTTCAGGTCTATAGAAAAATTGGGCAGAAAGTAGAGTGAGTTCCCATACACCCTCTCAGCCCCTTACGCACAGTTTCTGCTATTATTTACATCTTATCTTGCATTAGTTTCTTGTGTTTCTTATAATTAATAAGCCAACACTGATACATTATTAGTAACTGAAGTAGATAACATACGTTAGGGTTCACTCTTTGCATTGTACGTTCTGTGGGTTTTGACTAATGTATCCATCATTGTAGTATTACAGAGAGTAGTTCCACTGCACTAAAACTCTCCTGTGTTCCACTGAGGCACCCTCCCTCCATCCCCCTGAATTCCTAATCTTTTCTAGTGTCTCTGTAGTTTTACCTTTTCCAGGATGGCACATATTTAAGATAAGAGGGCATGTAATCTTTTCATATATGCTACTTTAATTTTTTTTTAAGATTTTATTTATTTAGTTGACAGAGAGACACAGCGAGAGAGGGAACACAAGCAGGGGGAGTGGGAGAGGGAGAAGCAGGCTTCCCGCCAAGCAGGGAGCCCCATGCGGGGCTGGATCCCAGAACCCTGGGATCATGACCTGAGCCGAAGGCAGACACTTAATGACTGAGCCACCCAGGCGCCCTGATATATGCTACTTTATATTAGCAGTACGCATTTAGCATTCCTCCAGGTGTTTTCATAGCTTGAAAGTTCATTTCTTTATACCATTGAACGGTATTCTATTGTCTGGATGTATTGCAGTTTGTTTATCTCTTCACCTGTTGAAGGACATCTTGGTTGCTTTCATCCTTTGGCATTTATGAATAATGCTGCTATAAACTTTTGTGTGCAGGTTTTTGTATGAACATAATTTTTCAACTCATGGGTAAACACTAAGGTAAACACACTGCATTTGCTGGATTGTATAAGAGTATGTTTACTTTTGAAAGATTCTGTTAAAATGGTTTTCCATGTGGCTATACCATTTTTCCCACCAGCACTGAATGAAAGGTCCCGTTGCTCTGCATCTTTTCCAGTGTTTGGGTTTGTCTGTGTTTTAGATTTGAGCCATTCTAATAGGTGCGTAGCGGTATCTCTTTGTTTTAATTTGCAATTTCCAAATGTGATATAGTGATAAGTGTCTTTTTTATGTCAAAGTATGTTCTTTAATCTCCACGTATTTGAGATTTTTATGCTATTTTTCTGTTATTTATTTCTAGCTGAATTCCACTGTGGTCCTAGAGTATGCTTGTATGATTTTTGTTCTTTAAATTGGATGGTGTCTTATGCTACAGAATGTGGTCTATCTTGGTGTACATTCCATGTGAACTTGGACCAAAAAAAGTGTGTTTTCTCCTGTTGTTACATTTTCTAAAAATGTCATGTAGACCTTTCTCACTGATGGTGCTATCCAATTTAATTATACCATTAATAATTTTCTGACTGCTGCATTTGTCAGTTACTTAGAAAGGTGTGCTGAAGTCTCCCTTATAATTGTGTCTTTGTCTCATTTGTGTTTCCCTCATGTATATTGACACTGTGTTTTTTGGTGCATACACATTAAGGATGGTAATATATCTTGCAGAATTGACCCCTTTGTGATTATGTAATACATCACTTTTTCTCTGATAATTTTCCTTGATCTGAATTCTGAAAGAAAAATGGTTAGTCCAGCTTTCCTTTCATTTGTATTAGAATGGTAGGTCTTTTTCCAGTTTCTTTCATCTATCAGTGCCTTTACATTTAAGGTGGATTTCTTTTTTTTTTTTTTTTTTTTTTAGATTTTTATTTATTTATTTGACACAGAGAGAGAGAGATTACAAGTAGGCAGAGAGGCAGGCAGAGAGACAGGGAGAGGAGGAAGCAGGCTCCCCGCCGAGCAGAGAGCCCGATGCGGGCCTCGATCCCAGGACGCTGAGATCATGACCTGAGCCGAAAGCAGAGGCTTTAACCCACTGAGCCACCCAGGCGCCCTAAGGTGGATTTCTTGTAGACGGTGTATAATATGGTCTTGTTTTTTTTACCCCCTGTGAGAATTTGTATTCTTTTAAGTCATGTATTCAGACCACTGACTTTTAAAGTAATTATTGCTATAGTTGGATTTATGTTTGCCATAATATTTTGTCCCTGATGTTTATTTGCTGCTCTTGTTCTTTGTTTCTTTTTTTGTCTCTCACCCTTTTACTCCCTTCTCTGGCTTTGACTGAGCACTTTATGATTCCTTTTTCTCTCCTCTTTGGCATAGCAGTTATTTTTACTCATTTTTAGTGGATGCTCTCACTTTGGGAATACGCATTTAGAACGAACCCAAGTCCACTTTCGAACGATGTACCACAGATTCACTGGTAGTGCCAATTCCTCCCTCCTGTTCTTATAACCTTGCTGTCATTCATCCTACTTCCTCATAAGGTATAATTATGGAATAGATTGTCTGTTATTATTTAGGCTGTTATCTGTTAGAGCAAATAAAGAAAAAAATTATTTTGCCTTCATTTATTCCTTCTCTGGTATTCTTGTCGTCTTTATATAGGTGGGAGTTTCCAACCCATATTATTTTTCTTCTCCTTGAACAACTTCTCTTAGCATTTTTTGCAAGGGACATCTCCTGGTACCAGATTTCCTCAGTTTTTATTTGTCTGTGAGCATCTTTTATTCTCCTTAAGAGGAAAGTTTTACTCAACTTAGAATTCTAGGTTGGTAGGGTTTTGTTTTTCAACTCTCTCAAGCTTTAATTCAACTCTCTTCTTGCTTGCATGTTTGTGAAGAGAAGGCCACTGTGATTCTTACCCTGTGTCTCTCTACCCAAGGTGACTTTTTCTCAAGAATCTCTCTTTTGGGTTGGTTTTCTACAGTTTGCATATGCTATGTCTAGGTGTAGTTTTTGTTGCTCATACTTCTTGGCATTCTTAGAGCTTCTTGGACTGGTGGTCTAGGACCTATTGTTAATTTTGGAAAATTCTCAGTTGTCTTTACCTCATATGTTTGCTCCATTTCTTGCTCTCTTTCTCCTTCTTCTAGTATTCCTATTACATAACTGTTATATCTTCTGTCATCCCACAGTGTTTGGGTCTTCTCTTCTTTTTCATTCTTTTTTCTCTTTACATTTCATCTGGAAGTTCCTGTTGACATGTTTTCAAATTTATTGATTTCATTCCTCAGCCACGTCCAGCCTATTGATGAACCCATCAAAAGCTTTCTTCGTTTCTTTTGCAGTGTTTTTGATTTCTAGCATTGCCTTATGATTCTTTCTTAGAGCTTACATCTCTCTGCTCACATTACCTCTTACTTATTCTTGCACAGTTTCCCTTTTTCCGTTAGGGCCCATAGCATATTACTCATAGTTATTTTAAATTCCTGCTATGATAATGGCATAATGTCTGCCGTTTCTGATTCTGGATCTGATGCTTGCCTTATAATTTTTGTTGTTGTTGCTGAAAGCTTGCTATAATGTATTGGGTGAAAGATTTTATGATCTTCTGGCCTCGAGTCAAGCCATGTTTATTGTTTGCTATAGCTGCAGTTGTCAGAGACTAAATTTTCTCCGGTGTCCTTTTCATCTTCTCTGTTTTTTTTTTTTTTTCAGTTGCAATCCTTTGTTATTAGACAGGAGCCCTGTTGATGTGGCAGTGAGGTGTGGGACATGGGGTGGGGGGAGTGTTCTGTAATCTGATGATTAGGTCTCAGTTTTGTAGTGAGCCTGTGCCCCTGGGTTCTGACTTCACAAGTGCTTCTCATTTTTTTCACGCCTTAGGTAAAACAGGAAGTAAAGAGGGCCTATTTTGGGGTATTTCCCTTCCTCCTCTTGGAAGGCTAGAGGGTCTAGAGTTGGCATTTCCCCTCCCGCACGTGGCTTAGGCTCTAATAAAACCCTAGTCGGTTAGGCTCTGGTAAATACTTTCTCTGTAGGCATGTCTTGTTATGAAGAACAGATCATTCTGGGCATTTTTTAAACTGGCTACTTTTTCTTTGCCCCTGCTAGAAGTACAATGGCATTGTTATCTGACCTTAATTGTCACTATAAGAACCTGGTTGGGCTCTTGGAAATAAAACTTAGAATTTCTAAGTGTCAGGGCCCCTGTTAGACCCTAGAGTTTTTAACTTGAAGCTATTCTGTAGTGAGTCTCCAGAAATTTGTGAAATACACTTCAAGTTTTCCAATCCCGGTGCCGGCTCCTGCACTGGTTTCTGCTCTTGGACTTAGGATCTAGTGAGCTGTGATTCTCTATTTCACCCAGTTCCTCTGTCCATCTTGGGGGGCAGCAGTTAGCCTTGTGACCTCAATTCTCTGATGGATATAAGAAGAATTGCCAATTTGCAGTTGGTTCAGATGTTTTCTTGTTGGGAGGATGGGAGTGACAAAGTAAGGTCCTTACATGTTAGACTGGAAACTGAAAGTGACCAAAGAAAATCCACTCTCAAACTGATTTTGTTTGCCAGAGTTAATTTCCTTTTGTCTCTAGGACTTAGAGGGTTTTTTCTTGCTGACTGTTACTCAGAGACTAATGTCAGTACCTAAACCTAGCCTGCAATTTCATGCCACTTTGCCAGCCCCATAGGCCACTCAAAACATGGCAGATTTCCCCTTCAAAAATAAGCAAGATAGCAAGAGCTTATCTGATAAAAATATGGTGTCTTATATAGTGTCTGTTATCAGAGGAGTGTTGTCTTACCTTTAACATGTAATGTAATATAATGTAATGTAATGTAATTATTGGAGTGACATCCCAACACCTTTGTCAAGCCAGCCATAGGCCCTACACTTGAAGGTACAAGTGCACAAAGGTATGATCATTGGGAGGTGGGGAATCATGGGCTCCAGTACAGTTCTGTATGCCACACTCTATCCTCTAGGCCCCATTGTTTCATGTCCCTACCTGATACAATCTCCCCCATCTAAGATCCTCAAAAGCCTGATCCAAGTACAACATCACCTCAAAATTCAAATCTTATCATTTAAATGAGGTCCACCTACCAATGATTAGACTCGTAGGTATAGTTGTTAAGTATACCCACTGGACATATTACATCTTAATGTGTGGATCTATGAAACATGTTATCCTTACTTTTTAAATGAAAGGCAGACTGTGTTTGCAGTTGAGAATATAAATACTTTGCAAATGGTTATCACATACAGTGGGACAGGTACCCATAACAGGTACCTTGGCTGCTCCAGGATTCACGTATAACTGCCAAGAGCTACTTTGCATTGCAGGCTTTAGTCTCTCAACTCTGAGACACATCATTTGAGGTTTTGGCACTAGTTCACCACTCCCACCACCTTACCTCTCAGACCACAGGGCAAAACTCGAACTTCAGTACCTCTGAAGAACTGCAGTTACCAAAATCCTAAACACACTTGTCTCAGGATGTTTACACTTAATTGTTCTTGCTTAGATTCCCACCTCCTATTTTCTTCTTTTTAATTATCACTGTGCACTACCATAATACCTCACCAACATCCAACTGGTCCGGTGATAGAAACCCTAGCATCCCCAGAAATAGCACGGTGTTTTCCAAAAAGCAGATATTCAGTTAATGCTCTGGGAATGAACGAGCCAATGAACATAGTATCTAATTTATTAAAATTCAATTTCGCCTACATTCTTGAATAAGCTAAGTAAATCTGTGTGTTCAAATTTTTCAGAACAACAAAGTGAATGTTTAGGGAATTCGAGAGTTGAGCCTTTGTTTTTCACTTCATCGCTATTTCTTGAGCACAACAATTTTACTGTGGAATTCATTCATATTTCCAAAGAAGCAATTACTCCATTGCCACATTATTCTGTTTTAGATCACAAAATAAGATGGAAATTTTCCCAGTTGGTTTTACAAAACAGCATAGCTCCTATTCCTAAACTTGATGCAAAACAATAAACGTATAATCAAAGTGGTGATTCATAAGCTTACATTCCGAAGCTGTTTAAATTTTCTATTTAAAGGAACAACATTTAGAAACTAAGTGGAAAGAAAGAAAGAAGGAAAGAAATGACGGAATGAAGGGTGGAAAGAAGGAAGGAAAATCTCCAAGTTACCCGGTAAAACAGAAGTATGATGATGATATGTAATGTGTTCCCTCCTGCCTAACACCACCCCCTTGCCACTTATAAGGTTGATGGACCTATTCAACCAGAAAGTGAAGAACCTGCCTAAGACCACACTAGGGGTATTGAAGCTGCTGGATGTGACCCTGGACCATATCCGAGCCATAGCCATAGCATCAGCAACTCTGGCTCAGGTCTCACTTGCTCGTCTCACCAAGACTTCATATTGGCATAGGCAGAAATGGGGCCATATCATTGACCTTGGTCAGACATTTTGGGACTTTTATCTTGTTGGTTCCTTTGAGCTCTTGGACCCCACAGATGTAGGATCACTATCAGGAGTTCGCTTGATACTCCAAGTACTTTTCCTTTACCAAATCTCTGGTAATGAACTTTCCAGCCTCTCCATGGATGAAGGGCTTTCTCCCAGCATATATCTACATCATATGCAGGAATTCTCAGATCTTCTCCTCAGTAGTGCAATTGCCCTTCACAAAGGTCGTGCTCAGGAAGGTTATCAGGAGACCAGTCTTTTGCAACCACTGGCAGCACTCTAAATCCCATGGTGGGTGAAATCTATTTTGCTAACGAGGACAATGTTTAGTTGTGTCGGAATCCTTCAAGTCAAGGGCAAAGACCAGCTCCACATGTTAGAGGCTTTCCACAGGATCACAGGAAAATGGTCCTTATACATTTCGTTGACCTTTTTCAGCATGTGTGCTTTTGTGATGGGCTCTTTAATCGTATATATGAGCAAAAGGAACTGCATCAACTAAGCTGCTTTCTTGGTTAAAGGGCCTCTGCATGAGTTCTCTGTGGCAGGTGGGGCTTGTGAAGTGCTTAGATTTTCATCCTCTTGGCCGTTGGCATCTTCCTCAGTTCTGCTACATGAAGAATCTGCAGTGCTCTGGGTGGTGGACAGGGGAATCTGAGAGGCCTGGAGAATGCTTTGTGTCCGAATGGCAGGCAGCATCTGGGGAATACCCAGAAAAGCGGAGAGAAGGAGATGAAGGATGCTTCTTCTCTTGCTGCAGTGACCTGACGTCCTTCTAGATCCTGGCTACCACTCACCCAAGGCTGAGTACAGCTGCCTGGCACCTCTCAGGTCTGAAAGCAGAGGCAAGGATGTAGTAATGCTTCTGTTCTGAGGTTTGTGGTCACTTTAGTCCTCCCTCAGGCAGATCCTCATATGGGATTATTGCTCCTTGTCTAAGACTCTCTAGTAATATCACCTCCCTCCAGGCTCTGAGATTTTGCCCAGGCTACATGTGAGATGAAGAAGCTGCAGCAAAAGGCATAGTGCCCAGGACAGGTGATGTGCTGTGTCTTATTCCATTTGGGCTGCTATAACAACATACTGGACCAGGGAGCTTATAAACAACAGAAATTTCTCTTGGTTATATAGGCTGGGAGTCTCAGATCAGGATGCCAGTGTGGTTGCTTTGGTGAAGGCTCTCTTCTGGGTTGCAGACTGCTGACTTCTGCTGTCAGATAATAGACAGACTTACCCGTTCTTTCTCTTCACCAACCAGACTTTATGTATCGTCTGTCCAAAAAATATTTACTTTCTAAAGGTAAGGTGCTGAAGAGATGTTTTTGTGAGCTCCCAGTCTTTTGATGCTGCATAACATTGTAATGTCCACCACGGTGATTTTGATGCTCAATTATAGTAAGATATATATGGAATAGTAAGAACACCTACCAACTGTGTTTGTTAGTGGTTTCGTGTTCATATATATGTGGGCATTATCTCAAAAATTCCATGAATTATTTCGTCTTACCGTGTGATTTTCTGTGGTAATAACGATTCTATTTTCACCCATTCTTTATAGTTTATTAAAATGATAATTAAAAATTATAGTACTTCTCTATAAAGAGTTTTCAGGTGTTTTTATATTCTCTGGAGTCACCGTGCCACAACACCCTCAACCCATGTTTTGTTTTGTTTTGTTTTTAGATTTTATTTATTTGACCGATCAACCCATGTTTTGTGTAGGCTGAGGTACTTCCTCTGATTCCTACAGTGTAGCAGTAGAAAGTCAGTCTTCCAAGGCTCACTAGGAAGAAAAAAGGGCAGAACTTTAAAACCTTTTCCACCTTTTATTTCAGGCTCCAGAACCAGTAGAGCTGAATGGCTTGCACCTGCCCTCACCGCGAAGCATTTTGGGGCCTAACTTCAGATCCATAACGAAAGCATTGATCCGCTGTACTTCCTCAAAACTAAAATCTTTTGCTTTACAAGAGACACTGTTAAAGACAGAGAATAAAAACCATAGACAGGAAGATTTGCGTACGTTTGCAACTCACCTATGTGACAAAAGACTTGGACCCAAATGAGATAAGAAAAAAGATGTTGAACAACAATAAGAAAAAAAGAGTACAATTAGAAAATATGCATAGAACTTGAACACATATCAGAGAAGAGGACCTATGAATGGAAAAGGGGCAGATGCAAATATGTTCCACATGAGGGTCCATTAAGGAACTGTGAATTCATGCAGTGATGAGATGCAGCTGTACACCTATTGTACTAGCTAAAATAGAAATTACTGAAAATGCCAAGTGTTAGTGAGGATTTCAAGCAGTTGAATTGCTCATACATGGTCGATGAGAAAGTAAAATGGTCCAGGATCTCTGGAAATCAATTTGTCAGGTTTATGTAGTTAAACACACATCTACTATATGATTAAGCAACAGCTAAAACATCACAAACAAATGTACATAGCAGCTTTATTTGTAGCAGCCCAGAATTTAAGATGACCCAGCTGTACCGCAACTGGTGAATGTATAAAAGGCTCGCGTACATTCATACAATGGACTACTCCTCAGCATTAAAAAGAGAACCAATTAATGATACCTGAAACATTCTGGGTGGATCTTGAGATTACTATGCTGAGCGAAAACGCTGACCTGAATGCGAGATCTTACCTACCATAAAATTCCATTTCTACAACATTCTCAAAATGACAAAATTTTAGGAAATGAAAATAGATCCATGGTTGTCAAGGTTTAAGGTTTGGGGAAAGGTGAGACTTCAAATGGGGAGTGTTAGAGACATAGGTGAGAGAAGAGTTCTGTATCCTGATTATGGTCGTCGCTACATGAATCAATATATGTGGGGTTAGAAAAATAAAAACTTAAGGAACTCTGGCCCCCATCACATAAGTGCATGTTAAAACTTTAAAATCTCAATTAGATTGCAGTTTACTTAATAATCTTGTGCGGCGGTGTTATTGTCGTGACAGGTGCCGCATTCACGGAAAGGAGGAGGTAAGATCGGCGTGAGCCACCTGCACTGTTTCCTCCTCAGATGCTGAAGGACAGAAGGGAAATGGATCTCTCTCTCTTTCTGTCTCTCTCTCCTTCACTTTTGGTAGTGTAAGAAAGAGCTGTGTCAGGTAATGACTTTGTGTTCTCAAACAGGGATATACAACAAACATTTTGTGTGCTATGTCCTTGTTGAACTCAACTTGGCATTTCTGCTCTTATTTTAAAAAATCTAGCTTTAATCATTCAAATTTTAAATTATTATTTTATTGTAAAGTCTTTTTTATGTAAATATCCTTAAATTGTTCCTGGGACTCATGGGACTGAATTATACTGATGAGGAAATCGAGCAGTGTTATGAAGGAAAATGAAAATGTCTGCAAAAATGACATAGAAACATTTTTCAAAGAACATAGATACAAAAGATGCGATCCAGTTTTACATGGTAAGAGGATTGTCATACCTTGAGGTTCAAATCAGAGTGAAGTACGGAGGAGTTAAGAAGTTTGCTTGTTGAGATATGGGTGTTCAGGGACGTGGAATCTGAATATCTAGTGCCAGTTTGACAAAACAGAATATTGAGCAGAATGAGTTTTCGGTAAGAAGACATATAGGAAACTGTCCCTGTTCAGCAAGGAATATAGAACACAGGAGAGGCCGAGAGGGCAACAATGACAGAGCATATGTTATGATTATGTAAAATAATAACAAGTGCTAGGATGCCTGGGAGGCACGGTCAGTTAACTGTCCGACTCTTGGTTTTGGCTCAGTTTGTGATCTCAGGGTCGTCATCTCAGCATCGTGAAATGGAGCCCCATGTTGGGCTCCATGCTCAGCCCGACTCCCTCTGCCTTCTCCCCGCCCCCCAAATAATAAATCTTCTTTAAAAATAATAGCAACTGCCTTATGATCCAGTAGGAATGTGTAACTACTTGAAAGCAAGAATGGGGAAGCAAGTCACTTAGATCTGCAGCAAAGACATACTAAAGAAACAAGGTGATAAATTGGAAAAAGAAGGAAGAGTTTCGATTTGCAATGTTTAGGTGCTGCTGTAACTGTAAAATAGGAAAATACCAGTGTCTCTTCATTCTTTTTTTACCTTTTTTAGAGAATACAGGCAAATTTTTAAAGAGAAAAAGTAAAGTAGTATAAGATTTGCACTGCCAACTACTATGTATGCCCTGTGTACTGGAAAATCTGCAGAATCACCTTCAGATCAAAAGCATGTGGTAAAACTTGGGAATTGATGAGTTCTGAAAAGAGGGCCATGGTTCAAATGCAAAGAAATAAAACATGCTCACTGGGGAAGAGAGAATATAATTCTCTAATAAAGGAAACGAAAATAACATGGAGCAGGTAATACCACACGGAGAAAATTACTTGGGCATGAAATAATACAAATTCATATCAATGTGAACAAAATCATTAGTGCCTTTGTTATCAGGACAATTTATGAATGCAAACTTTGTAATAGAAGGATATCGAAACCAGAAAATAAGTATATGATGTGTAACTAACAATGGGGAAGTTAGCAATATTGACAGTAGGGGAGAGGAATTAAGTAAGTCATGGATCCCAGTTCTGTTTACATGGTTTTTACTTTGTGAAAGATACTCACATGTTAACTTAGGAGATGTGTTAAATAATAGTCTGTGAGGGAAAATCTGCTTTATCTGACATTGTCCTCATGAAAATAAGTAAAAAAAAGAAATGCATTTTCAGTTATTACTTGGAATTAATGGCAGCAGTGAAAATATTACATATTTTATTTTATTTTATTTTTAAAAATTTTTATTTATTTATTTGACACAGAGAGAGATCAGATCACAAGTAGGCGGAGAGGCAGGCAGAGAGAGAGGAGGAAGCAGGCTCCCCTCCGAGCAGGGAGCCTGATGCGGGGCTCGATCCCAGGACCCTGAGATCATGACCTGAGCCGAAGGCAGAGGCTTTAACCCACTGAGCCACCCAGGTGCCCCTACATATTTTAAATAGCACAATTTCTTGATATGAGCTTGGGTAACAAACATAGAAATACAACGTGTGATACTAAAAGCAATCAATGTTTTTTGTTGTCACAATTAGTTGCCTAGCAGCACTTCATATAAATATTGAAAATAGTGAATGAATCCAATCATATCAGGGAAGATTTGTGTAAGATATATGTATGTATATGCATATATGCGTATGTGTATATTTTTGCTTTTAGAGTATAACTTAAAACTTTCTAGATGGAGTTCTTTAAGTCAGTTGAATTCTTTAAGTCAGAATGAGTAGCCTAATCCTTAGATTTAAAATTTTTTTTCCTAATTATTAAAGGGTAAAGTTAGAGAATGTGTGTTTTTTCAGTGTCAGGAGGTTTAGATTTATGTGTCAGTTTAACTGGGCCATGGGGTGCCATGGTCAAACATGATTCTGGGTGTTCTGTGAGGGTGTTTTTGTATGAGATTAACATTTAAATGCATAGATTGTCCTCCCTAATGTGGGTACTCCTTTTACAATCACTTGAAGGCCTGAATAGAACAAGGTCTAAGAGAGAATTCTTCCCACCTAATTGCCTTTGAGATCAGACATTTTTTCCCCTATCTTGAGACTCGAAATACTGTGGTTTCAAGTCTGCTGGCTTTCACACTGGAACTAAACCTGCAGCTGTGCTGGATCTCCAGTTTGTCGACTCATCCTACAGATCTTGGCAGTTGTCAGCCTCCATAATCATGTGAGTCAATTACATACAATAAATCTCTGTAGAATTATCGAGAGGTATATAGATACATAGAGATGTGTATATATATATATATATATATATATATATATATATATATACACATACATGCACACACACACACACACATACACATACAAACATACTATTGGTTCAGTTTGTCTGCAGGGTATGTAAATCACATTTTGACTATTTGTAGAATTTTATAAACATAAAGGAAATGCATATGTGTTTTATCAGTGTTGGAAAATATAGAAACCACAAATAAGTAATTATATATCCTTCCACAAGGAGGAGAGGAACATTTTCGATATTTTCCCCTGCATGTTTATACTCTGCTACTTATTTATAAATGTGTGTCTGTGAATATATATACATATGTATACACATACACCTACATGCATACATATATACATGCACAAACGTACTTGTGTGTGTTCCACAGTCTTTCCATCCAAGTTTGTATTCTAATGTGTTTCAAGTGTTGGATGACTTGGAGTTTGTTTATCACAAAAATTAAGGTTTTAAATTTGGATTATACTACTTGCATTTTTTGAGAAGATGGAATAATAGGAAATGGATTTAGACACCTGCCAGAAACAACTAAGAAAACAGGGAGAAGTGCCAAAATATATATGACAATCATTTTCAATATGTCGGCCATCAGGCAAGGAAAGACAGTGACTCCCAAGAGATTGAAAAGAAAAAAGTGAGCCTATAATTGCACCAGCTTGTTGCCTTGAATCCACAGTGCAGAGACTGGTAGTTAAAGTGAAACCCACAGCTCAGGAGTTGAGAAGATGAGACTGAGGGTCAGAGGAGGACCAGGAAGATAGAGTTCACAAGGCAAAGTACCAGAGTGAGAGAGCTGCACAGGGAGAGAATTTCAGACTCCACATGGGATATTTCCTACTTGCACAAGTCAGAATGGAAAACCATATCATGCCCAGGGCATCAGAGAGAGAACTCAGAAAGTTGTTTCTGTCGTGAGGCCGGCTTCATCCTAGATTTATGCAGCTTTGGCAACACCCAACAAAACTTTAAAGCAAATATTGAAACAAACCAAAACAAACCAAAACAAAACCTTAGTGTTTCTCAGAATCTTGCCTGAGTTACAGAATAAAGCCCAAGAATATATAGGTATTGGGAAAAAAAAGAGTATCTGACACAGTTGGGCTTAATAAGTGTGAACAATTCACGATGTTTAGCATCCAAGCAAAAATTGCCAGGCATGCAAAGAAGCAAGAGAATATGTCCACTAGCAGGAATAAAAATTAACTGATCAAAATTTATCTAGAAATGATACAGGTAATAGAATGAGTAGACAGTTACATCAAAAGAGTTATAACTATATTCCATTTTTTTCCAAAAATAAAAATAAAACATGTTAAATAGAGATACATACGATAAAGAAACACAAATGAACTTTGTGGTACTAACTGCAGTGTCTGAGATAAAAACACACACTCTTTTGGACTAATAACAGATTAGATATGACAGAAGAAAAGATTAGTGTATGTTGAAGTCACAGTAAATTTTTATAGTACATCTGTGTATCCAAAGGAAATGAAAACACTAAGCCAAAAATATATCTGTACTCCCACATTCATTGCAGCATTCTTTCAGTAACCAAGACATAACAACTTAAGTGTCCATTGATGGATGAGTGGATAAATAAAATGTAATACCTATAAAATATTATCCACTCATAAAAAGAAAGAAATCCTGATATTTGCAACAACATGCATGGACCTTGAGGGCATTGAGATAAGTGAAATAATTCAAAGAAAGACAAATACCACATGATCTCAGTTATATGTGAGAATCTTTAAAAAACACCATCGACAACCAAAAAAAAAAAAAAAATCCCCAATGGATAAATACAGAGAACAGATTGGTTTTTGCCAGAGGTGGAAAGTGAGGTGGGTAAAATGGGTGAAGGTGGTCAAAAGGTACAAACTCCCAGTTGTAAAATAAATGAGTCCTGGTGGGAAAAAAAATTATGGAATAATTTTTAAAAATAATACCCGTCATGGGCTAATTTTATTCACCACAAAGGATGTTGCTGAATTTACTAGGCTTGATGGAGAGCAGGCAGTTGTGATTTCTCTGTACTGTTTGAATTATTTTGCTGTAAGAATATATGCACCAAGAATATATCTTGGTAATTAAAATACTTAAATAAGTCTAACAACAGAAATAGGAGCTGTGTATTAAAGTAACTGCGAGCTGATGCAACAGATACAATGTGAAATCTGAACAGGTTCATTTTCTGGATGTGGGTTGGAAGGGAGTCTGTGCTATCATGTGACCCAGGAATTCAGGCTCCATCCATCATCTAAACATGGGTTTCAGTGTTGGCTATAGAGTAGAAGAAGGAAGTGTGGGGGTAGAATACTCTGTCAAATATGTAGGCTCAGAGATGAGAAAAAAATATGTGTCCACTTATATTTCAGTGGCAAGGGTAGTCACATGACCCTAACTACAAGAGAACTGGGCAGCATAGTCTATCAGTGAGCCAAAGAGGAGGGCAAGACACGTACAGATGAGTAGCTCTAGTCTCTCCCAAAAACGTACATAGTAGATACTCAGGAAAAGAGCAGTTGTTAGAATTTGTTATGAAAACACAGGACTCCTGGGTAGCTCAGTCGATTAAGCATTGGACTCCTGATTTCAGCTCAGGTCATGATCTCAGGGTCGTGAGATCAAGCCCCTTGTTGGCTCTGCACTCAGCAGGGAATCTGCTTAAGATTCTCCCTCTCCTTCTGCCCCTTCCCTTGCATATGTGCTCTCTCTCTCTCTCAAATAAATAAATCTAAAAAGAAAAAAAGAATTTGTTATGAAAAGAATCTCCTCCGTTCCTGGTGGAGTTTCTGGCAAGGCTAAGTCTGCCTTGAAATTCTACAACATTCTTAAGAGCCTACTGTGTGACAGATCCTTCACAATACAAGATCACATCAGGTTTATCCAAAGGATTCTTTAAAACTTCAGCAGGGAAGGATCATCTTCTTCTCATAAGAGCTTCTTTCTGGACTAACCATTGCAGTAGATTCTAGAATCTCTGTAGGAAAAAATATTCTCTTTCTTTTGAAGCATGGTCAAAACCTTAACTTGTGAGTCTGGGCAGCCCTCAGCATGACTGAATGTGCAGGACACTTAACAAGGGAAGACCAAGGTATTCCTCTGGGACACTGAGAGAAGAGGCAGCAGAAGGGTGGCGAACTATTTTGATCTTTGCTGGTCAGAGACAGCACGTCTACCAAGGAACCAACTATTTTCTTGTCATAGAAGTACTCTGGGCTTCTGAGGATTTCAGCCTCAGTAGGGGTTTGCTACCTAGTGAAATCCGTGGTCGTTTCTCACCGCCCAATTGCGAGAGAGGCTTTGGTTATTGACCCCTTGGTTAAGCTCACTCCTCAGTGTATTTGTTCAGAGGCCAGTCTCAAATACCACACTGTTAAAAATTATACTGCATATATCAGAATGATTTCAAAAACCTTCTCTACTTGCAGGATCATATCCCCAAACTAGTAGCTGTGCCAAAGCAAACTCTACTCATGAGCCCACTTGGGACATATTCTGAGAATGTAGTGAAAACACACATGGGTTCTAAACTTCTGTTGCTGAAGTGATCTTTTTCATGGATGTGTCTAAACCTGTTTTATCCACCTTTTCTATCCCAGGGTCTGTTGCTGTCAGAGACATTCCACATGAAGAAAAAGACGGCTGAGGAGTCGGAATATTCTAAGTCAGGAGGAAGGCAGGTGATTCTGAACTCTCTTTACTTTGGCAACAAGGAATGTCCTTTACAGAAAAAGGTGGTGAAGAATTGGCCAGAGTTGGATAGTAGGTCACACTAGGAATGGCCAAAACCCAGCACTCAGCTCTCAAGAAAACCTGGGATGAGGGACAGTAGGACCCTAAGTAGATGAAGTCCATAGATTATCCCCAGATTGTGGTTTGTTATCATACTCACCTTCCTTCCTTAGGCCCTGCTTGTAATATTTTGGCTGCAGGGTCCTCTTACTTATCACCTAGGAGCCGCTGTGGAATGGTGAGAAGAGAAATGAATTAGGAAACACAAGATCAACCTCAGGCTGGGAGGAGTGGCACAGTGTGGGCTTCAGATAAATCAGACCAGGCTCTACTCCTGGTTTGGTCATTTCATTAACCACCTGAACTTGAGAATATTTCAAGTTCTTCCTCTGTTAAGTGCATTGGATAAGCCCTAGCCCATAGGACTGTTGTATGTAATGTATATAAAGTACCTAGTACAGTGATTGGCAAATATTGGGTCTCTTATGAAAGACAATTGTTACTCTGATCATTTTTGTCCCAGATGATACCACCCACACCTTTGCAATATTTTTGTTGGTTTGCTTTTATCCAGCATATGTCAGAGAATATGCACTGCAGGACAGAGAACACCAAAATAGCCAATATGTTGCCTGGCAAGAAAATTGTCCCTATTTGAGGGTATGTTGTTTAATTTCAGTATGAGTCTTACCCAGTTAGATGCAACTCAGTGGTCCCTAGCTTAGAATTTGCAGAACTGTACTCAAGAAAACCTAATTACAATGCCATTTCAATGGAGTGGGCTCTGGCTCTTCTCATCCAAGGCAGAGTGTGAACTTGGTGGCTTCTTGATCATACTGCAAGGGAGTAGAACCCTGTTTCTTAGATATGATGTACATGAAACACCTACTTTGTCCACTGTGTTCACCAGCAGTGGGACAGGAGTGCAGGACCCCATCCATTCCTGCTTCAGGTAGAGAGGTCTCTCTGGTTTTCCCACATTCCCAAGGTGGCTGTTAAGAATTCATTCCAGGCTTCGGTCGTCCACTCCCAGACACACAGTCTGATGTCTGCCTTTTCCTTATGATTCGCTTAGCCTTACTTAGCCCAACACATTCTGCCTCTGAAGGCTTGCAGAGTCCCAGCCCTGAACCGCCCGGCCTCAGGTAATTTACACTTGACTGCTCTGATCTGGAAGCTCCTCCTCTTCCTCACCGCTTTTTTGTTGACTTTTAGGTCTTAGAGTGTATCTCACCATTTTCCTTTTATGATAGCTACTCCTAGACATGTAATTCTATGGGCAGTGGCTCAGTGTTCTTTTTCTTACTATTCCCCCATGCTACCGTGGAGTCTTCCAAAGAGCAGATGCTGAATTCATGCTTGGTAATTAGAGAGTAAGCAGGATTTCTAATGCATTATGATTTCATTTCTCCCACATTCCTGAATAAGCAAAGAAAAAAATATATATACATATATATATATAAAATCTAGAAAAAAATATATATATAAATATGGAATATATTATATATCTATATATGTACCTTATATAGATATATATAGACAGGTAGAGATGCTGATACATATTATACACTAAAAGAATGAGCCTGGCCAAGAATTTAACCATTTACTCTCCTCTTTCTCTTTTTTGTGATTCCCAAGTAATTTTCCCGTGGAGTTATTTCACATTTTCATAACAGTCCCTATGCCAGTAACATGTTATCTTGTTCTGGTTAATAGAAAATATAGAGGGTTTAAAAAAAACTGGACTCCTTGTACAACTTGCTAATGCTAC
This sequence comes from Ailurus styani, assembly GCA_002007465.1. Taxonomy (NCBI): domain Eukaryota; kingdom Metazoa; phylum Chordata; class Mammalia; order Carnivora; family Ailuridae; genus Ailurus; species Ailurus styani. Next base: position 1,332,486 of record LNAC01000441.1, on the reverse strand, counting down.
TGAGAAACTTCACATCAGATTAAGATGCTCACACTCCNAGCAAGCATGAGCCCCATCTGCCCCCCCCCCCCCCACCAATCCATATGCTCTCCAGACTGGTAGAAGGGGTGAGGCCCTATGGGACTATACTGTTCTGAGGTTGGTTCACTTGGTCAGGATTTGGACTGTTGCCTCAGCCCCCACTGTTAAGGGGTTGGTGGTCTCCTCAGTCTTCAGGGTCCTCACCTTGACTCCTGCTACAATCTAGAAATTTTCCCTCTGCTGACTTGATGAGGTTCCTCACCTACATGAGATGCCATGGGGGGAAGTGAGTATGATTCATCATGTTACCACACTTGGGTCTCTCAGATCCAACAAGGCTGTAGGTAGCGTCATTCTTTCTGGGAAAGGTATTCTTACTGTTACTCGGTGTTACCACCTTGACTTCTGTTAGGCCCCTCTGGTGGAAGGGCCCCCCCCCGTGTTAGTCCAGGGATTTCATATCCCTGTGACCATCCCTAGCTCTGTCACTTGCCAACCTTAGGAAGTTGAGAAATGTACAAGTTATTTATCAGTAAAGGAGGTCTCCTAAGTCCTGTCTTGTAGGAATGTTGAAAGACACACACTATATTGTAAAGTACTTGGCATACGTATGGGAAAATATTAGATCCTAATCATTAATAGATATCATGATTATTTTGAAACCCCAAATTATCAAACTCCCATTAATTTTTTTTCTTAATCGAGTAGATATTAGAGAATATACAGTTGTTCTTCAACAGTCTTTAATAAATTACACAAATCCAGGATAGATAACTTTTACTATTAGGAAAAAAAGACTAAAAGAAATAAAGTAAACAAATAATTGAACATCTTAAATTTTAAAAGGATTTTTCATACACGTTGTGATCCCAACTATTTTGCTATTGGATTCTTTCACATCTCCATGTAAATCGTGTTCTGATAGTAAGTCATCTTGTCTGTATCATGAAAAAAATACTGAATATTTTTCAGTTGTATTATAAATACCAAAACTGGAAGATAAAAACCTTTTAAAGAGCAAAAACTGTATGGCCCACCTTGTTTATACGTTTATATTATGAAGCTAAGTAAAATTTCTGTTAAAAGGAAAAGTACTGGGAAAAATACTAAATATCTTCAGATGATATCTATCTGTTTACCTATCTTTACCTTGAACAACTGATGTGAAGAAGGAACAAAAAGAGGATAAGTTGTGTTAAACGACACCCACCTCAACCCCCACTACTTAAATTGTGGAATGCTTTCTTAAATATGAGAAGATCTATGCTTAGTTTCCTCCAATCCCTAGGACGCTGCACCCCAGGGAAAAGCAGCCACCCCGGTTGACAGACTAGACGCGGTGCCTGCAACGAGCTGCCTTCTCTGAAGGAAACCTGGTTTGGGCTCTGGCCCCTGAGCCCTCCTCCTGGTCTAGCGGAGCCTCCTTGGTCACCTGGGGTAAGCCCCTGGGCACGGTGTCGTAGACCTTGGCCAGGAACTGCAGCACCTGCAACTTGGTGGTTTCCACGTGGGCTCGTGGGCCCCACAGGAACTCATGGCGTGGCGGGTCGCTGTCGGGCACCGGGAGGTACTCGAGGTACCCCTGGCGCACCAGGTCTTGGGTGATGAGCTTGCGCGGCTCGCCGAAGATCGGGTGCTTCCTGCCCTCCTGCACGCCCAGCACGCTGAGAAACTCCCAGACCTCCTCCTCGGTGGCGCGGTTGCCCTTCATGATGATCACGCCCAGGAGCGCCATCAGGAGGCCGGGCTTGGGCAGCCCCTTGCCGCCGCGGCCGCCTGGGAGGACCAGCTTGCTGACCAGGGTGTAGGATTGGTTGCGGGCGTCGACCTCCCTGAGCTCCAGCCCGAAGAGCAGCTCCATGCGCTCCGAGGTGAACCTGAAGATCTCGGGGAACTTCTCGTGGTACTTCCTGCTGACCTTCTTGAGCAGCGCGGCCCGCGTGATGGTCTCACCTGTGCCGTGCTTCTCCAGCAGGAACTGCACCAGCGTGCTGACCTTGCGGATCAGGGGGTTTCTGAAAGCGGCCAGGGGGGCGGCTGGGGCCATGGTTGTGGCCGCAGCCGGGTTTTCAGTGCCATGGTCGCCTGTCGGGCCCGGAGCGCCAGCACCAGGAGACCCGGGGGCCGGGGCGCCCTGGGCCGGCTGGGATGGACCCGCGACCTCGGGGGAGCCCGGGGGCGGGGAGCGGGGGGGCTCCTCTGCTGCTGCTCCTGCGGCGGCAGCTGCCGCAGGAGCACCCCCGACACTCTGAGCCTCACCGCGGCCCTCCTGGCGTT
>LNAC01000441.1:1302130-1330094 GCA_002007465.1 Ailurus styani | reverse complement strand
GACCCTGAGATCTTCCATGGTACCCTCGAGGAAGGAAGGAGGGAGCACTTTGGCCCACCACTCCAGTCAGGAGGCACCTAGTACTGAACACTTATGGGAGGGCCTCTCTGCCCTGAGTTCGTGGGGTCCTGAAAATGCTGCAGAACCCCCACTTTGCCTCCGCGTAGGACCTGGGACCCTCCCTTTCTCTGAGTGCTGGCTGCACCTGCAGATTAAAGCTCTAACCTGCCTGAGACCTGATGGGAGAAATGATGGGATGTCTCAGCCCGACGTTGCGTTCTTGGGATCTTAAGGGTCGACGGGAGAGGACAGGCCCTATTGTTGCCGGTTCCGTCAGTCCTCACTCAGGGTCCTCCCTTGACTGCTGGTGGAGCCTGGAGCTGCTCTCTCCTGCCCTGCTGCTGGCCACTGGCGCTAATGGCAGCAGGTGCTGGAGACTCATCAGGAGCCTGAGGGTCCTCACCCTGAGTCCCGGCGCGACCCGGGAATCCTCCCTCTGTTGACTTGCTGCCAGCCCCTTAGCCCAAGGCCCCTACCTCCCCGAGCCTCCGGAGCACAAAGTGAGGGAACACCTCACTCTCTAGGCCAGCCCGGACCCTCCCAGGCCAAGGCCAGGCGCGAGGACTCTGCGTGGCCCCCGTTGTGGGGTATGGAGTCCCCCCAGTCCTCACGAAGGCCCTCTCCTTCCCACCAGTTGGCCTGGGATCTCAGCCTGTCCTGAGTTGAGCCAGAGTCCATCAGCCCCGGGCCAAGGCCTGCCATCCCGGAGACCCTGCAGGGTAAGTGAAGGGACTTGGGACTTAACCTCCATCTTGGGGCCTCCAAGCCCCAAGAGCAGGGGCGAACGGGGCAGGGCCTGTTGGACCCTTCTTTTTGGGGGAAATGGGGCTGGGGGGCTTGTCCGGAGTGTGTCCTTGTGGTTGTAACCCGGGACTCCTTTCACCTCGACCCCTCACAGTACACGGGACCCCGGTCTGGGCTCACCCTAGGCAGAAGCTGTCTGACAAGGCCTCGCTGTTCAGGGCGTGGTCAGGAGGAAGTTCTCGAACGCCAGGACGTTCACTTCCAGTCCTGTTGGTCAGGGTTCCCAGAGGACTCTTCAGATTATGGGCGGGGCTCTGTGGGCGGGGCTCTGCGAGTAGGGCCCTGTGGGCGGGGCTCTATGCGAGGGGCTCTATGCGCGGGCTGTTGAGTGATGGGGGTACTGTGTGGTGTGCTGGGCTGTAGTGGGTAGTCCAGGAAGACTGACACGGGCTTTAGCTGACTCTTAGCCAGTCCTGTGAAGCCTGCGTCTGCTGTGTTGAGCGTGCTGGCCTGAGACCAAGGGTTTTATTTCATTCCCAACCTCCGGTAAGATGGTTTGGGTGTCTTAGCTTAGCTGCTATGCCTGGGCTTTCCCAGTCTGACAGTCAGCCGGTGGTAGCTTTTGGGGAGCCTGTGCACTTTGCTGGGGACTCCACTCCTTCAGTTGTCTCACGGTGTCCTTCCTTTTTTTTTTTTTTTAAAGATCTCATTTATTTATTTGACACAGAGAGCGAGAGATCACAAGTAGACAGAGAGGCAGGTAGAGAGAGAGGAGGAAGCAGGCTCCCCGCTGAGCAGGGAGCCCGATGCGGGGCTTGATCCCAGAATGACCTGAGATCATGACCTGAGCCGAAGGCAGAGGCTTTAACCCACTGAGCCACCCAGGCGCCCCGTGGTGTCCTTCCTTGATCCCTTGTGGGTTCTGGGCACACTCTGTCTGGTGATTTGAAGTCAACCCCTCATATAAATGCCATCAAATCCTTGTGATTCCTGATATGAACTGAAGGTATACTTCTTTGGGCTACTCCTGCCTAAGGCCTTCCAGAGGTGGCTGCAGGAAAATGAGAATCTTCTGGGGTGCAATGTTCTGGGGTAGGGATCTTGCATGGAGTTCTTTACAGTCCCAGAGTTCTTCCCTTTTGTAAATGCAGCCTCTCTCCCCCCCTCGCCCCCCCCCCCCCCCCCCCCCGCCTTGCCAGCATGGTCCTCAAGAACCATATGGAGAAACTGGGGTACTTCTAAGCCTGATAGCTTACTCTCTCCTGGCTTACATCACTGTCCTTTCTGAAAATTTTGGGGGTAAGTTTCTCCCTTATGTGTGACTACTATGATACTTGCTATCCTATTTCAATATTTACGTTTTTGACATATAAAAATTTTATATACACACAGTGTGATGTCTTCATTTACACACACACTGTGAAACAATTAACAAGAACTAGTCAATTTATTGTCTTCCATAGTTACCATTATCCTGTGTGTTGTAAGAAATCCTGCTGTTTTCAACAACAAGCATGAATCAGGAGGACATTACCCTAAGTGAAACTGGCCAGACCCAGAAAAACAAGTATTATATGATATCACCTACATGTGAAATCTATAGAGGAAACAAAGACATAAGTCCCAGTAACAGAGAGTGGTGGTTACCAGAGGCTGGGGGGTGACAGAATAGGGGGAGATACTGATGAAAGGGTACAGTCTTTCAGTTATGAGTAAATTCTGGAAACCTGTACAGCACAGTGCCTATAGTTAATAGTAATGTATTATTTATCTGAAATTCGCTAAGAGACTAGATCTCAAGTGTTCTTTCTATTCTATTTTCATTCATGTGTTATAATCTATTAAGGTGACTATAAAAAATTAAAGGCCTAGTCCTCACCAACAAAAGAAACTTCAGGTAGTTATTAGGACAATTCCTGGACCCACTGACTCAGACTGCCTCCACCACCCCAAACTTTGGTGCCGTCCTGATATTACCCTGTAGTCCTGGCCCCTTGGCCCCGAGGAGCTGCCTTCAGAGAGGTTCCTTCAGTGAAGCAGCAGTAATGGACTATCCCAGGGTGTGCTGGAAAAATCAAGGCTAAACCTAAAACCTTTCCGCCCACCAATGCTGTCTTCTACAGACCTGTCTCAACTTCAAGGCCTGCCCCCACACAAGTCCTAGTTCAGTACACACTTAGTGCCCCTCGGGGGTTTCACAGTATTGTTGTTGTTGACATTGTTTTGTTTATTCCTTTAGTTTTTCCAAGGGTTGATTCTGGGTGCAGGAAATGGCAGCCTGAGATTAGTTTTCATCTTGGAAGCTACAGGTAAGGCTCTAAATATTTAAATAATTTAAGGAGAATTTCTATCTTTATACTGTTCTCTTCCCCTGAATAAACATATTTTACAGCTCCGTTTGGAACATTTTCTTTCTCTATCAGTAAATATTTTTAGTTGCCTCCATAAATATCTGCAGTTTTGTGAGGTTTTGTTTTACGTACATTTTAGGTACTGTTGCTGTTGTAAATGGTACATCGTCCATATGTGTTCTAATTCAGTATTGATTTTGTGTGACCAGGCTTCTGATTTTACTACAGGGATTTTCTATATAGTAGCAATTTGACATTCCTTATATATTTGAATATTGTGTTTGCTTATTAGATATTTTAGTTATGAGATTAGTGCTGTTACTGTTTCTTTGTATTATTCATATCTCTTATTTTCTCATTCTTGTGCATGGCTGTGCCCTGCTATACATTCACATCCAAGTTTGTGGGACCATTAATTCTGTGTTTTTGCAAACTTTATTGGGAATGCTTCTAATATTTCACATTTATGTATATTTGCTGATGACTTTACAATATGGAAATTCCATTCTTAGAAGTTTACTAGAAGTGATTGCCATGAAATGGTGCAGAATTTCTATCAGAAGCTTTTTCTTTACCCCTACACCTTGTCAGATGCTCCTCCTCCCCTTAGTGTAGTGAATTCTGATTCATATTTTCTAACATGATACAACCTTTGAATTCTTTTAACAAAACTTATGTCTTTATTGGCTACTGTATTGCATATGCTATGAAGTTGTTGATGTTAGTTGTCTCACTGGGAGTGAGCCCATGTCAAGAACTTTTTTTTTTTCAGGGTATCCTCGTTTGGTCTTTGCATCAAGGAGAGCTAAGGCATTGGAGTGGGTGAGTCATTTCCCCTCTTTTTGTATGGTTTGAAAGAGTTTCCATAGAAGTTTTATTCATTTCTCCTTCACCATTTGGTATAAGGAGACTTCAAATTTGGCTGGTCCAGGAACATTTTTGAAGGTACCTTGTGTTTTACCTACAATTTTAGTTTGTGTGGTTAAAGTAAGTTTTCTCTTTCCATATGAGCCTATTGAATAATTTCTCTTTTGCTGAAAAATAGTCCATTTCTCTTGGATTTTTAAATTTAAAGGCATGCTATTTAAAATAAAAATCACATTATTACTGAAATTCTCAAACACATGCAACACAGAGGACAGAATATTGAACCCCGTGTACCTGGCACTCAGCATCAAAAATACTCAGCAGTAACAGGAAGAAGCTTAATTGGATTAAACTTTGTTTATTGGTAACACTTCTCCATAGGGGCCACTGTGCACATAATGTCTGTGATTCCCCTTTGTGGTGATGTTAGCAATCACTGAGGATCATCACCCTCATCCATTAATCCATTAGGGGCTGCCAAATGGCAATTCTGTCATTCCTTTGTTTCTTAGCTAAAATAATTCTCTAGGTAGAACCTTTTCCTTATCTACCATTTGTTATCCTAGTGGTAAAAGTATTTAGAGTGTTAATTACAGCCTGTAAATCTTCTACGTGTACACTTGGTAGAACTTTATTTAATATCACTTGTTTCTGCTTCTTTCTTTTGTAACTGTAAGACCTACAGAAGGTGTTACAGAAATATTTGTAAAGACCTGGCTTTCATTAGTTGGCTCTGCTGTCACCTAAGTCATCATTTCTGCATTTGTCTTCATTATTTCTGCCTTCTAATTATCTGGGTTGTAATATGTTGCTGTTTCAGTGACTCTTGGATCATTAGGATGCTTTAAATATATTTCTGATAAATGTGTTTAGTGCTATCATATCCGAGGAGCATTTGGGCTCTTTCCCACAGGTAACACCATAGACCTTTATGTGTAGTACTTGAAAAATTTTTAAGTTGATTAAGTCTCTCCATTACACTCCTGGAATTTTTTAGTGTGTGTATATACACACACATATGTGCTAGATCTGAGTTTTTGCTAGGAATGAAAGGTGGATTTCATATGAAAAAAAATTAGTCTTTTATGAGATTTACCACTCATTCATGATAAAAGAACACATGTTACAAGTAAACGATGCCTACAAAAACCACAAATAAGGATAAACTATTAATAAAAAATATTTGTAAAAGTTCTTGAGTAAGAGATTAGTATAAGAACATACACTTTAACTCTGCAGCAACAAGAAGTTTGAAAATGAAATTAAGAAATAACTTGTACCATAACAAATACTGGCATCTAATATAGGTATGTATATATAAAATATGTAATAAAAGTGAAATATATCCAGCTACATATAGAGAAATTAATGAAAACCTGAGTAAGTAGAGGATTATCCTGTTCATGGAAAGAAGTACTCGGTATTGTAAACATGTTAATTCTGTCCACATGTAATCTGCAGTGTAGATTAATACCCAGTCTCCCCAAAAGAAACTACATAGCTTTTGTATATGAAGTTTGACAGGCTGATTCTAAACTTTAAATTTACTTACAAATTACCAAGAATAGTCAAAGAGCTCTTGATAAAGAAAAATAGGACTTACTCTACTAGATATTAAGAATTATTTTTTTGAAACCATAATAATTAAAAATGTGTGCTATGTGCCAATATAAACAGAGAGACCAATAGAACTGAATAGAGTGTCCCACCAAACCCACTTACATGTGAACTTCTGATTATTAAAACTGTCATTATAGAGAAGTAGAGAAAGAACAGGTGGTTTTTTTTTTGTTTTGTTTTGTTTTTTACTAAGATAGGACAGTAGAGCAACTGGAATTCCAAACTGAAAAATAACACAACTGTAACACTTCCCTCATGCTAGACACAAAATTCAGTTCTAGAAGGAATTAAAAACCTTCCATTATTATGACGATTTTCAGCATTACCTCACAGGCGAGAAGAGCAAAAAGGTGGTATAGTCTGTCAACTAAGACACCAGCATGGGTCAAGTAGAACATTTGGAGGGAAAGAGATGAAAGAACTTGGTGACATCAGTCACTTGAGTAACAGAAGGACTGGGGATAATGTGAGCTGGAGAGGAAGAGAAGAAATGGCAGCTCTTTCAGCCCCCTTGTCCCCTGACTTATTTGGTCTTCACCTTCAGAGAGGAGTGCTGGTGTACTTAGTGCTAGTTTGGGAGAAAACTCCCTGGGCCAGTGATCCATTCATCCCATCCTCCTCTGCACTAGTCCCTGACTGACCTGTCCACCTCTGGACCTTAAGAAAGTATTACCTGGACCCTAGTGTTACAGACAGTAGTGACCAGGGGTATAGGACTGACTACAGACACACTGAAGAGAACCAAGAAGATGTTAGGAACTTGGAGACGGTTCCAGCTTGTGCAGATGTGATGGGAGCAGCGTCCCACTTCCTCCTCCACCCGAAGGAGTACTCCTGCTATGGAGTGAGAAAACTGGGAGCCTGGGACTCTCCATCCCTCCTTTTTTTAATACCTTTAGTTGTCACATGATGTTACATTAGATTCAGGTGTACAACTTGATGACTGACAAGTGTATGTATTAGGCTATGTTTGCCCCAAGTGTTGTAGCTACCATCTGTCCTATTATATCACGAGTACAGTGTCACTGACTATATTTCTTATGCTGTGCCTATATCACGAGTACAGTGTCACTGACTATATTTCTTATGCTGTGCCTTTTTTCCCCATGATTTATTCATTTCACAACTAGAATCCCATAGCTCCCCTTCCCCCATTTTGCCCATCCCCCATCCCCTTCCCCTCTGGCAACCATCAGTTTGTTCTCGATATTTATAGGTCTGATTCTGCTTTTCCTTTGTTCTTTTGGGGTTTTTATTTGGTTGGTTGGTTGGTGGGTTTTTTTTTTTTTTTAGATTCTCCTTAAGAGTAGAATCATATGGTATTTGTCCTTTTCAGTCAGACTTATTTCACTAGCATAATGTCCTCTAGGTTGATCAGTGTTATCTCAAATGACAGAAGCTCATCCTTTTTTTATGGCTGAGTAATATTCGTGTGTGTGTGTGTGTGTGTGTGAGAGAGAGAGAGAGAGAGAAACATTTTCCTTGTCTACTGATGGACACTTAGGTTGCTTCCATATCTTGGCCATTATAAGTAATGTAGTTAACATAGGGGTGCATCTATCTTTTTGAATTTGTGTTTTTGTTTAGGGAAATACCTAATAGAATTATTGGACCCTGTGGTATTTCTATTTTTAATGTTTTGGGGAATTCCATACTGTTTTCCAGAGTTGCTGCACCCATTTACATTCCCACCAATAGCACATAGATGGCTCCTTTTTCTCCATGTCATTGTCAGCACTTGTTTTTTGTCATCTTGATTATAGCCATTCTGACAGGCATAAGGTGATACCTTATTGTGGTTTTGATTTGCGTTTCCCTGATGATTAATGATGTTGAGCATGTTTTCATGTGTCTGTTGGCCACCTGGATGTCTGCTTCGGCAAAATGTCTATTCAGGTCGTCTTTGGCCTCTCGCCTTTTTTTATACATGTGGAGTTGTCCTGCAGAGTCTACCATTTATCAGGTCTCATGTGGAGACCCCCACTAGGGTTCAGAGTACTTAGGGAGCAAGGAGGATCTCTCTCTTCCCCTTGTTGTCATCAGGGCTGCTTTGAGCAGAGGGAGGTCAGGAAGCAGGGAGTGACCATGATTCCAGAGTGGGCAGGCAGCTTTGACTGAGTTCACTGTAAGCACCTCCTCCTCCAGCAAGTGAACTACCAGTCAGGGCAGGTTGTGCCCTGGAGGTGTGTAAGTAAGTGGGGACTCTCCACAATTTAAATGGTATCTGGATAATTTTAGTGAGAAAGACTTAATTCTGACAGCCTATCCTTAAATGTGGAAAGAGTAACCCAGAAATAAATAAGTCCACAGGGTCTGACTTTGAGGAGAAATGGAAGAAGATGGTGCTGTCTTGGTTTTCTCATTGATACACTCATGATCATGGGCAGCTCTCCGCCCAGAACAAGGCCTGCCTTTACCTTGGCTTTACATTCTTCCTTCCAGGTACCCTCTCTCAACTTGGACAGAGTGAACAGTTCCTATGTACTTACTCAAATGTTTCATGAACCTATTTTTACCTGTCATCAGGTAACTACTCTAGGCTTAGAACCTTGGTATACAAGGGATGAAGAAAGACTGAAAGAATTAATAGCCAGGTAAATATGGTTGACTTTTTTGGTCTTCATTTTCTTTTCTAAGATCTATTTGCCAGAGAGAGAGAGCACGCGCATGCACAAGCAGGGGGAGTGGCAGGCAGAGGGGGAGAAGCAGACCTCCCTGCACTGAGCAAGGGGCCTGAAGTAGGACTCGATCCCAGAAGCCTGGGATCATGACCCAAGCCGAAGGCACACGCTTAACCAACTGAGCCATGCAGGCATCTCCGGTCTTCATTTTATACTGCTGCTGCATAACAAATCACCAATTTAGCAGGAGAAACACAAATTTATTATCTCACAGTTTCTGGGGATAAGATGTCCAGGTAAAAGTCAACTGTGGTCTCTGCTTTAGGGTCTCACCTAGCGGCATTAAAGGTGTCATGTGAGCTGTGTGGTCAGCTGAAGGCTTAACTAAAGATAAATCTAAGCTCCCTCACATTGTGGGCAATGGTGCTCCGAAGCCGAGGTGCTTTTGTTGTTGCTGCCGGTTGGCTAGAGGCCAGGCTGCAGTTCCATGACGTGAGACCCATCCCATCCCGGCCCTCTGCAGGCACTTGACAGCGTGAAAGGCTTTTTCTTCAGGGCCTCTGCATAGCAAGAGCATTTCCGTTAACAAAATGGAGGATTATATAATATCGAGAGTCAGGGGAGTCCCATATCCCCTTTGGGGCCTAAGGGCAAATAAAAATTTAAGGAAAAAGTACAAATATTGAATCACGTACACCTGAAACTAATAAAATACTATGTCAATTACACCCCAGTAAAAAAAAAAAATTCAGTTCTGCTTTGTGCAAATCAAGAAATGAGACTCTCTGTAGAGCATTTTAGCAAACTTGTAAATACTTTCTCTGCCTCACTGAGATCTTTGTAACTCTTAGGAGCCGATTACACTTCTTGCCAGTTTACAGCCTAGGAATTTTTTTCTCAAGTAACTGGGAGTCAGGCCCTTGAAATGTAAACATTAAGTAAAATAGCAGCCCTGTCTCCAAGAAAGAAGTGAGAAGTTGTTTTTCTTTTTTCCATTTGGATAAAGTCAATGAGCTAACAAAGATGCTCTCCTGCCACCCCCCCACCACCTCCCAATTACCAGGCGATTTTAGGATGAATGGTGTTGTCAGTCCTCTTACTTGAGGAATAGTTACTATTAGCTTAAGATCATGGATGTAATGGGTTGTATCTATTTGGCTACATAAAAGGGGGGACATAACTTTCTGTCTTAGCAGTCTCTTTGGCAATGTGATGGGTGCACATTCCAGTTCAATGCTTATTAAATAATAAAACCGTTTTCTCTCTTTCCTGTGTTTTGTGGAGAGGCATTTTTGAGTTGGTTGAGTTGGCAGGAGATTCTGTTTTCAATTAACTACCCCAGCAAATTTGGCAATGAGGCTAAGACTTCTGGAAGTTCCTGAATCGCATGAATAAGAAGTTCTGTGGACACACAATAGTCAGGTAAGAGACCTTAACTTACTTACAAAATCTCCCTTCGAGCTCTCTGCTCTTTTAGACTACTTCTCAGAGAACCAAACTCTCTGAATTCAAGATTTTTCTCTTAATTAAGCATGAGAATATGGGCTCCAAAATCCCATTAGGATCACCATTAGCTTTATGGGAAGCTGGGAATGTTACCTACAGTTCTTTGTCTTTAACATGGCCTCTCTCTGTCCCATTAGGAATGGTATACCTATAAGAATCTAGTCTTACAGTGGCCTGAGGACACTTCTTTTAATTTGTATAAACTAACGTATTTGCAGGGGTTCTCAAAAGGGCCTCATCTCAACCAAATGAGTTGCTGGTATGTCTGGAATCCGTATCTTTCATATAGAAAAATTAAATATGACTTGAATAGCCGGGAGGAAATAAAGGCCCTTTTCTCAGCTAGTCTTCTCTCTGCTCCCCTGCTTCTATTTTTCCCCATTAAATCAAGTCCTGGAAGGAAGGAGGCAGTGATCTTTTAGCTGCATTGTTGCCTTCATTAGTGGACTTCCCTGCACAGAGGAACTAAGGCATAATTTTGTTAACTGCTAATGAATTACCTGCCCTGTGTGAGGACACAGGTTTGTGTCAGCCATCCTCTGGGTCCACTTTATATCTTAGCCCAGATTAGACCCACAAGATTCCCATGTCATCCACACACCTAGTAGATAGAAAGAAGTCTGATAAAGAAACATAATTACAAAATAGCTGAGAGCTTGAATAAAAGATGATGTACTCATACGAAGGCAACGGGATCAAGAGTAGTTGATCTAGTCACTTGGGACAAAGCAAACAAAAAAAGGTATTAAGCTGATAAATGTCAGAATGGGAAGGTTAACCAAAAGACCATAGAATTTATATTTTTCTGACTTCAATATGAGAAAAACCAGTCCTTCCTATTGGGACCACCAGCACTTTTTTTTTTTATAGGTGGGGCAGCCTGTTTATTGACCAGACATTCAGTGGCTGTGAGCACAAACAGGTAATACCCTTCCCTCACCCCGGGCCCCCAAGCAGGCGGACCTGGAACAAATCTGTTACTTAGGAGGACAGACCAAGCGTGACCCCATTCACTTTGGCTCACCCATCCCCCTCTAAAACCCTCAGTTTGATTCCTGGAGTCCAGAGTCTCTCATGATTCGATTCCCCCTCTGATTCCCCCACTTCGTTCTTCCCTTCCTTCTCCTCCAGTTCCATCCATGTCGATGCTGACAGGCATCTCTTAGAGTTTGATACTAGATAATGGCCTTGGGTATCTGTGTCTTACATGTGGGAAAAATTACTTGGGGAGATGGAGCAGTTACTGCAGGGCCTAAGCCATCATGTAGATGTTACTTATATGACTAAGGGAAACTCAGGAGAAATACAACTCATAGTTAAAAATTTAGTTTACCAGGCTCTATTTTTATAAGGAATTATAAAATCGTACTCAGATAACTTAGGCAATAAAGCATCACAACAATTTGTAAAATTAATATATGATAGAGAAGTTTTGCATGTTGATGATCAAGAATCTGCTTTAACCATCCACTATTAGTGTGATATATATAAAGGTTTTTCCCCCAAGGCAAATAATGCACTGAATCTATCCTACTTTATTTTTGTAATTGCCTTGCCTTATAATTTACTATGTACTTATTGGCTACTTAGATGGCTGCAGTTTGCTCAGAGAAAGGTAGAAGTGGCAATGGAGAGAATTTGTAAAACTGTATTGTCACTATTTTGTAGTAACAAAGGTAGGGTATCATAAGGATAAATAAGTTAAAAATAAAAAGGTTTTATTCTTCTAGTGCCATGAAAAGCAGTGGGGAGGGGAATCTCATCAAGGGAGGATGAGATTCCCACCCACCCCCCCTTTTTAAATAGCATTTACTTTAGAAAAAGTGTAAATAGAAAACCTTTCTCTTGGAAAAGCTGAAGAAGCTTCTTAACAATTTTACATCCCAGTGAGCACGCACAGTTAGGAAGAAATAGGTGTGAAAAATGGTGAATGCTACCTGAGCCCTGTGATCCAGGCCAACAGTGAACATCAGTAAGTCCAGCTCCTTTGTGTTCCAGGAAACAGCTTGCCTCAAAAATCCGTTCTCCGTAGGACTTAGGTAAGACAAGTGGCTGCTCCTTTGTTTACCTATGACAAGGCCAGACACAGACCCTCAAAAATTCCATTCTTGGCCTCGTAAGTGGTTAGCCCAGCTGCTCGTCAGCCCAACTTTTCTTAAGCTTCTCTTCCTCCTGCAGGCCTACCCTCAGCTGAGCCAGCATACAACCCTTCTGGAGAATAGACTGGCCTCGCTGATCTTCTGGGCATAGATTCTCTCCCTTGCCGTAGTTCCCTTTCCACCTTTGCAGTTATCCCTTATGAAGGAAGTTCTCTCCTTACTGAGTCAGCATGGTAGTTTGCTTCTCATTATTTTCCCCGACACATATACTGTAATGCCATCGTGGGGGTGACATCTCATCCTCGTTGCTAGAATGTATTGGTTAGAAGCAAGTCACAGGCCCTCCCTAACCTTAAGAATAGGAGTACACAAAAGCCCCATGAGATCCTGTCTGCCGTAGTCCACCCTCTGGGCCCCAATGTCTCATGATCCTACTTTATGTAAAATGCATTCACCCTCTCCCCAAATCCCAAAACATCTTATCCCCCTACAACATCAGCTCAAAATCCAAGTCTCTTCATCTAAATCTCTACGTCGAGCTGCAGATGATGAGGCTCTTGGGAGGAAGCTGATTAAGCCTACCAGTTGGGCAGAGTAAATCTCTATTTGTGGACCTGTGAAGCAAGAAGACAGGTCATCTGTCCTAAGACATCCAGTGTACAATGGCAGGATAGGAATAGGATCACGTCTATAGACACTATTGTTTAGAAACAGGCACATGAGAAGTACAAAAGTCAGCAGACAGTAGCACTTCTGAAATACCACTGAGCAACTATTGTCAGTTCCTAGGTTAGATTTAAAAGCCTAAGATTAATTCCCCAGGCTATCACCTCCATCTTGGGGTTCTTGTATCCATCCTCTGAGTCATCCTCCTTTTTTTATTTTTTAAGTAATCTCTACGTCCAACATGGATCACGACCCTGAGATCAAGAGTCACATATGCTACCAACTGAACCAGCCAGGTGCCCCTCATCGTTCCTTTGTTTTTTATGGAAGCTAGCATGTATTTGGAGTTAAGAATATAAAACAAGTACTTCGCAGACCATGATCACATGCACAGAGGCAGGTACTTGTAACACCTACTTTGCCTCTCCCGGTGGAAACTCTCTTCCTAGTTTATCCAGGCTTCAAGAGTAACTGTGAAGAGCCATCCTACAGCCTACCCTTTAGTCTCTCAACACTGAGACACAGCAGCTGAGGGCTTCCCACAGCCTTACCTCACCCAGCACATGCTAAGCTGAGGACTTCCTTTCCACTGAAAAACTGGTTTCCCAAATGTCCAAATAGACACTTACCTACTCTCAGCTGGACTTGCAACTCTTCCGTCCTTCTTATACTATCCTGATAGCTCATAGCTTCCAACTGCTCCTACAGAAAAAATCCACAGTAACCTCAAGAATATCTACATGTCTTCCAAAGAGCACACGTTCAGCTAATGTTCAGAGAATGACTAAATAAGCCAATGAATGTGTTACCTAATTTAAGTTTTATTTCCTCCTGCATTCTTGGATAAGTGAGGCCAATTCACATATGTATCTTTTAATTTTACAGAGCGATGGACTGAAAGTATCAGAAAAGCCATGAGTCAACTGTCTTCGAAACACCTACTCTGTGCAGTGGTATCCTGTTCCATATCATAACATAAGAGGGAAGAGTTGCCAAATTTCTTTTGAAACTACGCATCTCCTACTCTTAAACCTGACACACAGCAGTAAGAGAGTTCTGGTCCAAGAAGGCGATGTGGGAAGACCCTGAAGTCATCTCCTCCATGGAGATACCAAGTCTACACCTATTTATAGAACAACTCCTTCTGAAGCAGAACTAGAAGCTGACTGAACAGTTTCTGCACAACAGAAGACAGACCATGAAGAGAATGGCAAGAGACGGTAGCCTATGGTTTGTGTGTCTGTGTGTTTGGAGAAGGGAGGAAACAGTGTAGAATTTGTAGGGAGGAGAAGGGGAATTGAAGGGAAGTGACCACGTAGAATGCGTGTGTGCGGAAGGAATAAACAGTTTGGGGGGGGAGGGATACCGTAGTTAGGTGAGTAAAGAACAGAAGGGAAAAATGGAAAAACAGAGTGTGTGGAAGAGGGAAGGAAAGCGAGAGTATGGTCTGTGTGCATGCAGAAAAAAGGAGAAGGTAGCACACGAGAGGGGAAGAATAGTATAGCTCGTGTAGAGAAGGACTGGTGTAGTGTGTGTCTATGGGGACAGGAAAAGGGAAAACTGGGGAAAGGCAGTGTAGCACCGTGTATGTTTGGAGAACGGAAGGGAGAGGAAGCAACAGTGTAGCGTGCGCGAAGGAAACAACAGAAAGTGAGGGAGGGGATAAAGTAGCGTGCGGGGACGGGAGAGGAGGCAGGGGGTGCTGTGTGTGCCCGAGGGGACAAACGGGAAAGGATGGCGGCGTGTGCACGAGAGAAGGATGGAAGCGTCAAAAAAGGCAGGCCTGGGACAGGAGAGTGTAATTGTGTGTGAAGGTGTAGGGAGGAGGGAACAGAAGGGCTTCTCCTGTGTCTGTGGAGATGGGAAGGAAAGGGCGGGTATAGTGTGTGTGTGTAGAAAAAAAAGGGACGAGGACAAAAGGACAAGTGTAATGTGTGTAGGTGGGGGAAGGAAGTCTGGGGAGACGGGAAGTGGCTCTGCATTGTGTGTGCACAGTAAGGGGGGCGCGTGCTGCGGGCAGAGCAGAGGAGGATAAAGCAGGAAGGGGGGAAGGGAAAGTACAGTGTGTGTAAAAAAGGGAAGAGCAGAAAGTGAAAAGCACAGCACAGGTGGAGACAGGGAAGACGACGAAGATGGGCACGGGGCCGCAGCTGGTGTGTGCGGAGAAGGGACAGTGTGGCGGGGATGAGCGGGAAGGAAGGGGAAGACGGGACGGCGTAGTGCAGTGCGCGTGTGCTGGAGAGAAGGGCAGACAAGGGATGGTGCCATGTCTGCGCGTGGAGGGGACAGTGCAGAGTGTGTGCGCGCGCACTCCAACGGAGGAGAATGGAGAGCATGGCGTGGGCAGGGCGGGTGCAGAAGGAGGAAATGGGAAAGTGTGTAGGGGTGTCTGTGGGGGGGGAAGGGAATCCTGAGACTGAGGTCTTCAACCACAAACTAAAGAAACCAGCCAACCCTTGCCACGAGTCCCTTTTACTCTCTCCCCCTCACTTCTGAAAGCCTCATCATATTGGCAAGGGAAGGAATTGTGGCCATTCTAAGTGACCTTTCTCAAACCTTACCAGGACTTGACTCTTTCCGGTCTCCCCGTGGACTCTCCGGTGCCACAGGAACTCAGAGCGTGCAGGATCGGTCTGGCACCTGGTTGTCCTCAGGGTACTTTTCTTGCACCAAATCTCTGGTCATGAGCTTCCTGGGCGCCCTCCCAGACTGCAGCACCATTATATTCAGGAGTTCTTAGATCTACTCCTCAGCGGAGCGGTTGCCCTTCTTGAAGGTCAGGCCCAGGACAGTCACCTGGGGACCAGTCTCCGGCAATTGCTGCCACCATTTAACTTCCCGTCACTAGTGACGTCCAGTTTCCTGACAAGGCCGTAGAAAGAGCATTTCTAGCTCAGTAGAGTACACTTCTTTGAAGGCAAAAGACCAGCTCCCAAGTGTTCAGAGGCACCCCAGAAGGTCACAAGGAAAAATTCCCTGTATTCTTTTCAGCATGTCTGCCTTCTTCGTGAGTGTTCATTTTATATATTTGAGCGAAAGGAACTATACCAACAAAGTTACCCTCTCGACGAGAAAGTCTTGGCGTGATTATGCACACACGTATCCACCAGTTCTGTGTGGCTGCGAGTATGCATACGTACCTATAGATACACTATGTCGAGGGTTTCCTGAAAAGAAATACTAGCCTTTCTAAGTGTGATTTACTGTGATGTTCGCTAATTCTAACCCGTATACTACATTAAAATAATAATAAATGCCCGTGCTTATCTCTAAGGCGGTTTCGGCTGTGTTGTCCGTACATAATCCCACGGATGCCCATAGCACTGGTCTCTGCTGCTCGCTCAGATTCACACATGAAGCAGTAGAAACTGTTGGGCCTGAGACACACTGGGAAGATACAAGGGCAGAACGTTATAATTTTCCCTCCACCGATGATGGCCTGTGTACTTATCACAGGCTACAGACCCACCGCAACTCAGTTCACCTCCACTACCTACTGGTGAAAAAGACTTACCAGCCACCTAGCCGATCAAAGGCGGATGTTGTGTTTTCTTTGGTATTCTAGCTAAAGACACTTCTATCACATGCATATCCTCCCTCACCACCCTAAAAAAGTCTCTGTATTTAACCTCAAGAAACAATCTAATTAGAAAATGAGCATAAGGCTTGAACACACAGTTCACCAGAGAGGATATATGGATAGTAAATAAGGAGATGACAGAATAGTCACATCACTGTCCATTAGCATAATGTACTTTTAAACCACAACAACATACTGCCACACACCTACTACAATAGGTAAAGTAGAAATTACTGAAACTAGCAAGTGCTGATGTGAGTATAGAACAAGTGGCTCTGACAATCATTGGTGGTGATTGTGTAACATGGTCCAGGATCTCTGGAAATCAACTTACTTGTTTCTTACACAAAGTTAAACACGTACTTACCATATGACAGAACAAGCCCCTTCTGAAAATTTACCCTAGAGAAATGAAAATAGACGTTCACACAAAACAGCATACACAAATGTACCTAACAACTATATTTGTGATAGCCCCAAACCAGAGATAACTCCCACCTCCTTCAGTCAATTAATGGATAAACTGTTGTACTGGGAATACTATTCAGCATTGAAAAGGGATGTACCATCTGTCCATACAACTTGGGTGGATCCCAAGTGCATTAGGTCAACTGAAAAAGCCCATTTCATAAAATTATGTAACTTTTAATTCCATTTGTATAACATTTTCAGAAAAGAAAAATTATACTAATAGAGAATAGATCAGTGGTTGCCAAGGATTACATTTGCTGTGATTATAAAGAAGGAACATTAGAAACAGAACTACCCTATGATCCAGTAATCACACTACTGGCTATTTACCAAAAAAATACAAATACAATAATTTAAATACGATACATGCACCCTGATGTTTTATTTACAATAGCCACACTATGGAAGCAGCCCAAGTGTCCATCAATTGTTGAACGGATAAAGATGATGTGGGGTAGGTACGTATGCTTATATATGTATATGTAGCATGCATATGTACATAGCCACAATGGAATATTATTCACCCATAAAAAGGAATGAACTCTTGCCATTTGTGATGATGTGGATGGAGCTAGAGTATAATGCTAAGTGGAACGAATTAGAAAGACAAATACCTCATGATCTCACTCGTGGAATTTAGAAACAAAACAAATGAGCAAGGGGGAAAAAAAGATGAACCAAGAAACAGACTCTGAACAACAGAGAAGAACTGGTGGTTACCAGAGGGGAGGTGAGTGGAGGGATGGGCAAAATAAGGGATGTGGATTGAAGAGTACACTCAACACACGCACGCACACACACACTCCCACCCACCCAAAAGAGAAAGAACATAGGGAGTTTCTCCGGGGTTTGGGGAAATTTCTGTGTCTCTATTCTGGTAGCACTCACAGAGATTTATACATGGGATAAAAATGTCTTTAGCTATATACCAAAGCAAACAAAACAACAAAAGCACTGATTGCCTGTCTCTTGAGTCTGGTGAAATCCAGATTTGATTGCAGTTAAATACTACTCTATCAATGTCAATCTATGAGTTCTGGTAAATGAAAACTATCACAATGTAAATGGATTTGTTTGGCTGAACTGGTTTTAAGAGCCACAGGAACTCTGTACTATTTCTACAATTTATGTGTACGTATAAAGTTATTTCAAAGTGAAAGATTTTAAATAGGGAGGCTGTAACTTGTACAATCATTAGTGTTTGCCAATATCCAGTTTTTTAAAGATTTTTATTTATTTATTTGACAGAGAGAGAGAGGAGGAAGCAGGCTCCCCGCTGAGCAGGGAACCTGATGCGGGCCTCGATCCCAGGACCCTGAGATCATGACCTGAGCCGAAAGCAGAGGCTTTAACCCACTGAGCCACCCAGGCACCCTGCCAATATCCAGTTTTCTGTCCTTCTAGGCCACATTTTCCGGGGTCTAACTGCAGTTTATTGAGCCAAATGATAATAATATGCTTCTGATAGAGATAGTGATTTCAAATAAAATGCAGAGCTATACAAAGAGGCTGGGATATGAGACTGACCTACACAAACGTGAAAGGAGACGCAAGGAGTAATCTGTGTTATGATTGGTGGAAAAGATAAAGCAGCAGTCACAAATAAAAGGGGGAAAATCTGCTCAAGGGAGAATGTACAACTTCTATTAAATTTCTAATACAGGGAAATAAACCTTGTTTCCTGTCCTGTTCACTGTACATTACTCTCCCTCAGTTGCCACTTAGGCGATAAACGCAACTTTCTGAGAAACACAAATCCTCCCCACACTACACGGTGAGTTGTGATTCACATTGTGCCACAGATCATGTGATAACCTGGAGAGGACTAGTACAGACTTTTTTTTTCCAAGTACATCCAGTCGAGGTTGTTATAACCATCAAGATACAGCTCTGGACTCCATGTATCCCTGTCATCCATGGTCAATTTAACAAACAGTCCCATCGTCACAGATTCCCCATCCACGCTACAAATGTCTGCATTCTAAGTCAACCTCTTACTCTAGGAAATAGCTGGTGGCAATAGGGGCCACCAAATACAGCCAGAGGACATGTGGCCTCTGGTGTGCCAGGAGATCAGGAACCAGGGAGGACAGTGTGAGCTGCGGATATTACCTAGATCATCTTTTCCAGAATGTCCACACTCCGCCCTTTATCTGTAGAATCACTGAGACAATTGGCCTAAGCCTATATCCCCTCAATTTCCACCTCCCTGCAGTGGGAAGCCCCTTCCACTGCTCCCTGGTACTCGTGGCCCGTCTCAGCTATCATCATTTGGAACCTGCCCAGCCTAGAACACTGATGAAGACGCAGGGAGCCACCATGGCAGCCAGTGGATGTGGCCCTCCCGGGATCCAGCAGGCAGCACCACTGTGTGATGCCAGAAAGCCATCTGTGGTCTGCCTGACTTTGGGCACGGAGACTTCAGAGGTAGGGTGTCCTTTCATCCAGTAGACCTGCCCACTGAGACCACCTCCCAACTTCAGCTGGTGGTGGCAATTCAGAGATTGGCCAAGCCTACGAACAGAAATTCTTGGACCCGCTACCCACATTCCTAGCTCTTCTCCTTATGGTTCTTGGTCCACTCTGTGCTCAACTCTCGATCCAAAATGCTGACCACCCACCTGCCCTGAGCTTGCTAGATGAGGTCTTACATGTGGTCTCGGTCTCTCTCTCTCTCTCTCTCTCTCTCTCTCCCTCCCTCCCTCCCTCCCTCCTCATGGGCTCTGGCAATTGTTCTGACCTCCAACCTTCACTAGCTAAGGGTGTCCTGCCTGGCTCCATGGCTCAGCAACTGATCCTTCTGTGAAGTCCTTGCTTTTCTAAGTAAAGGAGGAATGTCTTTTTCAAAATATAAAACTATGCCGAGAAAAATCCAGGCCCTGAAAACATTAGTGCAGAAATCCCACTCTACAGGGTAAGAGAGTCACTGAATTTTATATTTAATCTTTTTGGAAAAAAGGAAATAAAAAGGAAAACAATACTGAGACCATCTTTCACTCCAAAGTTTGACCAAAATGTCAAAGTATGGTGAATAAAATGCCCAGGAGAATGTAAAGCATTCACACACATTAACTGGACAGACTATGAAGTGGTAGAGCATTTTTGGAACAAAAGTTCAACAATACTAAAACTTCCCAATCTTCACACTCACCCACTTAAATCAGGCTTGCACTTTGCTACCTCTTTCCTACGAGAAGGCATGCACATTTGCCCAGGATCTCATGTTCAAAGATGTCGATTTCAGTCCTGTTAATCATAGCAACAAATGGGAAACACTTTATATGTCTACTATGAAAAGAATTTTTAAATTAATTATTGCACAAACAAAAGTAGGATGATCTTTACCTGGTCTTTCTTTTGGGGGGAGGTCTTGAAAGTAGATGATTGGAGTTGCCAACAATACATGATTAACATCTCTGTGTAATCAAGACTTGCACTGCCCTGATTGCTCCTGTCTTCTTCCCGACGAGGTCTCCTTCAATAGGCCAAAAGGTCTATGAAAAGATGCTCAACATCATTAATAATGAGGGAAATGCAAATCAGAACCACAATGAAATATCACCTCATATCAGTTAGGATGGTTATTATTTAAAAAAAAAAGCGTGGGCAAGAATGTGGAGACATTGAAGTCTTGCACACTGTTAATAGGAATGTAAAATAGTGTGGCCACTATAGAAAACAGCATGGAAGTTCCTCAAAAAATTACAAATAGAAATACCGTGTGATCCAGCAATCTCATTCCTGGGTATAAATACTCAAAAGAGTGGAATTCCGGATCTCAAAGAGATACCTGCATTTTTACCCTCCTTGTAATACTATTCACAATAGCCAAGTTATGGAAAGAACTTAAATGTCCATTGAAGACACACACACGTCTTTAAGTTTGATTATTTTAGAGAGCACATTCAGAAGTCGGGGAAGGGACAAAGGGAGAGAGAGAATCTCAGGCAGACTCCCTGCTGAGCATGGAGCCCCATGCAGGGCTCGATCCCATAACCCCAAGGATCATGACCTGAGTCATAACCAATAGTTGGCCACCTAATGGACTGAGTCACCCGGGCGCCCCATATGTTTTAATAAATAAATACACATCCATACACACACACACAGTTGATAAAGGAAATTTTCAACTTGTCATGTTTGTGGGCCCTGCTCCTAGGCTCCCACAGAAGTTTTACTTTAACATTTACCAAGGCAAAATGACTCAGCAAAACCTTGAAACATGAGCTCTATTTCTGCCCCAAGCACACTATACATCTGCTTCACTAAAATGAGGAAAGGAACATTCCAAACATAAGAAAAAAAAAAAAACTTCCCTGTTTCCCTTAACGTGAAAATCATACAGCCTTGCACATACTAAAAACATAAAGTCTCTAATTTTCTGTAATGCCCTTTCTCATGATGACTTGTAACTTTTTTTTTATTATTATTATTTGCCCCAGGGGTACAGGTCTGTGAATCATCAGGCTTACACCTTTCACAGCACTCACCATAGCACAAACCCTCCCCAATGTCCAAAACCCATCCACCCTATCCCTACCCTCCCACCCCCCAGTAACCCTCAGTTTGTTTCGTGATGTAACTCTTTTTGTAAAAAACAAACAAAACAAAACCAAACAAAACACCCCAAAAAACCCATATCTAACCCTTCACCCTTCTTTCCCCGAAGCGCTCTCTTCTTTTTGAAGATTGTGTCTCCAGGGCGGCTGTCCTAACTTGGGCTCGAATAAAACTCTTTTCCTTTAAAATTAAAAAGAAAAAGAGATTTGGCCATTTTGGGTCAACACAGTAGAGTATCATTCTGCCTTAAAAGAGGAAATCCTGCCTTTTGCAGGAGCACGGGCAAGCCTGAAGGACGTTGGGCTCAGCGAAGCAAGCCAGTCACAGAAGGACAAATGCCGCGTTGCTCTACTTAACGTGAGATACCTAAAGTCATCGTCCCTATAGAGTCAGAAAATAGAGCTGCGGGTACCAGGGGCTGGGAGGAGGGGGCAATGGGGAATTGTTCTCTTGATAAAAAGTTTTGGGTATATGGGATGAAGTAATTCTAGAGATCTGCTGTACAACATTAGGCCTACAGTTAATGGTACTGTATTACACACTTAAATAAATTCTTGAGAGACTATATGTGTTTTTAGAAAAATGAATAACCGAAGGGACACAAGGGACCTTTTGGAGGTCATGGATATGTCTTACCTTGATTGTGATGATAATTCCATGGATGTATACATATGTCCAAACTCATCAAAATATACATATTAAGTATGAGCTGATTTTTGTATATCTCAATAAACCTACTTTACAAGAAAAAAGAATTCCAGGGATCAGTTAAAAGAGTGTGGTGCCTCTGTATGTCCTGTCATGGAAATATCTTGTGTTCATTTTATTCAGTCAAGGACAAGAAGCAGCACAATATGTACATTGTTAATGACAAATCTTAAAAATTCTATATATTTTTATAGCACATCTACATAAAAAAAAAAGGCCTCAGGTCGGCTTTAAAATGACACACATCAGATTGTTCACTGTGATTACCTCTGAGGAGGAGGCTGAATTTTGAGGAAAGGGGAGACTGTAATTGATGTGTATTGTTAGAAGTTTTTACAAGAACATACCACCTTTGTTATTAAAATATTTAAACACATATCACCACAAAGATAGTAGCTGTGCATTCATCAGATAAAGTGACTGATGGCTGATCCAACAGCAAAACTGCCAAGGCTTCAAACGACAAAAGTTTGTTTGTCATACACATGGTCTGATGTGGGTTGGTGGGGCCTCCTCTGTCAGATGACCCAGGGCTCCAGGCAGCTCTCATCCGAAGGCTCCACTTCTCAACAAGGGTCTCCATTTGCTGCTGAATCAAACAGAGGAGTCATATTGGCTCTCAAATACCTTGGCCTGGAGGCAACAAACACTGTGTCTGTTCCTACTGCTGTGTCAAAACAGTAGCTGCACGACCCTTCCTGAGTAGGGAGAGAATGTAGTCTCCCCATCAGCCCAGGAAGAAGACCAAGACATGATGTGATGAGCACTTGCAGCCTCTCCCATAAATTGTTAGCATAGCAGGTGCTCAATAAAGAGCAACTCAGAATTTGTTATGAAAACAACCCTTTTCTTGGGAGTTTCTAAGTAGGCCAGTTTGCCTTGCAATTCTTCCATTTACTTCCAATCCTGCTATGTGGCAGGTGCTCTCAAAGACTGGGATCACATTTTTTCTTAAAGATTTTATGTATGTATTTATTTGACAGAGGCACAGCAAGAGAGGGAACCCGAGCAGGGGGAGTGGGAGAGGGAAAAGCAAGCTTCCTGCCGAGCAGGGAGCCCGATACGGGGCTCTATCCCAGGACTCTGGGATTATGACCTGAGCTGGAGGCAGACACTGAACCGACTAATCCACCCTGGGTGCCCCCACATTTAATTTTCAAAAGGATCCTGTAAAATCTCAGTAAAGAGGGCTCATCTTTTGCACTCAATGGCAACCTTCTGTACTCACCTTTTAAATGAATTCTAGACTCTCTATAGGATGAGAATGGTCTCATTGTATGGAAGCATGGTCAAAACTTGTGAGCCCAGGCAATCCTTAGCATGACTGAATGCGCAGGACCCTTCAACAGATGCCATTAGGTACAAAGACAAACCAGCATTTTCCTCTGGGGCAAGGACTGAGATAAGAGGCAGCAGAAGGATGGCAAATTATTTAGACTTTGCTGTTCCAAGATAGTATGTCTGTCACGAAACCATTTTTTCCCCTTAGAAAAACTCTGGGTTCTGAGGAACTCAGCCTCAGTAGGTGTTTGCTGCACGGTGATTTCTGCAGTTAACAAATGACGAGGGAGGCTTTGATTGCTGACGACCATCTACGTAAGCTCAGTTCTTGCTGTATGTTCAGTGCCAGTCTCAAATACCATGCTCCTGCAAAATCCTACTGACAGTATCTGTGCTTTTACAAAACCCCCTATCTAACTTCCGTTACATCCCAAGAACCAGTCTATTCTGTAGGTAAGAGTCTAACCCCTGTTTATGCGGAATACACTTCCATATTATTGTAGGGGTTTGGGTGGGGTGGGATGCTGTGCTAATCCAGTATCTAAACTCCACTACCTATGGTTCCACTGAGGGATGGGACCTCTTCAAGGTCCACCTGCAGGGAGGTGGAAGGCTCTAAGGCGAGGGCAGGTGATCACAGGAAGTGGGGTGCAGCCTCCAGCAGACACAGTGGAGAGCCGGTTAGCAAATGAGGTTCCAATTCGGACAGGAGGGCACACGGGGGAACACTCAGGAGACAAGGGCTGTAAAGCAGACAAGTGCTGGCACAAGAGGAGCCTCACTAAACAAAGCCCACACCTAATCCCCACATTGTGCCTTCCTCTCATATTCACTTTCCTTCACTAGGACTGCTTTTAGCCCTGTGGCTAGAGCGCCTGGGTTTTTAATGACCTGTGATACACCCTGGAGAAGTGAGAAGGATAGAAAATGAAGAGACAGAAGATCGCCTCCGGCTGGAGGAATGGAAAAGTGTGGGCCCCAGTCAAATATAACCGGGGGTCAAGTCCTGGTGCTGCTACTTATCAGCCATGTGAACTTGAGAAAATTACAAGTTCTTCAGCAGCAAAGTATGTCTGGTAAGCCCCATCCTGTGGGACTGTTGGAATAAATGCAACGGATATGAGGCACTTGGCAGAGTAACTGGAAAGCAGGAGGTCTTCAATGAGTGGTAGTTATCATAGGAATTTTTTTTTTAACCTGCAGATGATACCATCCTCCTGTCCCTGGGGAAATTTATTTTATTTTTTAATTTTTTGAGATTCATTTTTTAATTCAGGAGGTAACACAGAATATGCAACTTTTAGGACAAATAACACCAAAGTAGCCCATAATGCTTCTCAGCAAGTAAAACTAAAGAAGGTTTTCCTCAGTTCAGGATAAGTTAAGTTAACTTGGGGATGGAAGAGTCTCCCCCAGCCAGAGGCAACTCAGATGTCCCAGAATGTGCCCAGGTCCAAGACCTTCACTCCCAGGTGCCCTTTCCGTCCAAACCACCCGTACTTTCACCCATTTCACCACCACCCAAGATCTAAGCCTCCCTTAGAATTTGCGAAATTACACTCACAATAATCAAATTAAAATGCCCTTTCAATGCATGGGGACCTGGTTCCCCACCCAGTTCAGAGCGAGAGCCGACACAGTAACTTCTCGGCAACCCACCTCCAAGGAACGGCGCCCTCATTAGAGACTCCCTGCAAACGCTGTGCCTCAAACAATGAGATCGCGCTCCTTGTCCAACTGCCGTGAACAAGAACACGGAACACCTCCCATTTCTACCCGTGGAGGAGGTTTCCCTCTGGTTTACTGATGATACCAAAGCAACGCAAGAGCAGGTTTGCATTTCACGTCCTTCAACACCGAGAATCCTTCTGTCGTCCGTCTGGCCTCTGCTCACCACTCCCACGGCCCCATGCGGCCCACCAGGCAGCTTCAATGACCAGTCTATCCCACCCAGGGGCCCGCAGTTTCCTAAAACCCCCACACTGCCTTTCTTCAGGGAATTTATGCCTTATTGCTCAGCCAGACACCCTCCCTGTCCCACTTCTCCCAACCCTCTCCCTGCCTCCTTACCTCTTTACTGCTTCTTATTGGTCCTTTGGGTCTGAGAGGGTCCTTCCCCATCTTCTTCATACGATTATTGTTCCCGGACTGCACAATCTAAGGCCAGGAGTGTTTTATATCCTAGCTTCCCCATTTCTAACACTGATTTTTACAGAGCAGATGCTCAATTAGTATCTGGAAAATAAATGAGCCGGCAAGCATGAATTCTACTATTTAAGCATTTTATTTCTCCTCCATGCTTCAGGAAGCCAAACAAATCCATGTATGCATCTTCTAACCTTACAGAACAACAAACTAAAACGTATAGGGGAAACCAAGTCTAGGACCTCTTTTACTTCTTTCCCTTCTATTTTTGGATCCTGGTAATTTTCTGCTCAATCTTTTTCATATTTCCAAGGCAATGCCTATTGCAACGCCATGTTTTATTGTTCTGCTTTGGTAAATATGAAAGGTTTCCCAATTTGGTTGACTAACTAATAAAACTCCTAATCTTAAATCTATTAAACAGCAATAACCAAGCAAAATCACTAATAAATTCAGATTTGAAAATTATGAAAACTTTCTGTTAAATAAATAACATTTGAAATATAACAAAAAGAAAAAGAAAGAAAAAGGAAGAGAGAAGAAAAAAAGAGAAAGATAAAAGAAAAAAGACCTCCACGTTTATGAGATACAACAGGAACACAAAGACGATATTCACCGTGTTCCTTCCAGACCCACCCTGGCCATCAATTACTTAAAATGTGGACTGCTTTTTCCTTCCACGAAGAAAACAATCTGCTTCAAACTTCAACATCTGATGTAAAGCCTAAGAAAACAAAAAAAAAAGGGGGGGGATTTCCACGTTACCGATATGCAAGAGGAACACAAAGATGACACACGCTTCTCCAGCCCCGTTCTGACCCCCCACCGTTCAAATGCTGACATACCTGTTCAACCACTGCAGACATCACTTAGGGTGGGGGAAGCTGCTGGCCAAGGCCCTGGCCCGTGCGCTGGCCCTGACAGCGGTGTGAGCCCTGGCGGCGGCTCGGGCCCGGGCTCGCTCTTCCTCATCTCTCAAAGCCTCTTCATACCACAATGGGAAGGCACTGGGGACGGTATCATGAATCTTGGCTAGAAACTCCAGGACCCTCATCTTGCTGGTCTCGGCGTAGGCTCGCGGGCCCCACAGGAACTCGTAGCGTGGAGGATCACTACCGGCCACCTGGCGGTACTCCAGGTACTTCAGCTGCACCAAATCTTGGGTGATGATCTTCCTGGGCTGCCCGTAGATGAAGTGCATCCTTTCAGCATAGACGCCCATCATATTCAGGACTTCCCAGATAGCCTCCTCAGGGGCGCAGTTGCCTTTCATGAAGATCACACCCAGCACGATCATCAGGAGGCCGGTCTTGGGCATGTGCCCTTCCTCGTGTATCGGGCTATCGAAGGTGAGGTCTAGTTTGCTGATGAGGGTGTAGCAGTGCCGGGTGGGATCCACTTCCTTCACATCAATACCGAAGGCCAGCTCCATGTGCTCGGAGGCTCTCCTGAAGATCTCATTGAAACGAAACTTGTACTTTTTGATGCCAAACTTCAGCATGTCTGCCTTCGTAACTGGCTCTCTCTTTTGATACTTCTGCAGCAGAAAGTGCACCAGCAAAACTACCTCCCTGTTTAGTGGGTCTCTGCATGAGACCTCAGTGATGTTAGATGATCTGGAACTTCCCTCATCTTGGCTTCTGGGAGCTTCATCTGACTCGGAGCCTGAAAGGGCTGCTTCAGCACCGGTGGGAGGTGCGGTTCCCTGACCACTGCTAGGAGTCGCAGCAGAGAGAGGACAGGAAGTGGAGGGGGCCTCTCCTGCGGCTGCTGCAGCAGCCTGAGCCTCCTCCTGAGCCCGGGACTCACAACGGGCCTGGCGGCGTTTCTCACGGGCGCGGAACTTACTCTTCTGACCTCTAGGCATGGTGACGCTGGTCAGGGGTGGCAGGCGGGAGTTAGGTGCAAGCAGTTAGGCTGACGAAGAGGTCACCCTAGAATACGGAAGACGAGATGGTGTGCCTAGCCTCCATAAGGATATTCTACCTGGGCTCCAAGAAAAGGTGCCTCTGCTTATTCCCTTTAAGGGTACTGTTTTAGGAACCCACAACACAGGGGTGAGCAGGACTCCATGCACCTCCTCTCTTCTGCAGGGGCTTGTGACCTCAGTTCTAGCTCAGAATACTAAACTTGACTCCTGATCAGTCTTTTGAAACCTCCCTCTGCTGACTTTAGGCTGCCCCTTCGGCCAAAGACCTCCCAACCCACAAACGCCCAAGGCAGAAGCGAGGGGGCGTTAAGCCTAACAGCCACTCTTCGGCCACGAGTTCGGGACAGTGGGGGTGGGGCGTGCCAGAATAGGGCCGGGCCCTTCGGACCACCTCAGTTCTGAAAGGAGTACATCCCTTCTGCTCTAGCAAGTTACTCACCTTGACAACACTCTAGTCCCGGCACTCCTCCCTTTGCTGGTGTGAGGCCACACCGCTACGCCCCTCACCCGGAGAACTCAGGCTCCATTGAGCATGTACAGAAGTCAGGGTGAGCACTTCCGGCCACGCCCACCTGGGCTTCCCAACATAAAATCTCACCTGGTTATCTTGGGGATTCCCCTCACTATTGGTAGCAGAGAAATTATGCGGAAGTCAAATATGGGTCCTTCCTGACTCCAAAAGGCAGGGCCTGGGACTTCTTCCTCTGATGATGTTAGCTCACATCAGACCAAGGCTTTCATTTCCCTCAGAACCC
>LNAC01000441.1:1254028-1301776 GCA_002007465.1 Ailurus styani | reverse complement strand
GGAGATCTCTATATGTTGCCCCTTCTTTTTGGGTGGGTTCACCCCCTCAGTCCTCACTCAGTATCATACCTTGACGCCTTGTTGGTGCTGGCCTATGTCTCTACTGCTGACCCGAAGCCAAATACATCCAGTAAGGCAGAAATCTGTAAATGATTTAAATAGAATTGACATCTGTACAATATTCTGCCCACTGTAAATGAGTGTGCTGTATTGCTCTATTTTTTCTTTTACCTAAGTCTATTAGTAATTTTAACTTACTAATTTAATTACTTTATTAATTAAAAATTAAAAAACTACTCATTTAAATTACTAATTTAATACAAATATTTTAAAAAATATTTGCTTCCATAAAGATCCTGTACATATTTCTTAGTTCTTTTTTCAGGTATATTTTGGTATTGCTACTGTTTTGAATGGCATATTCTCCATGATATATTCTACCATTTATTTTGCATGGCTAGACCTGATTTTGCTGTAGTGGGCTACATCAGTTTCCTGAAGTTCCTTATACATTTGAATATTTGACAGCCAATTTCTTCGGAGTTTTTAATTACGGGATCTTATTATATCTTTTCATAATCCATAAATTGTATTTTGGTATTCCTATGTATGGCTATATGCTGGCTATGCAAACCAGTCCGGCTTAGAACGGTAGAAACGATACCACACCTCCGTGTCCTGTTCTTACTTTAGTGGGAATGTTTTAACATTTCACACTTATGTATGCTGTTGATTGTAGAATATGAAAATTCTGTTTGCTAACAGTTACTAGCACGAACTGGTGTCGAATTTTTATCAAAGTTTTTTTTTCTCTACTTTCAGAACATGATAAAATGCCTTCTCTTCTCCGTTAACAGTCAATTCCAATTCACAGTTTTTTTCTAATGTCATGTGATCTTTACATTCCTTAGACCCAGCCTCTTTCTTCATTTAATTCACTGCTGTACTGGATATGCTATGAATTTATTTAGAATATGTATATGAGTGAGCTTGACTCAAATTTTTTTTTTTTTTGGGGGCATACTCATCTGGTCTTTGTATCAAGGACGGAGCCTGGTAAAGTGGTTGAGTAATTTCCCATCTTCTTGTATGGCTTTTAAGAGCTTACTTAATGTGCTGATTTGCTTTTCCTTCATCATTTGGGGTAACGACCTTTCAACCTGGCTGATCCTGGTACATTTTGAGGGCAACATTTGCCCTGAAAATATATCAGGACAACAGTTTCGGGTTCTCTCGTTCAATGAAAGATTTATATTTCTTTATGGACCTATCTAGTGATTTGTATTTTGCTAAAACTGCTTCCATTTTACTTGGGTTTTCAAATTTAAAGACATATTTATAATAAAATCATTTTATTATAGAAAATACTCCATCACGTACATTACAAAGGATAAAATAACTCAATATACCTGATGCTCAGTATCATTTATCTTCAATAGTTATAGGAAGCTTATTCAGATTAAAGTTTATTTATTTATTTGCTCTTTGTTGGCAAAATCACTCCTGAAGTGACATTATGTTAATTCCATTAGGAGACACATAACATCTGTTGTTTCCTTTGTGGTAATTTGGCAGTCACTGAGGATCATCAGTGTCATCCATTAATCCATTAGGGGCTGCTGAATTGTAATTCTGGAGTTCTGTCATTTCTTCTGAGATTATTAGCCGAAATATATCTATAGGTAGAACCTTCTGTTATCTTCCATTCTGTTTTCTTGAAGTAAGTCTTATAGTTGCCCCATTTTACTGCCTAGAGAGCTAGATATTTAGATAGGTGAAGAAGGCTAGATTTTTTGGTCTAATCAGTATCAGTAAACTCTTTAGCTCAGAATTTTATTTTTTGTAATCTTAAATAACAAAAAATTGTGCTTAAGAACTAAATCAGTTAGTAACTGGATGAATAATTCATCCATTAATAATAATTATTAATGAGTAGCAGTGGAATAATCCCTGTTTAGGCCCTCGTCATTGTAACATCACATATCATTTGTGCCTACAGATAGTTATAATTTCGGAAAATAGAAAATTTTACTATAATTTACTCAAAGCTAGTTTTCTTTGAAGGAATATGCTTTCTATGTTCTTTCTATATAGCTAACCCGTCAGTATGCCAGTGGAGTTTTATTTATTTTTTTCTTTACAAATTCTCACGTGGACACGGCAACTAGTTTGAATGTTATTACTATCTTAGCTTGTATGCATGTACATATGAGATAAAACTGTATACTCCCTCCTCTGGGTTCACACATTTATTCAATATAGGGCTCTCCTAATAGACTCAGGACTTGATTCATTCATGTAGCCAATGCAAGAATATCTGACTTGCTTGAATAAATATGCTAATATGTACTCTCTATTAAAAACGATTTTCCAACTTCTCATTTTCCTTGTTAGTAAATTAAATGCTTAGATTTTTGAATGAATATTTACTTCTCGAGTAGGTCACTTTTTAGACCTATTTCTAGGTTAATAAGCCTGGCAATACAAAATGTTGTCGCACAAAGACACTGAAGCTATGGATAAAGAGTCAGGCACTAAAACCAGGTTTGTCACCATTCACCTGTTTGAACTGTATCCCCCTGTGCCTCTACCCGTCCTGCTCCTCTGTGACAGAAGGTACCTAGAATGATTTGTTCCCTGACAATTTTAGCCTTTCAGTGGCTGAAGACCTCGTTCACCTTTCTGTTCTGCTCCAGTCCAATTTAGACAAACTTTCCACTCTGAATCCTGCTGCTTCCAGTACCATTTCAGCCATTTCAGTGGCTACACCGCCAATGAAGGACTGAATTCCTGAAGGCTTCCTCATCCCCATGCCTCATTCTTTTAGACATCAACTCCAGCCAAGAGAACGACATTTAGGAGACACAGGATACCTCTGTTAGCAATCCAGGCTAATTCAGAGGAATGGGTGCTCTGACTTGGATGAACACAATACCTGTGACACCACGCTCTGATTAACATAGCCAGGAGGCATTTTGGCAGGTCAAGAGAACTCTATTCGGGTTGTTTTGTTTTGTTTTTTGGGTTGGTTTGGTTGGTTGGTTGGTTTTGAGTTTTAGTTAACATACAGTGCTATGTTGGTTTCTGGAGTAGAATTCAGTGACTCATCACTTATATACAACACCCGGCACTCACCACAGCAGGTGCCCTCTTTAATACCCATCACACATCCAGCCCGTCCCCGCACTGGCCTCCCTCCATCAACCCTCAGTTTGTTCTCTATCGTTAAGAGTCTCTTACGGTTTGTTTTGCTCTCTCTTTTTTTTCTCTTCCCCCTTCCCATATGTTCATCTGTTTTCTTTCTTAAATTCCACACATGAGTGAGATCATATTTTATTAGTCTTTCTCTGACTGACTTATTTCACTTAGCATAATACACTCTAGCTCCATTGCAAATGGCAAGATTTCATTCTTTTTGATGTCTGAATAATATTTCACATCTACTTTATCCATTCATTAGTCAATGGACATTTGGGCTCTCTCCACAGTTTGGCAATTGTTTATAATGCTGCAATAAACATCGGGGGTGTATGTACCCCTTCAAATCCGTATTTTTGTATCCCTTGGGTAAATACCTAGTAGTGCAATTGCCGGATCATAGGGTACTTCTATGTTTAACTTTCTGAGGAACCTCCATACTGTTTTCCAGAGTGGCTGCACCAGTTTGCCTTTCTACCGACAGTGCAAGAGGGTTCCCATTTCTCTTCATCCTTGCCAACATCTGCTGTTTTTTTTTTTAAGATTTTATTTATTTATTTGACAGAGAAAAAGAGATCACAAGTAGGCAGAGAGGCAGGCAGAGAGAGAAGAGGAAGCAGGCTTCCCACTGAGCAGGGAGCCCGATGCGGGGCTCGATCCCAAGACCCTGAGATCATGACCTGAGCCAAAGGCAGAGGCTTCACCCACTGAGCCACCCAGGCGCCCCTGCTGTTTCTTGTGTTGTAAATTTTAGCCATTCTGACAGATGTGAGGTGGTATCCCATCGTAGTTTTGATTTGTATTTCCCTGATGATGAGTGATGTTGAGCATCTTTTCATGTGTCTGTTAGCCATCTGGATGTCTTCTTTGGAGAAGTGTCTGTTCATGTCTTCTGCCCATTTCTTAACTGGATTATTTGTTTTTTGGGTGCTGAGTTTGATAAGAACTATTTTCAAACACATAATTTTGCCACTTGCCAAGCAACCAAAACAACTGAGTAGAAAGTTTCTGAATAGGGGGCACCTGGGTGGCTCAGTCGGTTGGGTGGCTGCCTTTGGCTCAGGTCAGATCCCAGGTTTCTAGGATCGAGTCCGACGTCAGGCTCCCTGCTCAGTGAGGAGTTTGCTTCTCCCTCTTACCCTTGCCCCCTCCTCGTGATCTCTCCCTCTTTCTAATAAATAAAATAAAATAAAGTTTCTGAATAAACTTCAGAAACCAGAGAGTATGTTAATATCCCCTAGTAACTGGAAGACAAGGAAGTGTCTAGGGTACATGTTATTGAGTCAGGATCAGGATTAAGGTGAGGGGAGTGGGGAATAAAATATTAATGTTTTAAAGAGACGGGATCTGACCCTATACTTGGATGACCCTAACAGTCTGTGCCTCACCTGTTTAACCCTATTTTTAGCCCATGGATGGTATCTTTATTTAAAAGTGTGCTATTTTCTCATCATGGATTTTTGGCACTAACCTTATTTTGTTTAATATTGAATAAAAGCATAATTCATCTTGATTACTGAGATTGCTTGGTCTACCGACCTTAAATTTTGAGCTCAAGCCTCACTAGCCTCACCCTAGCCCTAGTCCTGGTGAGTCTTGAGTGTTTAATACTGACCCTGTCCTCACACACTAAGAGTGGTAATACTTAATTACACCTGGCCTTGTTTTAAATTCTAGGCATCATTCCACTGTCTGCCTTTGTGATCTTGAGCAATAAAATTACCCTATATGAGATTATGTTAAAAACATTTAGAGTGGAGAATAAGGATATTCTTTTTTCTAAATTGGTGGGATGAAGAAATCGAAGTATATACGAGAAAACACTTTCTAAGTTTCACAAATTACTAGTTATTTAGAAATATTTCTTGGATAGAAATTTTGAGAAAGTCCTAAAAATCAGTCTTGAGCCATCCTTTGAGATAGCCAGTACCTGAGTTTTTCATCATTATATAACAAATTATGTCAAGCTCAGTGGCTTAAAATAACACCTATCTATTATCTCACATTTCTGTGGGTCAGTAGTGTAGATGCAACTCATTTGTGTTCTCTGCTCGGGTCCTCACTGTCAAGGTGTCTTGTTGCTGGGCTGCATTCTTATCAGGAGGCTCTTGGGAAGGGACCACTTGCAAGATTCTGGTTGTTGGCAGAATCGAGTTAACCCGTCACTACAGGGCTGGGGTCTCTGTTTCTTTGCTAGCTGTCAGACAGGGGCCACTCTTGGCTCCTAGAAATTGACTGCATTCCTTGCTATTGGCCCTCTCCCTTTTCACAGCCATCAGTGGAGAATCTCCCTTATGTAGAATCCTCAGTACCTGAATCCCTTTCTCCAGGAAGAAGGAAACTTGCCCCTTTTGAGGGCTCACCTAATTAGGTCCAGTCCACCAAGGATAATCTCCCTTCCTTAAAGTCAGCTGTGATACAGAACATAACTTAATCATGGGAGTGATATCCCATCATAACCACAGGTGCCTCCTGCATTCGATGGGAGGTGTGCATTATTGAGGGTAACCTTAATTATTCCGCCTCTCACACGGAGAAAAAAATAAATGATTACAGAATTTCTGACAGTACCTGTAGCTAGAACTCCCAAGTTGCATATACGGTACTAAATTTAGAACAAATGGTTTTAAAGTCTCTAATGTTGTGGTTTGTTTTGGTTTGTTTGGTTTTCTACCTTCTTTGAAACAACTGTGCCTCACGGCTCTTAGCATCCATCAGGCAACTGCTTAAATGGCATACGTGCCACAATAGGCAAAATTGAGGCTTCTAATTCCCAAACTGAAAGGCTGCATTGAAACGCTGAACTTTGAGGGGTCTGTTGTTTCATCATTAATGTCTTCAGGTTTTATCAACTCAGCAGATACTCTTTCTGCTTGTCATTTATTTAACAAATACATATAAAGCTAAGCACCAAGCCAAGAGTGGAGTATGCAGTAATGAATGAGCCCTCCTGTGTGTCTTCAGGGTACTAAATGGAAATCCACAAGGTTTACGACTCATTCATGCTTCTTTCCATCAGAGTAACTTTAAATGTAAGCAGCAATAAATTACTCTTACGTCCTACTATTTTCAAAGGTGTAGAAATGGTCATATAACAAAATGAGGAGTGATACATGCACCACTCAACTGGAGGATGGACAGCTGGGCTTCGGTGACAGCCGGCCGCCGGCATGCCTCTCAACCTGACCGACCATACCTTTGCCTGTCTAGGCTTCAGATGTTATTCTGAGAGGCTAGCCTATCGCAAGTATTTACTGTTTGTTAATGGTGCTTCCTACAAATGGAAAAGAATTTTAGATTCTGTGGAAATGTATAGGTAATATAAAAGTTTCAAATGAAATGTCATTAATTTACTTGGAAAGAAGTAATCTGCCAAACGGATATAATAACAACATATACATAATAATAATCATGTAAGTTTTGGTCATGCGGTTGATAAAATTTTCCTCGGCTGAATAAAAAAACCCGAAATCTGGCCATTTGCAACAACGTGGATGGAACTAGAGGGTACTATGCTAACCGAAATAAGTCAATCAGAGAAAGACAATTATTGTATGATCTCAGTGATGTGAGGAATTTGAGAAATCAGACAGACAGTCATAGGAGAAGGGAGGGGAAAAATGAAACAAGATGAAACCAGAGAGGGACCCAGACCATAAAGATTCTTAATCTCAGGAAACAAACTAACGATTGCTGATGGGAAGGATGGGGGGGCTGGGTTATGGACACTGGGGAGGGTGTGTGCTATGGTGAGCGCTGTGAACTGTGTAAGCCTGATGAGTCACACACCTGTACCCCTGGGGCAAATAATACATTGTATGTTAATAAAATATTTTTTTCCCTTGGCTGAAAATGGGAAAAGTATAAGAACTTAAGGAAGAAAAAAAAAAAGATGCCTACCAAGACACAAGTTTAGTCAACTTAAACACTAGGGGCCTGTATATTTTATCTTTAAAAGAAGGATTATTGGGAATCTCTTTGAAATGAAGGGAACAAAGTAAAGGATGCCTGCCAAACAAAGAGAAAAGTTTGGGTATTTTAGACATTAGCAGTCATTTAAGTTATATATCAAAAGAGTAGATTTTTACCTGCAAAGAAAACACCATTTGGAAGTTCTGAAGGGATACTGAGGTATTTCAAACATTTAAAAATCTCATGGGTTAAGAGGTTTGGGTTTGTTGTTCATTTGTTTTCTTTGTACGCTCCCTCTCAGTGGCATGGTCAAACTAAGCATCTTGGCGCATGCATGTGCACTCACGGGGCAGGGAAGAAGGGACGGGACAGAAAGACCAATTCTCGACCACTACAAGACAAGTGAGATGTGTCCTAAGAAAGAAGTGATTGTGACTGGCAAATGTCATTAGCTTAGCTCCCCAGACCACTTTTTACATCTGAGGTATGACTGAATTGTGGGAGGGGGCGTACAGCTTTTCTCACCCCGTTCTCTAAAATATCTGTCTGCTGTGGAGTCACGGGCATGGGAGGGGAAAAAGGAAGGAGGCAAGACAAATACTGTAAAATGAAAATCATCAGAACTCCTTATTTACTGAGGACCCCCGGCAAATACAAGTGTGCTCTGTGCCTCCTCGTACGCATCCTCTGGTCGCTTTTAGTCACTGGATTATATAGGCAAAGAGAGGGAGGTTCGTGAGATTAAAAAGCTTTCCTTTCTGTATTTAGTTTCTATTTACTATAGCCAGGAACTTGACCAAAGTCCTAAAAATAGCAAAGGCCTAGACTGAACAAGAGACAGAGAGGGGAGTCAGAAGAGCTCTTTTTCTGCTCAGAAGAGGCAAAGACTCCTTGACCGTGAATAAGCAACCTTCTTCCGCATCATGTATTGTAATCAGCCCTGGTCAGTACTTTCTCTTTTCACCTTTTCTTTTGTTTTCTCTTTGTCTTAGTATTCAAAATTTTGACCATCAAAATGAATGATCTCAACTATGAACTAGTATTAAAGTCATTCTAAGCAATTAATGAATGTGCTATTTATTGCAAGGACATTACTCATGATAGAATCACCCTGAGCATTCAGTCGAGAAGACTTAGGAAATAGCTCTTAGCTTAGTTCTCTTCTTTAGGAGAAACTATTTTGTTTTCATCTGATGAACAGTTAGTTGTCTTTTTTACTCAAATCAGAAGTGGAATCTCAAAGTCAGATTCATGCATTCTCCTAGCAAGTGAACACGATCCGATTCTGTGCACTTTGAATACCAACCAGACTTTGTATATGTTACCCTCACTTTAATATTTTCCTGACTACAAAATATCATGATCCTCCATTCAACAGTTATTTACTGGTAAAGAGTTTGGCTATGTGCTGTCCTGGGAACTGAGGATAAAATGGTGAACAAACTATGGGCAGACCCTGCCTTCATGGATCTTATCATCAAGTGGGAGACACAGGTATAAATCCAGTAGACACACACACACACACACACACACACACACACACACACACTCACACACACACTCATGTATTACAAACCGTTTGAGGTTATGAAGACCAAGGACAGGGCAATAAAATACTAAGATACTATTTGATTCAGTAAGTTTGGGAAGGCTATCCCAAAGAAGTAGTATTTTAACCTAGGGAAAGGACAGATGTGAGTTAGAATATCAAAGGTAGGGTAGCGTTTCAAGACTGTTCCTTTAGGAGACCTGCCTGTGCAAGGGTCCAAAAGAAGAGTAAGTTTGATGCACTCAGCAGACTGGGAAGACCACTTTGGTTTGAGTGCAAAAATCAGTGGGAAGAACAATAAAGGAGTTTGGGTTTCTTTTCAGGTGCATAATAAAACCACTGCAGGTATTAAAGCAGGGACATGACCTGATCAGATATGCATTTTCTAAAGATCTCTGTGGCCTTAATGTAGAAAACAGAATAACAGGAACGACAGAAACACGGAGGAAAAAGAATTCTAGATACTTGTGCAGTATTGCAGGATTGTGACACTGGAGATGGAGAAATCTGCATAGATGAAAAAGCCATGTCTGAACAGAATCTGCATGACTCACATGCTAGTTTGCATATGGATGGTGTAGGAGAAAACAGTGTCCCAAATGCCTGCTTATATCCATGGTGTGGGTGCATGCACTCACCCTTGCATCACCTGCTGAGACTGGGGAAATCTACAAGTGTACAGCATACCAACACTGGGCGTCAGAACGGATGGAATTTGGGGGTATGGTTGTGAGTTCAATTTTTAAAAAAGGCTGCATGTGAAGCACCTTTGATAAATATTCAAGGGAAGGTATCAGGCAAGCAGAAATATACATGAGGCTGAATGTTCAGAGAGGTCTGACCTTGAGATGCACATCTGAAGTCATGAGCGAGTATTTGAAAATGGAAGCAATGAACATGAATGAGATTGGTAAGAAAAAGAGTAGAGAGTAAGATAAACACGAAGGCAAGCCAGCATTTCAAGAATGGGTAGAGAAGCTTACCCATTACAGAAGACTTAAATTATTTTCTATATATTCCAAGCACCCATAATTCTCTTGAATATACATAGAAATTGTTAACATTTGGGTACCAGAGCTTACAACTCCTATGAATACGCAAAATGTTTGTACTCTTAATTAACAGAGATAGTAAGTTCTCATTCAGTGTCAATGAATAAATTAACCCACTTAGGATATTGTTAAACTACAAACATAATAAAGTAATGAAAAAAATACATTCTGTAAAGAGTTAAACTTTTATACTCAGCACCTCTATTTAAGGCATCTCGAGAATTTGGTGAAATTAAGTTCTATTCCGTAGTTGCTTCAGAAAAAACTCGCTGTCGCATTTGAAAAACAGCAGAAAGCACATGTTCTGTTAATGGTGGCATCGTGTTGCTATTTGAAGGACAACACGTTAAATGTGCATTACGATGGCAAAGTACAACAACTCCTTATTGGCTTTTCCTACACTGAGTCATCTGTGTTCCTATTAAAACAAATATTAACTGGTTTGTTCTAATTTGATTTCAACTTGAACAGCTTTTAAAAATGTCCGTGTCTATAAGTATAATGTGTTTTTTAAATGCACCTAAAATTCATTCAAAAGAAAATGGCCGTGTGCATTGCAGTTATATGTGAATGTGAAATTGATGGCAAAGCCATATTGTGATTAATGTGTAAAATTTAGTATTTGCATTAGGGAGGTCCTTTCCTATTTTTAGTGGCACATGTTTTATGGGGTCTCTTGCAACCATGTTATGTATAATATGACACTGAGCTGAGCCTTAGGATGAGTATGATATTTAAAAACTTATTTCCTGAGAACGTATCAACAAGCCATAAAGTAATTAACTTCTTCACTGCTTAGTTAGAGTCATGCCTTTGCAAAACTGAAGAAACTCTCTCCAGAATTAATAGATTTCAGGTTCTACAGCACCTACACTTAATGCAGTGGTAACGATTATGACACCATTTGTTGCCATTTTAAGAAAATTGTTCATAAAAACCATTGGGCTTTTAAATCAAGATAAGTATTTCCTATTAAACTTTAGTTTTAATCTAGGTCTTTCAATATGAGTTAGACAGGTTTTTTTTAAACTCTATTTTCATGATTTGACACTTTTAAAACTGTAGAAGAATTTAAAGAGTAAGAAAGCTCTGAAATATCCATAGCAATGAGGCGTAGGATATATAGGTAATAAAATACATAGAGAGAAGTATATAATACAGAATTATATTTGAAAATTTCAATAATGTTTTTTTAAAAGATTTTACTTACTTGAGAGAGTGAGCAAAGAAGAGCACGAGTTGGGGGGGGGAGGAGCAAAGGGAGAGGGAGAAGCAGACTCCCCACTGAGCAGGGAGCCCAATGTGGGACTCGACCCCAGGACTCTGGGCAGGACTCAAAGGCAGATGCTTAACCAACTAGGCCACTCAGGCACCCCTTAATAATGGTTTTAGACAACAGTTCCCTTTTATACCTCTACTGAGCCATACCATTTACTATTTGAATGCAACCAGTTTTTTTTTTCCTTTTTCTGGTTTCTGGACTGATGACTAGATAAAGAGCCCAAAGACAAACACCAAGAAAGGTCACATGTCAATGACCAAGCTACAGCTGAATCAGACACATCAACTTCAGGCAAAAACATCATGGAGAAATAAGAAAGAATAAAACCAAATAAAACAAAACAACATACATATTTTATGAAACACAACTGTGTTTCTTGAACGTGTGAACTTATCAATCATAATAGCAAAGTGTTCATTAATAAGATCTATTTTGGGCCATTTGGACCACTGTGTAGCAGTAAACTCACAAGCATATCCATAATAGCGATGCTAGAAGAAAAATTTTGAAAATAGTTTTTCTGTAAAAAATTGTTTTCTCGCTTTTACAAAAAGGAAATGCATTTTCATGTACTGGAAGATGCTGTACAAGAGATTTATTATTGCAATAGTGAAAGGCAAGTTTTTTTTTTATGAGAAGAAAACTTGATATGGCAGAAAACTGCCTCTAAATATGAAGAAATGACTTTCATTGGTTTAGTGTTTTCAGACACATCATGTGATTGTGTCAATGCTGAGGAGTATGGGTATATGTTATTCTTTCCCCCATTTGATAGATGAGAAGGGAAACTGAGGCACAGTGAAGCTAAGTGATTCGCTTGAAGCTGATAGAACAGAACCTCGTAAAAATTTGAGTAGTTTACCATTCTTTTCTCCTATTCCCAAGAACCAAATTGCTCTAAACTAGGAAGGTAGGTTTCCTAGGAGCATCTTCATCTTGGTGACATTTTATTTAAAATGCTGTAAAAACAGAAAGTCAAAAACAAGAGGTAGAGAAATGTATTGAAGAGTAATAGTAGTAAAACTTCTGAAAATAGCCAAGCCAGCAGGCAAGAGGTTAGACACCAACTGAGGCAACGTGGGATGAAGGTTGAGAAGGAGAACGTGTCAGAAAGTTCCTAGATGGATCTCATTCCCTGTGCTTATTGAACTCTGGGCCACTCCTTGTTCACTCCTGGTTAGGAATCTAAATGATCCTCACATGTGCCTCGTAATGCACAATAGATGTGTAAAAATATTTGGTGAATGTCAGGATGAACATATTGTGGATAGTATAAGGTAACTGAAATTTATCTGTTTTAATATAAACACTTCATAATTTTGCATAAAATAATTTTTGTAGAGAATGCTATTTTCAACTAATCTAACATTGTTTGGTGTCTCAGTTTAACAATTGTAGCAATGAATCTAATGTACCTTGCCTGCGTATGTATTGAACCAGAGTTTGCCCTGGAAAAGCTTAAAAATGCCTGTGTAGTTCTTTGAAGACTGTGTTGAATCAGTTTGCTGTTGTCACAGTTGTGTTATGTAAAAAGGAAGAAACCCAAATTCAATGCATACCGCAAGAATTTATTTCTCTCTCATGTTTCTGCAGGTTGGCTGAAGTTTTATGATCTCGACTGACTATGTTTGGGCTTGGCTCCAAGCTGAAGCTAGGATCCAAGTCCACTCTACGTATCTCTCATCCTCTTTGCACCAGGGGCTACCTGTACCCTCTTCTCATGGCAGTGATACAATGGGAACAGAATGAGCCAAGCCCAGAATCACACAAGCACATTTTGAGTCTCAGCTTACGTCATGCCAAGTTACATGGCCAAACCCAACATCAGTGGATCATGGATGTATATGTATATACTCTTCTTGCCTAGGTGGGGGTGGGAGATATTGGGAATGAATATTTGCTCAACAGTAATCTAATCTACCATCCATACCTTGACCAAAAAGGAATGTGCCTTTGACGTTTTCTCATGGATTCCCCAGGGCACAAACTATTTTCTACTTGTTATGCTAAGAAAACAGTAAGGTAGCTAAAAGTGTTTTACGGACAGCAGTTAAAAGACTTCCTTTGCTCATAAATAATGCAAAAACCTGAGTGTATGTGTGTGCCACAGGCCTTTGTCATCAAAGCTCTCACATATATACAGAGATTTTACTTATAGTCTTGGTTTTTCTGAAATTCTTTATTGACATTTATTAAAGGTGGGGAGGACTCTCTAGATACTGGAATTTCATATTAACATTTAGAACTAAGAAGGCATAAACTGTAATCCACTGCCTTAATGTGATAGTTAAAAATCATTGTATTTTTAATTAGAGATTGGTCAGGGAGATGCAAAAATAGAATTCAAACTGCACATTTGTTGTCTGGGCTTAATAAAGACTTGGGATTTTTGAATAAGCT
The DNA here is from genome assembly GCA_002007465.1 of Ailurus styani. NCBI lineage: Eukaryota > Metazoa > Chordata > Mammalia > Carnivora > Ailuridae > Ailurus > Ailurus styani. The sequence continues at coordinate 1,288,383 of LNAC01000441.1, read as the reverse complement.
GAAGATTGGCAATTTTCTTACCAGGGCTATCATTACTAAGAAGCAAAGGTTTGGTAATCCCAGTTCTGAATGGAGACAGCTCTTGTGGTGCCTTGTGTGAGGACAAAATGAAATTTGATTTACTACTTTATATTTTCAAAGCCATTGGAAGCCAGGAGACCTCCCTCACTATCACAGCTTTTATTGACTTACTTAATTTGACCATTTGCTTATTTTTTATCTTTTAAAGTTTCAAAATAACAGAGTTTCTGGAAATTGTCTGATGTTTTATATCAGACTGTTTCTACATAAAGGAATACTAATTCACAGCCAAAGGAAGTCTAAAACCACACATAGAAGAAAGAGAGTGAGAGCCAGCTCCATCCATTCCTCAAGCTCAACATGCCATTATCATACTTAATTTTATTTATAAAAAATAGAAAAAAGAACTGTTGTTTCTTTGTCATGAACACTGTTTTTGGCAGTTGAGTCACTTTACTCTGCACAATGCAAATGATTTTTGTGACAGTAAAGTTACTACTCTTGGCTGAGTAAGCACATGGAAACTGAGTGCGCCACGAGAGACACCTCTGGGTTGACACTTAGGGAGAAGGGGTGTACCTGTCACTGGCCCTCTTCTGAATAGTTAATAAAGAGCTTTCCGGTAACAGTCTTTGGAACATCTGTCTCAGGAATTGCAAAACTTCTTGATCTTTCTGTCTTTCCTATAAAAATGTATCCAATAATATAGTGATACATGATAAAGCATTATATTCTTCACATACATAAAAGTCTGCCCTCGATAGTTATTTGCTGAGATGGACATTTTATCTGTGAATATTTTATACATATATCTCTGTACTGATATGATCATATAAATAAACATTAAAATTTTTTTAAAAAAAATTTCTAATCAAAATTAGATGATTGCGGGCACCTGGGTGGCTCAGTGGGTTAAAGCCTCTGCCTTCGGCTCAGGTCATGATCTCAGGGTCCTGGGATCGAGGCCCGCACTGGGCTCTCTGCTCAGCAGAGAGCCTGCTTCCTCCTCTCTCTCTCTGCCTACTTGTGATCTCTCTCTGTCAAATAAATAAATCAAATTTAAAAAATAGATGACTTCAGAGTTAAAAGTGTATTGAAGTCAGGGCCCACTAAGTAATTTGCCAGGCCCAGTGAAAAAAACAAAAATTCAAAAATTACTAAGGATTTCAAGATGGTGAAAAATATGAGGACTTCTAAGCGTGGGCCCCTGTTCAAGGTCATGTGCCCACGAAGCTGGTCCTGACCAAAGTATGTGCTACATGTGTAGAATGCTCTTTCTTTCACGCAACAAAAATAATAAATTACTGTCTTTGGGAAGATTAACAGAATGACTCTCTTTTAGCATGTGCATATGCAAATATATATGAGAAATTAAACAAAAATATATACATCTATGTGTTATATATCACATATAATATTTCATAATGGAGAGTCTACTTCATATAATTATATTACTATTACATATTTGAATTATGTAACCAAAGCGATTGATAGGAAGACTGTGATATATTGTCTTGTATCTTTCCTCTCAGGATTTTATTCTCTTTGTATGTTGGGGTGGAAATCAGCAATCTTCACCTCTTTCACAATCAGCCTAAAATTCTGAATGTATGGTTCATCCTTAATTCTCTAAGATTCCCCTCCATTTATGAGGCTTCTGATATGAGAAGGCTAGAGCGTCTCACAGGAGTGGCTCAGAAGAGCATCACAACTTTCTTCTAGTCTTTCAATTTGCCTTCTGAATAGAAAGAATTCTAGGAAGAAGTATGCTAGGAAGCTATTCCCCAACATTTATCTAATAATAAAAATAATAATGACGACGACAACAGACATTCTTAAGCACCCGATATATGCCACTCTCTTTATGCAAGTCTCTAATTCTCGTAAATATCCAAGGTAGTAAATATTATCCTAATTTCACAGGTATAGAAGACATTGCTTGGCTGAGCTTTTATTATATTGCATTACCTAAATGAGAAGAGGTAGAACAATGATTCAACTCCAGATCTGTTCGACTACAAATTTGCACAGTGCCCTCTATTTGCTTGTACGCGTTGCAGGAAGATGAGCCTAGAGCTACCCTGGGAACAGGAGGACGGCCAGTCTGGGACTCTAAGTCATCCACAGAGAGATACAGGGTTTTGTCTCCAAAGGTGACCACATCAATTCTTTCCCTTTTGGAAAGCACATCACGAAGAGATGGGTCGGTTCCCTCTCCTCTCGAATTTGAGCCAGTGTTGTGATCTACTCTGACCACAGGACAGAGCAGAACTGCCACAGTGTGAGTCTCAGGCCTAACACGGAAGAGGCATCTTCTGTTTTCTCTGGACAGGGAGCCGGCCTCCAGGATGTAAAGGAAGCTTAGGCCATACAACCGGAGGATGAACCATCCGTGGTTCACCATCCATGAGCATAGAGAGGCCACATGGAAGAGCACTGAGGCAGCAGACACGTGAGTCGAGCTTTCGTATCTCCGAAACGAGCTCAGCCACCAGCCAAATGCAGCCAGAGTGTGACCACCGCCACTGCTGCCCGGAGCAGACGAAATGCCCAGCCAAGCCCTACATCAATTCGTGACCTAGAGAATTCTAAGAAACAACACATTGCTGTTGTTTTCAACAACTAAGTGATTTGTCTGGTCGCAGCAGATACTCAAACACAGGGAAACCTGGGACTATTATGCTGTAGCAAAGGTGGAGATTTGGGCAGGTACAAAGCCCTGGCTGACTGTCTTGAATACACGCATGTTTGGGCAGAGGTGTGTTCTGAGACTCCATGGGAGTCTTAGGTGTCCTGTGGGAGAAAACCTATCTGCAGGAGTGTTGATGTGACTTTACCTTTCCATCAGAACAAGCCATGAGTACCCTTAATTGTTAGAGGAAAAAATACTAAAGGAAGAATACCTTGCCTGCCTTACGGCTAAATTCACCCTTGCTGTTTCCTTTCCAAGATGTCAGAATCATGGTATGTCTGGTATTCTGCTCTCTTAGTTATGGTTTCTGCTCTTGTGAGAAGAACACAATAATTTAAGATACGGTGTATAAAAAAGAAACTTTCCGTGGAGAATACTTCTGAAATTCGGGCCTATGCATGACTTTTTCAGATTTCTAAGTTTACTCACTCGTCAGTCCTCTTTGATCATATATATACTGGCCTCTACCACAGAGCACTTGGGGATGAGTACTTGATAACTTTAATATGGCCCCAAACTTTGACATAAAAGGCACAATTAAAATCATCTTGAAAACTGTTTTTAATATTAATTTCATTTAATGGCAAATTCCATGACGAAAGCAGGCACACTTGATTAAATAAAATCCAACTCTTTTCAATAGAATGCAATCAGCTTTTCCTGTTGTATCAAGTTGAGAACTTCATTCAGAAGACATAGTTGGAAGCCTCAGGTTTCTAAGTCGTGGTTCTAAGAAGACTGACAGCTAAGTACGAGACTGCTTTTTCTTTTTTTCTCCCCCCAACTAAATACACTCTCTAAGGCTAGAAAGCATTTAAAAGGACTTTCAAAGAGTCTTTCCTCTCATATACTTTAGTTGACAACTAAAGTTTGCATTAGTATCTTAAAGGGAGAAAAATAAACTTCTTTGAAAGTGAGACTTTTTTTTCTGCAACAGGTCATATTCTGTCATTCAAATAATAGTTGCCCCTAAACTGAAATAGATATTATTTGACATTAATCACATCGGTTCTTGGTTTTCTCACTTAGTATCTTCGTGTGATGCTAAAGCATAAAGAATGCTTTGAAGCTTATGTCTTCCAAGGTTTTCTAATTACCAAGGTTTTACTCTGTCTTTAAATGCTTGAGTAACATAATAATTCTAATTAGTGCTCCCTACAGTTCTGTCCAAATGAGCCATATTAGTTATGTCATACAGAGTAAGACCAGAAAGAAATTACAGCCTAACATTCTCATGAAAAATAAATAAACGAACAAGAACAGCAAGACTCAGCGAATTCAGTGAAAACAATTACAACCTCCCCTAGCCTTTGGATTCTAACAGCAATAGCTCCCCTTTTGCCTGGTGCACCCAAAACAAACAGCTCTATTTGCTATTTAAGACCTTAAGTGTTGCCACTCCGGCGCAGTCTCCTACTGGCCAACGTAATCTCACGCCTCCGAATACCCCTGCCTCGTCGCCCTGGCGGCGCCACGTGCTGAACTCCCACCTCTGTGCCTCTTCTCACACCGTCTCCTCTGCACGCCGTGCTGACACCCCCCCCCCAACTAAGTCAATGTCACCTTATTTGGTGGTCGCAGATCAAGCCTTACATTCCCTGCAGCCTTCCCTTCCCACTGCATCCTCCACTGGAGTCTAGTTAGAGTTCATGTACTTCCCCATCTAGCCATCAAGTACATAGTGAGCGGCCCAAGCTGCACAGCATTCTGCATAGTGCTGAAGCTAGAGAAATGGAACATACTCTTCCACTTCTCAGGTTGCTGATCATCTCTCCACGGGGACAAGGAAGCAAACCAAAGGAGGCATGGTCGGGGAGAGTGCTCTGAGGGAGTTTTTTTACAGAGAGCTAGAGCGTGACATTAGAAATACCTAGCTCATGGAGTGGGAAGAGAGGAGTAGATGTAACTTGGGAGACGCTTTGCTATTGTGAGAATTGAAAAATCGGCCAAGCAGAGAAGCTAGGTGAGGTCATCTTGAGAAGAGGGAACAACCTGAGCAAAAATGGTATTTCTTGCAGCTCAGGTCCCTGGTGTATTTTAACTCAGGGATTTCATGTTTTTCCCTAGGTGAGCTATAGATAACCTGCCTCTCCTAGTCCTTTTGCCATTTTGGGGGGAATCTGCTCTTCTATCTTCTAAACCACACGAAAGACATAAAAGCAGGTTGTAGTTCAGAAATCAAAAGTAATGCTGATAAGGGACCACTGGGTAACAGAGAAAGGAGAAAAAAACACCCCACAAACTACGAGTATTGTGATAGATACGAATGCACTTAAGCCCTCTAGATGAATAATAAAGCCAAACTCAGGATAGTTTTAGCTGAATGAGGCAAACCGAAACAAGATAATGTAATTAAAGAAATGTTTTAAGTAAATTGCTTCAATGCAGTAATCCCTCTTTAAATGAACCCTAAAATCCAACAGTGGGCCCACAGGAGCCTGAATATCATCCCTTTTGAAATTCTTAAAGTGTATCTGCTACAGTGATCAAGACAAATGCAGATTTTGAGGGGGGGGGCTCTTGAAGAAAATAACATAAATTTACTAATATAAGTAAGCACCTCTGAAGCTCACACTTCACTAACTTCATGGTCAGTCAGCCCACACTTGAGATACAATAGCTTTAGAAGACCTTACATCACAAAGGGAGCCACAAGTAGAATACAAACAAATATACAAATATTAGAATATAAGGGTAAGTATGAATACTGTGAGAACAATGGGGGGGGGAAATGGCAAAAGTGAATCGGAGAGAGCCTCCCTCTGTAAGTATCTATCATTTAAGTTAAGACCTGAGGACAAGAAAGAGGTGGGAAAAAGATTTCCAGCAAAGAACAAGCGTGTACAAAAATATCCTGAACCGGGAAGGGGCATGCAGTATTCAAGAAACAGAACAACCAGTGTGTTTCCCACCATGTTAAAAAACTAAAACTTGTTACTGAAGCTTTCTAGAGAGGAGATGTGAGAATGCGTCATCTTTTTCATTTCTTCGGGTTTGTGAAGACCACTCTGGGCACACTTACCATGACCTTGTGACTAAAAATATATCTATTACCTGATTTGATTATGACTAGCATTTAAATACAGAAGTTGAAGATCCCAGAAATACGGCAGGCATCGATGTCTATATCGCCCACATTTGGTCTTTTAATCAATAATGGTTATTTTTTGGGTGGGGTCCGATTATGCCAAGAACTACAAGAAAATGGCTACCTAGCCGCTCCGGAGCTTTCTCTAACCACGGTCACATCAAAGAGGATGAAAAATAAAAAGATTCAACTCTTTGCTCACTTGGAAGTATATGTTTTTAATTTTCCTTTTGATTTCTTTAGTCTTACTAGTGATTCATAAGCCAAGAAGTAAATCGATAACTCTTCAAGGAAGACCGAGTTTATGGGAAAATCTCTGCTCAAGAAAATAATTTGTTCATTCAGGCGGGAGTGTTCTTTTCTGCCAACACCAAATTCTCAAGAAAGATTCTCTGTTAAAATGATGCCTAACAGAAAACACTTCATAACTCACTTCCTATGTACAATAAATCTATTGTAATCCTCTTTATGATGAAACCTGCGAGTTTCAGAAGGTCCCTGGCTCCTCAGAAGAGCACTACAGCGCCAGCAAAGTGTCCTATAGCCACTCAGAGCTTCACAGTGGAAAACACAAGGGCAGAGAGGATTCGGAAACCAAGCTTCACCTCAGAAAAACCTCCGTACTATATTAAATAAGTTATCAAGAATTTCGGAGCAACAGAATTGCTTTGGTGCTCTACTGAAAAGGAATTTTCAGAAGTCCCAGTGATTGAACAACTCAGAAAATTGCCACAGAAAAAAGAACTCTGCAACTTAAAATTTATCTGTTAGGAATACTGTGCTTTTTGCCAAGTCTAAGCTTAGGTCCTTTCGTCAATTTCTACTGGTGGAGCAACATGAGATTTGTCAAAAGTGAAAACAACATTTAGTTGAGCACATTTGAATATGTGTGTGTGTGTGTGTGTGTCTGTATATATACATACATGTATACAGTATATATGGCCATGCTAACCATGGTTTAATGAACTGGAGAATAAGTTTTTCACTTATGGGATCACTAAGGCAGATAGGATGGTGAACAGACAGACGTAGCTCCCATAATGTAATGACACTGGACTTGATCCTCCAACTTCTTAAGGTTGATGGCATCCTTAGTGGTTACAACATGGCTGACCAATCACTTTCTTCTTACCGTACCCTGATTCCTCACTCTGAGGAAGCAACCTGCTGCATGATTTAAAACTCTCCTCTTGGGCACCTGGGTGGCTCAGTGGGTTAAAGCCGCTGCCTTCGGCTCAGGTCATGATCCCAGGGTCCTGGGATCGAGGCCCACATCGGGATCTCTGCTCGGCGGGGAGCCTGCTTCCTCCTCTCTCCTCTCTCTCTGCCTCTCTGCCTACTTGTAATCTCTCTCTCTGTGTCAAATGAATAAATAAAATCTTTTAAAAAAAAAACTCTCCTCTTACAAGGAATCAAAGTTTTAGAATTTCAGAGCCAAAAATACTTTGGGGACCCCTGAGGTGGCAGGACATTAATGGGCCTTGGAACCAAGAAACTTGCTTTTTGTTTTGTTTTTGTTTTGTAAGATTTTATTTATTTGGGAGAGAGAATGCGCCTGTGAGCAAGCAGGAGCAGGGGAGGGGCAGAGGGAGAGGGAGAAGCAGGCTTCCCGCTGAGCAGCGAGCCCAACGCTGGCTGGCTCCAGCCCAGGACCCTGAGATCATGACCTGAGCCGAAGGCAGATGCTTAACCCACTGAGCCACCCAGGCGCCCGAAGAAACTCGGTTTTAAGTCCAGGCTGGGCAACTCGCCAGCAGCGTGTCAATCTAGTCAGCCACATTTACATGGTCTTGATTTTATTAGTTATAAAAGAAGAATACTAATACCTGTCGCAGGAGATTAAAATTTTAAAAAGTAAAAACCTTGCTTTTTTAAAGTATTTTTTCTGTATGTGTATGTGCATATGCACGCAGGCAATGCCTGTTATAGATCACAGGGATTGTTCTGAAATTTGGAGGAAGATATTTAAGTCTGCAAGGAGCCTTGCTGGAAGCATTACATAGCAAACTGCAGGTGGAGGAAATCATGTGGCCACATAATACTAGTCCAACTTTTATTATGGAAGAAACAGTTTTCCCCATGTGGCCTGTTTAGTATGCTTTGTGTGCAGGACCTGATTTTGGCAGTTTCCACCTGCTCACAGTTACCCCACTGGGTTTCAGAAGTGAGCACATAGGCCTCCAGCGCATCTCCTGGGGGAAAGAGAACAAAGTGGGAGGGTATCTCTACAATGCCTGGCTCATCTTGGGCTTCCAACACTGGTTAATGTGTACAATTTTCTTTTAATTCACTGGCGATAAATCTTTGATTTGACGCGCCTACTGTGAGTGTGTTCTAGCAGCTCTTTTTGCTCAGCTGAAATAATACTTAATGCACAGAGTTGTTTTGAGGGTCAAACTAGCTACTCTTCCTGAACAGCCTTAAAAACACAAAATAGAGCTCAAGGAAATGGTAATGAACTAACATTAAATGTGTTATAACTCCTATGTTTTGATCTGCCTCTTTTTCTTGATTGCCTTGTTTTTACGGGTAGTAAGTGTTAATTCTAAGTTTTAAAAAAAGAGAAGAAAATACAGAGTAGGAGTAAAAGTAATTTCTTTCTAATGAAAACTCACCATGGCATGCGTGTACTTAGTTTCACACAAATAAAATGGTATGTACATTGGTCTGAAAACCTGTACATAGATAACATAGTTTTATATCATGATTTGTCATGGTGCATAGTACTCCACGATGGCAGTGTAACAGAGAAAGTTCTTGACCCATCCCCCTTTGTGCAATATTGAGATTGTTTACATTTTCTCACACTTTTAAGCAATGCTATAACCTTTGTGTGTGTGTGTGTATGAGTGTCTATACACATATTAAATAATTTTAATATATTTGGTAATTACATCCAAGAAGTCGTTAGTAGATTGCAGAATGCCTATTTCCCAACATTCAAATCAACACTGAGTATTCTCCTTTTTTATTCGTTGGCAATTTAATCAGCTGAAAGTTACATTTTATGGTTGTTCGGATTGCACTTCTTTGGCTAAGTGTAAGGTTGTATTTATTTTTGATATGTACTGACTATTAATATTATTCCTATTAAACTATAAACTGTCTGAAAGCTTCCAATAAATTGTTAAATTTCTGATATGCTGCTCTTTTCTCATTACGTAGCACTATACTAGGCACAGAGTAGCAATGAATAGATACTTATATTTGTTTTCTAAAAGAGCAGAATCAGACCTATGAATACAGAGAACAAACTGATGGCTGCTGGAGCAGGGGTGGGCAGGGGGGTGGACAAAATGGGTGAAGGCAAGTGGGAGACACGGCCTTCCAGTTATGGAATGAATAAGTCACGGGAATAAAGGGAACAGCACAGGGAATATAGTTAATGGTATTGTAACGGCGCGTGATGACAACTACATGGTAGCTACAGTCTCGGTGAGCACAGCATAATATATAGACTTGTTGAGTCACGATGTTGTACACCTAAAACTAGTGTAATATCACGTATCAACTATCCTCAAAAAAATGCTTGTTTAGGTCATTTTTAGTCTATTGGAGAAGTTATGGTTTTTTTAATTATCAAGAGGCATTAATAAATGAAATAGATATAATCTTATGTAAATATACACTAAATATATTAACCCTTTACCTCACACACACTAAAATACATGCCACCTCTATCTACTATATACCTGTTATACTACAAAATATATAATGTTTTTCCATTTGTCACTTGTCTTTTAACTTATATATTAGGCAATGCCAAAAATATTATTTTATATAAACTTTTTGAAAACGTCTTTTACATTATGATGCTTTGAAAGTTTTCTCCAGCCTTAAATTACATAAATATGTGTCTACTTTTTTTTTTTAGTAATGGTACAACTTAACTTTTTACATTTAATAAGACCCATCTGATACTGTTCTAAGATGTGAGGAGGGTTTGGAGTTAGTCAAGAAAACCCCATCCTTTGTCTTTTTCCTTTTCACAGCAAGAGCACACCTGTGCCTTGGCCCTGATGACCATGCAGAGTCTTAGTAGCAAAGAAGCCAGCTTGTTTCATGTACCAAAGGTAAGACAGACACCTGCTGCCAACTCACTAGGTGCCCTGGTACAAAGATGCAACAGTGGTCACCGATGTCGATGTATATTGTTGGCCTTCTGTGAACAAATAACACGAACTGCTGCCCCAACCTTCTAGTGAGCACGTTGCATCATCCCTCTAAATACACTATGGAAAAAGTGCCCCTTCACATATAAACTAGGTGACTGAGCTCTGTCGAACCCCTTGAGTGTTTCTGGTTAGGAATGTGGTCCTATATGCCTCTTAGTCAAGACGAGGTGGCAAGCTGTGGTCTGGCTTCTGTTCCCAGACATAAACAGAGGAGAGGTAGCAAGAGCAGATATTACAAAGAAAGATCCAGGGAAAGCCTCAACAATTGGCCAGATGAGATAGAGTATCTGGTTCAGATTGGTCACATACATTGTACTGTATTCTTGCTGTTCAAGCAAAAGAAAAGGGGAGGAGGTTTATATTGTAATATTCCACTTACACAGCATTCCTAAAATAACAAAATCATAGAGATGGAAAACATATTAGGGGTTATCGTGGTCTGGGGCTGGGGAAGTGCAGGGGAGCTCCTTTCTCGTGATGGAACAGTTTGGTACACTGACTGTGGCTGTAGTCACATGAACCTCCGTGTGTGGTAAGAGTCACAGAACCACACGCGCGCACACACACGCACACAGTGCTTGTAAAGAGTGGTGACATCTGACTAAGCTCTGTAGTCCTGGTTTTGATACTGTACTATAATTCTACATTATTTTATTACCGGAGGCAGCTGGACGTAAGGTACGGGCGATCTCACTGTACTAGTTTTGCAACTTCCTGAGACCCTGTAATTATTTCAAAACAAAACACACAAAACTAACACACGAAACTAACACAAAGCCCTTTCTAATAAAAGATGGTATTTGGAGTAAGTTATTTCCAGCTTTATAAATGTGAAGGGATAGTTATTCTACACAGTCCGAGGCAGAGTAAACCAAATACCACAGTATCTGCAGAATGAAGAGAAAGCACGGAGGTCTTCGGTTTTCCTGTACCCTGCGTGCCTTAAAAATAAACTGGACTTGAGGGCTAGAAGTCAGTGAACCTCCAGTAGTCAGCGCACTTTTTACATCGTCTGTGTTTGGACGGAATGCTCGTGTACCTCAAAATTTATACACTGAAATGCTAACCGGTCGCACGTGGAGGTAGGGCCCAGAGGAGGTACTTAGGTTTAGATGAGGTCGTGAGGGTGGAGCTCCCATGATGGGGTTAGCCTCCTTATAAAAAAAGGAGGAGAGACCAAAGNCCCCCCCCCCCCGCGTCCCGCGCTCTCACAGCAAGAAGGCAGCCATCTGCAAGCCAGGAAAGGGCCCTCACTAGGGAACAAAATCTGTCATCATCTTGATTTTGGACTCCCAGCCTCCAGAACTGTGAGAAATAAATGTCCGTAGTTTACATCACCCGATCTATGGTACTTTTTTATGGCAGCCTGAACACACAAACACAGTCTGGGAAACCCTCCTGAGATCCCTAGCCTAAATAAGGGACTCTCCTTTATTCTCCCATAAGACTTTGTTTCTTTCTCTACTACTGAACAGTGAGATGGTATTTATTTCCTTGGAGGTCTGAAATCCCACTGGGTTGTGAGTAAGAGAGGATTCTACTTATCTCCCTCTCTCCACGATATGGCATGCCGGGAAAGTGTAGATTCTGTCTTAGTCTGTTCAGGCTGCTATAACAAAACCCCATAAGCTGGGTGGCTGCTTATAAGTAACAGAAATTTATTTCTCATAGCTGTGGAGGCTGGGAAGTCCAAGACCAAGGCAAGGCACTAGCAGATTTCGTGTGTCATGAGAGCCCACTTCCTCAAAGGCTATCTTTTTGCTATAACTTTACATGGCAAAAGAGACTAGGGCTCTCTCTGGGGCCTCTTTGGTAAAAGCACTAATCCCATTCATGATGACCTGATCACTTCTCAAAGGCCCCATCTCTTAATACCATCACCCTGTGGGACAGAATTTTAACGTAGGAATTTGGGGAGAACACAGACATTTAGTCTACAGCAGGTACTAATAAAATTCTGTTGAGAAACACTAATGAAGTAAACCTGAATTAAAGCGTGAACGAGCAAGAACGAGAACTGCCGAATACTATATAAACATACAGAATACATAACTGTGTCCTGTAGTCCCATATTATGATGTGATTTTGTCTTCCATTTTATATGTTAAGTAGCTTGTTTCTTAGGTTTTTTGAAACTAAGATCAGAAAGAAAGGGTGTAGGGTTGAGGTCACGGTTAGGGTTCAAGTAGACGGTGAGGGTAGAGTGACAGTAAAGAAAATCAGATAACTAAATTGTATTTGTTAAGGCAAGATTTTCGAACAGAGTGATCGTAGTTTACATTGAATCAAGTAAGATGGGAAATGATTTCCTGTCACATGTAGACATGTGTCCAGTAGTGACTTTTCCCGGCTGGGAGGACAGAATTGCCAGGAGCAGGGCCCAGGTTCCTTCCATCTTGCTCTGCCACCTGCTGGGCTGGTTTCCTCACTCTGCATGATAGTTTGGCCACTGCCACAACCAAATTCTGGCTTACAGACAGAGGAAAGACAACGTCTGGGACCAGCAGCTTTGCCTCTAGGAGATGACATGAATGGTTTCAAGCCGTGGCTTGAGCCTAGTTAGCGGCAAGGGAGTCTAGGAAATGCAGGCTTACATTCTGTAGATTCTCAAGAGACATGTAAATAACACATAGCTGTGTGTCTGTCCATAACATCTGAAAATCCATCAAGTGTATTTACTCAATAACATATTTAATCTTACTCACTTTTCTACGAGGCTGTATTTGAATTCACTTCCTAGCTCTACAACATACTAGTTGTGTTGACCTTGAATCTAAACCTCAGTTGTTTTTCATCCTTAAACAGTTATACTGACACCTTTCAAGACTGCTTTGTGACAACTGTGATAATTAAACAAGATAATTTATTGTGACAGTTACATGTGATAATACAAGTTGCTTCTCATAGATTCTGTGCTCAAAAATGCTAGATCTTATTTGTAGGTGGTCATATTTCATTATCATCTTTTAAAATGTTTACTAGATGTCCTTATTTGAAGACCATTCCTGTGCAAAATCAACTGCGTACTGTGACAAAACTTGTACTTTTTGGCTTGCTAAGTTTAGTGGAAGGTTGGGGATTAAATCCCTAAAACCAGTGCAGAAAAAGTAACTAACTCACACGTTGGTTATTAGGTGCAGAACCAAATGTGCCAGCCATCAGTATATTTCACATATAGCAAAGACAGCTGCATTTGAGAAATATTTTCCAGTAATTTTCAAGGTTTAATATATTCCTAGAATTTTATCTATTTGAATATATAAAAGAGAGAACATATATTCTGGGAAAATTTTAAACTCTGCATTAATCACGGTGATAACTTTGCAGTCTGCATTTCTGTAAATATATGAGATGGATGTAAAGGAAAGAAAAATATGCACACACTTAGCATATAACCTATAAATCAGGAGACAAAGGACTACGAGAATACAGTAACACATATGTGATTACCGTACTTCAATTAAACCACATGTATTTCTAAATTTAAAGTAGAGCTCTGACTTATCTTAAGAAAATTCTGTATTGTTCTTCACATTTACATTAAGGTTCAATTCTAGCATATATACAATGTACTAGATAAGGGATAATAAAAAGGTTATATCCAGCATGCCAAATTCTGATCAATGGCTAGTGGTTACCTGTTGGGTCGTGTTCATAATGATTCTGAAGTCACGTTTGGGAGGAACGGGAAAGAGGTCTGGAATTAGTTGGTCATGTCTGTTATGAGCACTTCAGGACACACCTAGGCATTTGCTTGGGTTCCCGTCACCTTGTATTATAATGCAGGCTGGCTCTTCAATGATTAGCAGAGTGCCCGGAACAAATGTGCACATTGCTACCCCATGAATGAACCAATGAATTCGCTTTTAGAGATTTCATTTTTCCCAAATAAGTTATTATGATTTGAATCTTTCAAAAGACTTGACAGAGTAAAAGCAGTATTAGGTTACTATCAAAAGTGAGGGGAAGATACAGATACTTCTCATATACCCTCATATACAGGTTCCTGTCAAAAGTGAGGGGAAGGGGTGCCTGGGTGGCTCAGTGGGTTAAGCCTCTGCCTTCAGCTCAGGTCACAATCTCAGGGTCCTGGGATCGAGGCCCACACCGGGCTCTCCGCTCAGCGGGGAGCCTGCTTCCTCCTCTCTCTGCCTGCCTCTCTGCCTCCTTGTGATCTCTCTGTCTCTCTGTCAAACAAATAAATAAATAAACCTTTAAAAAAAAGTGAGGGGAAGATACAGATATTTCTTATATACCCTCTGGCCCCACACATACACAGCATCCTCTATTATCAACATCTCCACCAGAGTGGTACATTTGTTACAAATGATGTGCTGACACCGACACATCATAATCACCCAAAGCCAGGATTTCACATTAAGGAACTCTGGGTGTTATACCTTCTCTGGGTTTAGTCAAATGTATAATGGCATGTATCTATCGTTATAGTATCGTACTGAGTATTTTCCATGCCCTAAAAATTTACTGGGCTCTGCCTCGTCATTCTTCCTGCCCCCACCTCTGGTAACCACTGATCTTTTTACTGTCTCCAGAGTTTTGCTTTTTCCAGAACATTATACAGTCGAAATCATATAGTATGTAGCCTTTTTAGATTAGCTTCTTTCACTTGATAATATGCATTTAAGGTTCTTCCATATCTCTTCATGGCTTGAAAGCTCGTTCCTTTTTAGTGCGAATTAATATTCCATTGTCAGGATGTACCACAGTTTATCCGTTCACATGCTGAAGGACATCATGAGCACTTCCAGGTTTTGGCAATTATGAATAAAGCTGATATAAATACCAATGGGCAAGTTTTTCTGTGGACATAAGTTTTCAACTCCTTAGGGTAATACCAAGGAGTGCAACTGCTCGACTGTATAGAAAGAATATGTTCAGTTTTGTAAGAAATCGCCAGAGTGTCTTCCAAAGTGGCTGTACCATTTTGCATTCCCATCAGCCATGCGAGTTCCCCCTGCTCCAAGTCTTCACCACATTTGGTGCTGCTGGTGTTCAAGACTTTGGCCACTCTGATAGGTGTGTAGTGGTATCTCATTATTCTAATTTGCAATTCATGATGTGGATCATCTTTTCATATGCTTATTTGCCATCTGTATATCTTCTTTGGTGAGGCATCTGTTCATATCTATGGCCTATTATTTTTATTTTTATTTTTAAGTAGGTTCCACACCCAACATGGGATCTGAACTCAAGACTCTGAGATTAAGAGTTGCATGCCTTACCCAGACAGGCACCTGTCTATGGTCCATTTATTAATCATGTTTTATGTTTTCTTTTTCTTGAGTTTTGAAAGTTCTTTGTATGTTTTGGATAACAATACTTTATCAAATGTATCTTTTGCAAATATTTTTGAACTCTGCACAGTTTCCCTGGACCTAGTGCAACAGATTGACTTACCATCTACATCTTGGGGCCTGATTGTACTGCTTCACTAACACAGGTGCTATTATCAATCTCCTTTATTTCCTGCCATCTCCCACTTTCAGACAACAAACTATAAGGGAAGTCGGCTAGGAAACTTTCTGATCAAATTAGAGGAAAACTTGTTGGGCTCATCCCTTCTCTTCCCATCCTTTGAACTCAGATATGATGCCTGGATCTGCCAAATACCATTAAGAGGAGACAGTAAACAAACAAATAAACAAGCAAAAAAACCCCCCAAACACTCAAGGTTATAGAAGAACAGAAATCTAAAAAGTGACAAGATTTTTATGGCATTTTTGAGCAACTAAAACAATGCCTAAAACTGCCAGCCTCAAATTATTTTTTAGGAAATATTAAGAAGTATATCTAAGAAAATATTATTTACGAAAAATAAACTTGCAAATAACAGAATTGGTATTCTTAAATTCTGTCTCTATATGGGTCCCTCTGCCTGCCTATAGGTAATCTAAAGGGTCTTTACTCTTCATGGCTTTTCTCTCCCACTGTCCCACCTAGCTTTGCCACTTGCTAACTGTGGGGTATTGAGAGTATCCTCAAAAACTTATTTAGAAAAATGAACATAGGAGTGCCTGGCTGGCTAAAGTGGCTGAGTGTCCAACTCTTGATTTCCACTCAAGTCATGAACCCAGGGTCCTGCTCAGTGGGGAGTCTACTTGAGATTCTCTCTCTCCCCCTCCTTCCCACCCGACTCGTGTGTGCGCTCTCTCTCTCAAATAATCTTTAAAAAAATAAAGAAATAAAAAAATGAATATGGATTTACAGAGAAATTGAAAAGATAGTACAGGCAGTTCCTATATACCCTTCACCCAGCTTCCTCTAATATTATGTTACATAACTATGGTACATTTATTAAAATAAGAAATTTACAGTGTTACAATATTATTCACTCTACACTTCATTCATTTTTGCCAGTTTTTCCACTAAAGCCCTTTTTCTGTTTCAGGGCCCAATTCAAGATCCCATGCTGTATTTAGTCATTGTGTCTCCTTAGTATCCTTTTCAAACATAAATTGGGGATAATATCCATACCAGCTTACAGGTTCCTTGCAAGAGGTAGGTGAGCAAACATAGGCTCTGCACGTTGGACAGATTATAGCATATGATATTTGCTATATTGGAAAGAGAGGTGACAAATATTCTTGTACTTGAATATTTGTGGAAATATTCATTATTTCTTCAGGATCAGAGACGTAGAAATGGAATTAAGGAATAAAAAGGTAGCTACATTTTAAATTATGACTGGCACAAATTTTTCTACCAAATAATACACTAATATGAATTAGAATATTCATTTTCCTATGTCCTCTTTCCGAGTGGATTGTTAACAACTGTTTTCAGTCTTGCCTATGAGATGGATGAAAAATGATGTCCCTTAGTTTTTAAAACTCAAATATCTCTGATTACTACTACAATAATGCATTCTTTTAAAAGTTTATTGGCCATCTGGGGCTGCCTGTCTGACTCAGTCTGTAGAGCACATGACTCTTCATATCAGGATCATGAGTTCAAACCCCAGGTTGGGCAGAGAGAGCTTACTTAAAAATAAAAATATAAATAAAAAATAAAGATTTGAAAGTTTACTGGCCACCTGCATTTTTCCTTTTGCCAACTGTCAGGTCATATCCTTTGCACATTTTTCTAATAGGATCTGTGTTTCTTACTGATTTGTGTGATTTGTCCTATATTCTAGAAGTTAACTCTTTATATGTCATATGCACTGCAATATTTTCTCTCAGCCTTATACTTGAGCATTAATTTTAGCATGCTTTAAAAAAAAAACTTTAGGGGCGCCTGGGTGGCTCAGTGGCTTAAAGCCTCTGCCTTCGGCTCAGGTCATGATCTCAGGGTCCTGGGATCAAGCCCCACATCGGGCTCTCTGCTCAGTAGGGAGCCTGCTTCCTCCTCTCTCTCTGCCTGCCTCTCTGCCTACTTGCAATCTCTCTCTCTCTCTGTGTCAAATAAATAAAATTAAAAAAAAAGAATCACTAAATTCTACCTCTGAAACTAATAATACATGGTAATCTTTATATAATAAAACTTACTAACATTAATATTTTACTTTATGGGTTCTGGATCTAATGTTTCACTTAGGATGGTATTTCTTAAGGTATATGTTATTTTAGTAACTTTACAGATGTTTTAAACCAGTTACTATATTAGTTGATCTGGATTTTATTTTTGTATATGACATAGAGGAAGGTGGCTTCATTATTTGTTGGTAAACTCCCATATATGCCATAAATTCCATCTAATTTCAATAAAATTATATATTTAAAAATTTAGGCAAGTCTGTCATATCATATCATCTGAAATGTTGTTCCCTTCCATTAACCCTGATTATCAGGGTAGCTACATTTAAAATTTCTATTATTATTGTCAATATCCAAGGATAAACATACTAAAAAACAGAAAGAGAAAGAGAGTGAGAGTGGGGGTGCATACTGAGAGAAAAATGGGCACAATTATTTTCCAGTGATATGTGGGTAACAGTTCTCTGTCTCTGTCTCTCTCTCTCTCTTACACACGAACATTTACTCTCTCAGAATAACAAAATTAAGGGCTCTGATGTATGCATGTATAATGTCACTTTCTTGTTAAAGATTTTATTTATTTGACAGAGAGAGAATGCATCGGGGGGGAGCAGACAGAGAGGGACAGGGACAAGCCGACTCCATGCTGAGCAAGGAGCTGGACCCGGGGCTCGATCTCACAACCCTGAGATCACGACCTGAGCCAAAATTAAGAGTCAGATCCTTAATCTACTGAGCCACCCAGGCACCCCTGTAACGCCACTTTTAACGGTGAAAATGTGTGTTCTGTGAATAAAATTAGTCACCTATTCATTTGGTATGTTAGAAAATTCAGTGTAGGGCGCCTGGGTGGCTCAGTGGGTTGAAGCCTCTGCTTTCGGCTTGGGTCATGATCTCAGGGTCCTGGGATCGAGGCCCGCATCGGGCTCCCTGCTCAGCAGGGAGCCTGCTTCCCCCTCTCTCTCTCTGCCTGCCTCTCTGCCTCCTTGTGATCTCTCTCCCTCTGTGAAATAAATAAATAAAAATCTTAAAAAAAAAAAAGAAAATTCAGTGTAATTCTGATAATGGCATTAATGAAAACTGGTTTCTTTTTACTACATTAAGACTTCAAATGCAAAAAAAAAAGCAGATTTTATGAAACCTCGATTTTTATATTTAAGGGGTAACAATTCACACGAGAATATGATAGTGAAGAGAAGCTACTCTTAGAGTCACTTCCACTCTACTTGGCACCCTTTTAGAATTTTTTAAAGCCTCCTTCTGGGAAGTTCCCTATGGCTTGGGTACAAACCATACTTTTTTTGTTAGGAAAAAGGTACTCCATCTTCTGTAAGCCTCGATTCCACTCAAGGGTGCAGGGCTGAGCTAGGCAAGCATGGGCTGAATTTGCACCTCAACTCACCCCCATAGCCAGGTGACTGTATGCAGAGCAAAAATGCACAACCATGGGCAGTAGTTCTGACGCCTCTGACTTGAAACACTCATTAAAGGCTTCATTAAGGGGCTCCTGGGTGACTCAGCTGCTTAAGCGTCTGCCTTCGGCTCAGGCCATGATCCCAGGGTCCTGGGATCGAGCCCCGCATCAGGCTCCTTGCTCAGGGAGGAGTCTGCTTCTGCCTCTCCCCTCAGATTATGCTCTTTCTGTTTCTCTCTCTCACTCAAATAAATAGAATCTTTTTTTTTAAGTTAAAAGAAAAATACAGTAAAAGCTTCATTAACTCTACCAGTTTGAAGGTTGATACACTGGAAAGACATTCTTTCTCTCCAAATCAAATACTATAGTAAGGGTGTGATAGCTAGTAATGAAGGCGACGGTCCCGGTCATCCCCAATCAGACAATCTGGAACTAAATTATCAAAATCTGATAAATTGTCACTGAAAATTGATATCGTACTATTATTGCAATAGAGATACAGCTATTTATAAAACCAATCAAAGAAATAAATTTACCACTGTGGATATACTATCCATTAACTACACTTGATTTTGCATTTATTTCTAGCTGCATTTAAGTTCATTAGTCCTTTGGGTAGGTTCTGTAATGCCCTATTTTATGGCTCCCAAAATGATGTGACCTAAGAATCACTTGGCTCAATAATGTGCACAGAAAAGAAGTAAGAGGAGAAAGTGCCCTGGGGTCCACATAAGCAATGCCTCTACAGGGCACTAAAGGCAGAGAGAAAATTATTCATCAGAATTAGGAATTAGAGCTGAGCCTCTAAGATTTAAAGAAAATCTCAAGGGCCTAGAAGTTCCCCTTCTGTTAATTTAGTATCTTTATGGAAGCAGATTCTAATAAGCCTTTTACAGAACCGTGTAAGATGGAGCACCATGAAAAAGTAAAGACAACAGCCCAGCACAATCATCAGTCAGCCTTAACATTACTCTTTCAAAAGATCTCCTGAGAAACATATTAGTGTTTGTTGACTATGGACCTTACTGGACAGAAGAAATATTATTCTCGCTTCTGGGTGTGACAATAAAATGCATAAAAACTGTTACTACGCTAAGTGGATATTTACTTCTGATGATCACAAACCCCAAAGTATATTTTGAAACAGGCTACCCTCACATGTATGTAGGTATTAGTCTCTATGTACTGAGCAAAAATTGTTCTTTTAAAATCAAACAGTGCTCTTCTATTTGCTTCCTTAAAACAGTCCTTTGCCATATGAGAAAGAATTAAATAATTGCACTGTGTAAAGCTGAAAGCTTTTATTAAAGGATGGTTAAAAGGCAGTGCAGTGTAGAGCAGCAGCAGGCCAAAGGGAAGCGGGGGTCATCTACTCCAGTACGTTTCACTAATGCAGGAACTATTTGAGGTTCCAGCTTTCTCTTCTCCTGTAATCTACAGCAAGGATGTAGATTGGTTGTTAGTCTGAAAATAGGGGGGTTTTTTGTTCACTTTTTTCTGATTTGGACCCATCACTGTATTTCTAATATAAATGAAAGATCATGAAAGGGAGTAGGATATGCCACCACAAAATATGGCTCTTTGGCATAAAAGCTGATTATTTTTAAAAAACAGCAAACATAGGAAAAGCTCTGAAAACCAAACAGGAGTTATCCTTTTATAAGAGATAATTACATGCCTAAGAGAAATCTCCATTTGTACAGATATCTTACTCCCTGTACCAGAATAAGGACAATGACTAAATCTCTAGAGATTTGTATCAGTGGATAAAGCATGGACTTAAATCTCTATAACAAGCTTACTCTTGTTTACTGTGCCTTTCCTGAAAACTGGCTGTCGCCTCCCCACCGCCACCAAACATCTTTCGTCTTTAGCTGAAGATGATATTTAAGGCAATAGCTTGGGCCAATGTAAAGAGTTACTCAGTTTTTCCTGGTGTCCCACATGTCTACAGGATGTATCCCTGACGTATACAGGAAGAAGTATACATGTTATTAAACTTTTGGTTTTTTCATGTTCACCTGTCTTTTTTTTTATTACTGGGAACAGGGGTCATCTCACCTAAGCACCAAGAAGGGTAGAGGGAAAATTACTTTTTCTTGCCTACAATCTTGTGAAAATTGGTAGTAAGAAACCTCACTAAAATGGAGTCAGGAGGTTTTACTAGGGGGGATTCTCACATCCTACCACTCATTGTCAATTGCAGACCCCAAAGAAAGAGGCTGACTTTGCACCTGGATACTACTTTATTATTCCAGCGCAAGAAAAAGAGACTCTTACCCAACCCTCCAAAAGCTCAGTCAATGAAAAGCTACCATACTGCAAACTCCCAGTTTACTCCAATGGACTTTTAGTTCATAACCGTCCTCCCAATTTACCCCCTTTCTCCTTAAAAACCGTACCTCTCCCTCATTCCCCAGACTTGCCTATGGTTTTGCCACAACTTGTTCGTTCCACATTGCAATTCTCTTTTATTCCTGAACAAACCCATCTTTTGCTGGTAAAAAACAGGCAGTTTTTATCTGGTTAAGATTAACAATCTCTACACATATTTCTTACTCAATTTCTCTGTGGCCTCTGTGACGTTTGAGGCAGAACTTCAATTATCAAGTACTTACTGGCCATTTTAGTAAAAATACATAATAAGTCTGTACTTGTTTCTGTTGTTGTTAATTTAGTCTTAAAAGATGTTTTTCCTGTATGTTTCACAACGCAGTACTAGAAACAGGTTTTTTTTAGTAGAAGCAAATTTTAATATTATACTCCTGAAATAAGGATCAGTATTTCACTTAAGATATATAACAATGTGGAAAAACTGTCAAAAGCAGTGGGAAAATGAAACTGGATTCCTGGCAGGTCAAGAAATGGGTTCTATTTGATGGTAAGAGTACAAATTTATTTTTATGGTGACTGAAAGCCTTGAAATTGTTTTTAGAGAAAGACCAGAAAAGGAGTAGTATTCCTAAGAATCAACCCTAAATTGTACTTGTAACATACATATATCATCCTATGTAATCCTAACAATTTACTTCAAAATGGAGAACGCATTGCCCTGATGTTAAAAATAAGGAGTGGTATTAGAAACAGTATAGTGCCCCACATAGTACACTCAGAGTCAGAGTTGGTCTGATATCAAAATCTGTCCCCTTTCCCTCCCTGTCATTTGGGATTGGTGGGGAGGATATACTGAATGGGAATGAAACTAAACATATAGAGAATAATACACAGAAAATACAGAATTACTCCAGGGCTCTTTCTGTAGATGATAGCAGGGGATGCTGAGCTCCCGAACATAGGCTACAGAGGTAGATAATGAGAGGAGAGAAAAGATCCAAATAGTATCTAAGAGAAAAATACCAGACACACTGGAGAACAGAGAAAAGAAAAAACAGCATCACATTTCAGCTTTGGTGATGAATGACCGGTGATTTTTTTTCAAGATTTTAAACAATGCAAAAAAATGCTCTCCCCCCACCTCCGCTTGAGGAGGAAATAATGATTTGATTAATGTTGTTTGTGTTCAATTTTCTTTTAAGAATTATTTATTTATGGGGCACCTGGGTGGCTCAGTGGGTTAAAGCCTCTGCCTTCGGCTCGGGTCATGATCTCAGGGTCCTGGGATCGAGCCCTCCATCGGGCTCTCTGCTCAGTGGGGAGCCTTTTTCCTTCTCTCTCTCTGCCTGCCTCTCTGCCTACTTGTAATATCCCTGTAAAATAAATAAATAAAATCTTTGGAAAAAAAAAGAGAATTAGTTATTTATTTTAGAGAGCGCATGTGAAAGGGAGGGGGAGAGGGAGAGAGAGAATCTCAAGCAGACTCCATGCTGATTGTGGAGCCCAACTTGGGGCTCGATTTCATGACCCTGAGATCTTGACCTGAGCCGAAATCAAGAATCAGATGCTTAACCAACTGAGCCACCCAGGTGTCCCTGTTTGTGTTGAATTTGAAGTGCCCATTTGATAACCAGGTAAAGACATCTACCATGAAACTGGGTAAAAGTATCTAAAGCAGGTAACAAAGGTCTAAGCCCTTATAAGGGTGGTAACTAATCACACACAGAGTGTATGTAAATTGAGGTAAGAAGATGGTCATGGTAGGACCCTGACAAACATGAGTATTTAAGGCGGAAGTCCATGAATGTACTTTGAAACCCCTCGAAGTTTTTGACATTTATATGTGTGAGAGGGATTGTCTGTCATTTTGCAAGTAGTGTTTCCAGATTAATAAGTTTCTCAAATGGGTATTGAGAGAGACAGTCCATGAATCTGAGTGTTTCTGCATGTTCTTGCTGGGTATGCCAAGAGTGCAAGGCCACAATGGCTCTTTACTCAAGCCATTTGTTAGGGGTGGGTAACAATCAGCAGGAGCAATCTTGAGAGATGGGTAGGCTCATACACTGCTTGCTATAAAAAGGAAGATATCCCAAGCTCAGTCTTCTTCAGTTTCAATGCAAACCCACTATATGTGGAACATTCTGGTCCCCTCCACATCACCACCATGTGACTCTGGGGAAAGGGGAACCAAAACAAACACCCTGATGTTCATAGGGCCTATTGTGCTATGAGTAATAAAGTCCTTTGTCTTTGACTCAGGAGTCTTATGTCTTCTGTGAGCATCCATAAAAGAGTCACAAGGCTAGCTTAATAATTTATTAGCTCTTATGTAAGGTAAAATCAAATTCCGCACCTGACGATGGATCACGATGCGTTTTATAAAAGTTTGACTACCACAGGTGAGAAATTAAAGTTGAGCCTACAGGCTCAACTGAGAAGGGATAAAATATAAGAGTGATATTATGGAAATAAAGGATGTCAGAGGTATAAAGAAAAAAAAAGAGAAGGTAATCCTCCAAATTTATGAAGTTCAAGTAAACAAAGACTGAAAAATGATACGTGAACTTGACAATTAAGTTATTTGAGATCTGAATGGAAGCCAGTTCAGAGGAATGATGTGGGAAGTAAACTGTGGAATAACTAGGACGGTGGATCTCAAACATGTTGGTCTCGGGACCCTTAAACTCATAAGTTATCAAGGACTCCCAAGAACCGTTGTAAATGTCAGATATATCTATTGATATTTATGTAATAGAAATTGATACTAATTTTTAAAACAAATATTTATTTATTAATTCATTTTGAAGTAACAGTAAACTCAGTGCTAAATAACACACTACAGAAAACATGATTTTCCAAAACAAACAAACAAAAAAAAGTAGAACAGGGGCACCATTTTACATTGTTGTAAAGCTCTTTACTACCTGGCTTAATAGAATGTAAGTGGATCTCCTATTTGTTTCTGCACTCAGTCTGTTGTGACATCACATCTTGAGGCTTCTGTACATTTATGATAGAATGAGTGAAAAAGGTGAACAGTGTTTTAGTATTATGATAATAGTTTTGACCTTGAGGCCATCCCCCCAAAACCTTCTTAGGTTATGTCTCCAGGGTTCCTGAATCACACTTTGAGAACTGCTGGAATAGAGGAAATCTAGATATTTATGTGTGATACCTTTTAGTAGCCATGCCAGACCCCAAAACAAAGAATAAAGATATGCCCACTGGTGGAAAGGAGACAGGCGTTCAAGGAAAGGTTAGTTGATTATCTGCTTTGATCTTCTATGAATCTTCTATAAAAGTAAAACTATTTGCTATCAGAAGATAAGTAGTAATTACTCTTGAGCAGGAGGTGAGCAGAAACCCCAAGGGGGCAAAAAGAGCCTTCTAGGGAAGCTAGGTGGTACTGTTTTTTGATCTGAGTGCTAATTCCATGATCGCATTCAGTTAGTAAAAATTAAATGAACTATATACACTTATCACTCCTGCCTTTATGTATATACACTTAAGTAAAAAGTTAGAACATATAAAAGGAAAGCATAAGTGCCAGTCTCATTATCTTTACTACTTTCTAAAACACAAGACTTCACTCTGTTAGTGAAATAAGGCTGGAATCAAGCATAGTTTGACTGACAGATGATGGAGCCAGAAGCATGTATGTATGAAGTTAAAATGTATATTTGCAATTTAATACCAAAAAAAAATCAAACTTTTTAAAAAGTGACTAAGCTAAACATTCATTAGAGTTATGTTTATACTTCCATTTTTATACAAAGTGAATGTTTCTCGGTTGATGACAACCATTACCGCATGCCTGACAGGTAGACTGATTTCAGTTCCCAGCTCTGTTAGAAGGGAATGGCGCCCCTCCTTTTGTTTCCAGTAAACTCCTCCATCCCGTCCATATTTCCACTCTGCACAAGTTTCTTAAAAGGTAAAATCTTGGCTGGCTTAATGATTCTCTTCACTTGAATGTTGTGAAAGGATATTAATAGGGCTTATCTCTTTCTAGCTATTAATTCCAACTTCAGTATGAATGTATTGTTGTTGGGCTCTGCGAAAGTGCCAAAAATAATTTTTACTGTGACACAGAAAAGTTCCCTGAGAGATGGTTTTCCTTGTTATCTATGATTCTCACTTAGTGTGAACAATTTACAGGAAAGTCTCACCACGTCTCCAGGACACATATAAAGCTGTAAGTCTGCAGCACTTACACTAATGTGCTCCCCTGTTAAAGATATCAAATATGTCATAACTAAGAGACTGTTACTGTGGGCTGGTGGCACCGAATATGCTTAACACCTTCATGAATATGCCAAAGGAGGGATCCCTTCAGTTATCTTGGGCGTGAAGACTAACTTCTTTACACCTCCATGTAAGCTAGAACAAATATTTCATGGTTTGTAACAAACGAAGCATTATTGAAAGTAAAAGCAACCCATTCAATGCCATAGTGGTGAAATGAACTAAGAGCCATCCCACTGGAAAAGTCTTGCAGCAGAGAGCAATTTTGCTTCTCTTAACACCAGGAAAAAGCTTTAAATAACAGCAGACAAGTTATTTGAATGGAATAGAATATTTTTGCCTAGCTACTCCATTAATCCACCATCTAGTCTTGGAAGAACACCAGAGGCTATCTTAAAATAGTAAAAGTATTGTAACTACTTTCGCTGTAGGAAAATGCCCTATTCTACAGTGTGATCACTATTAAGGGCAATCATTCATACTTTCATATACTTCTTGTTTACTTTGGACTTTAAGCAACATTAATCACCACTCCTTCTTCAGTTGAAAAGCACATTAAAACCAGTGAAGAATGCCTCCTTGCAGTAATATTTACTAGCAACAGGCTCTGATCTCAAACGCCAGTTAATCGACATACCAACACAGAAACGCACAGACACCAGTTTAGATCAAAAAGCAGTGCTAAGAAAATTAAACAAGGGGCACCTGGCCAATGAGCTAGGGGAGAAAAAAGCAGAGAGTTCAATTTTGCAGAGGTTTTTAAGTTGCTGAAGTAATTCCTGTAAGTCCGTGATCTCCCTGTCATTGGCAGCTAATTAAAATCGCTATACAGCCCGATGTCCTACTAGTATGAAATTTCACAGGGTGGAATAGTTAAAGTAATGGAGAATTCTTGGATTAAACCAGTTGGCATCAAGGGATTCACTCTCAGAAGGTGTGAGACAATAGGCTAATCTGAAAAGCATACATAGGGCGCTTCTGCAAAAAGTCTTGGATTTCAGGATTAGGCAAGTTGGAGGAAGTCCAGGAGGTTCTATGAGATAAAACTCCCAGTCCTTTCCACATTTCATATTCCACTGAACTCTACAATTCTGAAATGAGCAGTTCTTTACATATAGATGCTCTGCAACAGTGGTCTTTACTTTTTTTTTTTTTTTTTTTTTAAGCAGCAGAATCCCTTGGAGGGCTTCTTAAAATGCCGATGGCTGGGCCCCACTGCCAGAGTTCCTGATACGGAAGGTCTGAATTGGGGCCTGGGGATTTACATTTCTAAATTTTTTTTAAAGACTTTATCTATTTGAGAGAGAGAGTGCGAGAGAGCATGAGAGGAGAGAAGGTCAGAGGGAGAAGCAGACTCCCCATGGAGCTGGGAGCCCGACGTGGGACTCGATCCCAAGACTCCGGGACCATGACCCGAGCCGAAGGCAGTCGCCCAACCAACTGAGCCACCCAGGCGCCCCAGAATTCACATTTCTAATAGATGCTATGCTGAAGCCGATGTTGCTCCCTCTGAGATCACACTTCCGGAACAGTGCTCCGGAAAATGGCCTTGCTCCAGCCAGCATTCTCAAAGTTGAATGTGCCTAAATCTCCTGGTTATCTTATTAAAATGTATACAAAACACTTGGGGACCCTATGAAAATGCAGCTTCTTAGTAAACGTGGTGACGCCAATTTCTCTGCTCTGGGGAACACACTCTGAGAAACAAAGAACTGTAGTCTCTTAGTAGGAATCCATTCATCATACCGCTCCTTCCTTCATGAAAAAAACTGCTTAAAGCTTGAAAGGACTTGGTGGGGGAAGGATGACGAAGGAGAGAAGAACGAAAGATTAAGTTGGGCTTAAACTCAGAAAGGTGTCTCGCTAAAGGCAAATTAAACCACTTCATAGTTGGTCATTCTGTCACTTTTTTCCCCCAGGTAGGATGAAATGTAGACTTTTTAAAGGCTTATATTGCATTTATCTAACTTTGGAATTAAGTGTTCAGAGCCCAGTAGATTTGAAATAAAACATTTTTACCTATATTCTCGGAATAGGGTTCTTGATTTCTAAAATTTCAAAAGGCAACAATGGAGACTAGAGAATTACTCCTTCTTTTTACAAAAAGATCGGTTACTGGTTTCTGTCCTCTCTTTCAAACTTTATAGCCATCAACTCTAGTGGCAATACTCAGCCTTCAATGTATCCAGTGATTGTATATTTTTAGATTTTATTTTTAAGCCATCGCTACACATATCGAGTGATTATAGATGAGCTAATGACTACTGTAGAAGGTAACTGGCATCTGATGCTACACTTTCTTTTTTTTTTTTTTTTTAATTTAGTTATTTCACAGAGGGAGAGAGATCACAAGGAGGCAGAGAGGCAGGCAGAGGGCGGGGGGAAGCAGGCTCCCCGCTGAGCAGGGAGCCCGATGCGGGCCTCGATCCCAGGACCCTGAGATCATGACCTGAGCCGAAAGCAGAGGCTTTAACCCACTGAGCCACCCAGGCGCCCTACACTTTCTTTAAAGAAAATTGGGTACAAATTATAATTGGCAAAGAATAAAGAAAGAAAATAAGAACCCTTACTCCAAACCAAAACCTTTCATTTACTCAGGTCTCCATGTTGACATATGTTCCAGATTTCCAGGGGAGAATTTCTTGCACATACTAGAGTTCTTTGTATATTTTGGTTAACAGTCCTTTAACAGACATGTCTTCTGCAAATATTTTCTCCCATTCTGCGGCTTGTCTTTTCATTCTCTTGCCACTGTCTTTCTCAAAGCACAAGTTTTAAAATTTTAATGAAGTCCAGCTTATCAATTATTTCTTTGATGGATCATGCCTTTCGTGGCATAGCTGAGAAATCACCACCATACCCTAGGTAACCTAGATTTTCTCCTGTGTTCTGTGAGTTTTACAGTTTCGCATTTTACACTGAGGTTTGTGATCCTTAAGGGATCATTTCTGCCTCATACGAAACAAGGCTTATAACTCACCATAAGCCGCAAGATCGCTATTTGAAAGGGACGTTTGAACATTATTTAGCAAGACCCCTTGCCAGGTCATTGATCGGACATGTAAATAATATAACACAGGTAGTACACTTTATAACTGGTGAAGATTTGTTGGTGTATTCTTAATTATAAAAATTATAACTGATAACTGAACAAAGTCCAAGAGGACTCTATGGAGAGTAATTGATTACAATGGGTGAGGAGGCAGAGGAAAATTACAGGAGAGGGTGAACTTCTTGAAAATATTAGACTATGGTTTATTTGTCTTTATGTCTCCGATGTGTTGCCTAATGCCTATGAGTCAGATATAAATAAATGTTGACATATGAATGCATGATAGAGTTAAGAGCATTGATTTCTTCTCTACTAGTTGTTATGTGTGATAGGATAGAACACCATCCTATCAGACCAATATTGTATCCCTTACCGTAGCTATCCTGTTCAGAGTAAGAAAGAGAGAAAGGAAAATCGTGTTTATGCAACAGAGAAATTTTACCTATGCATCATATATTAGACACAGTTTGTATACATTATCTTTGGATATAAATAACTTCATTTGTATTACTTGACGTGGCTTTAGATAAAACTTTGAAGAAAAGCTTAAGCTGTCAAGGCACTACACTAGCTATCACATGGCCCCACGGTTCAGAGAGTATCCAGAAGGCATGTAGGGACCCTCCGTAACAACGGTGAAGGGGCAGGGGTAGAAAAGCCAAGTAGCCTTCAGCCCTGTTATAACAGGCCATGCCTGGGCCAGTTGGAATTTTATGAGCCCACACATACAGCTATAAAGAGTCATACGCAAGTACCATTCCACCTTAGTGCCTCAGTATTTTGGTCTGAGTAAAAAGAAGCCCTCTTCACTGTGCTTCGGCCTACAACCAACAGCCTGAAAGTAGGTACACTGAAATTTTCATTATTAGGTTTAAAGATAACTATATGTGTATCAGTAATAATAATTTTGATAAAATATTATTACTAAGCACCGACTATGTGCAGGACACTTAATATATTCTCTGATGTTTAAAACAATCCTTCACTGTGGATTTTATTCTTCTCCTTTTACATATATCACAGGTTCAGGGAAATAAACTAAATGATCCAAGTATATGGAGCTCATGGGTAACAAGTGGTAGTAAAATCCTCCTCTTTCTGACTCTGAAACATTATGTATTTTGCTATCCTGCCATTGTGAATCCAGTTCCCAATTCCTCCACCGTTTTTAGATTAAGAAAAATAAGAATATAAAATTAACACTTATATGGTATATCAGCAGATGGCTCTGTTTATATAATGGGCCCCTCCATCCATCAAGAGTTAGGCCATCCCTCACAAATATCCATGTATATATGATAACCACTAAGAAGAATCAAGAGTGGCAGTAATAATGGTAATAAAATAGCATCTAAGGGGGAAAAAAGGTAAAATCATGGATTTATTCAATCCACTGCTTTGCTATAGCCACAGTAATTTATGATTAGCTTAAAATTCTCATTCAGTCCCAAGTCCTTTCATGTCCAAGACCCAGCTTTTCAATCCCCATGGGGTTCATTTGGTCTATTTCTTTATTCAAACGTAGGTTCAAGAAAAGTTTCTTTCAAAAGCATGCAGAGCCATCTGCTTAAATAGACCATGAGTAAAGAGACTGGGTAAACAATTTTACAATTTTACTGGCTGTCACTTGATTATTGGTCTAATGTGAATACATATTCATTACATATTCACTGAAGTTCTCGTGTATAACTTAATACAGCTTTTTAAAGCTGTTTTCTCTCTTTCATTCTTTCATATTTGCAGAGGAAAAACAGAGTCCCTAAGGTGCATTTTGATCTGTCTGGAACTCAGGATCTATTAATTCAACAGAATCACAAAAAGAGCATAGCAAATTTACTTTTCAGAATGTAGCAACAATTACTGTGTTGTATTTATAATATCCACCTTCATATTATTTTTTCCTGAATTCTTCCTGTCAGCCTCACTCAACATCCAGCTCTCTAAGATCACACCTCTTAAAAGAAATGACAAGTAAAACCTCTAAAGCCATGACATTAACTGGCAAGGAGATGTGTTTGTAATATTTAAACTGAGCTTCCCTTCCAAAAGCTCATGATTTTCAGTCACCTGTACTGTCTTTTAGTCCCCTCCTGTACAGTGCATTGTCAAGCAGAAATTTGGTTAATTTCATCACTATACATAACCTCTAAATACGCTTCAAGAAAAAGGTTCTACAGAGGTCCAGTTTTTCCGGAGTAAATATTCACAGTGTGTGGCAGATAAGTTGTGCTAATGGCCCTAAGTGTTCACCCTTCCTTTATCCTTGCCCCTTTCCATAGAACTTTGAAGTTCCTTCTCTCTCTGGCAGGTGGTTCTGCTTCCATCCTTGATTCTGGACTCTTCCCTGTTATTTGCTTTGGCCAATAGGATGTTAGCAAACTTGACCCAAGCAGAGGCTTGAAAAAGTACCTACATTTTCCACTTCCTCTCTTGCTCATCTGCATTTGCCTTGAGACCATTCCTACAAAAAGCATGTAAGAGAAACATCGAGAGAATTGCATCATCACTCAAGAAAGAAAGATGTGGACATCTGGAAAGGCCCAAGAGAAGAAATGATATGACCACTGGGCCGTCTCTTAAAGATTACTAGGAATTTATCAGATAGACTGTGGAGCAGAAGGATATATCAGGTGGGAGAAATGGCACGTAAAGAAAAAAAAAAAACAAAACAAAACCTCTCAGGTGTGAGAAAACTTGGCATGTTTAAAAACCTCAAATAGCTGGATAGGAACTATCTGAGCACAAAGGTCATTGTACAGCATGCTAGAATTTTGTATTATATGTTATAATTTTGGCAGTGGGTGGTTACTGAAGAGATTTTTAGCAAGTGTTAGTTGGTATTACTTTAAAACGAATATAATGGCAGCAGACTCAAGGGTAGACTAGAGACTGCAGAGACTGAAGGAAGAGAGCCTGGCTGGGAGAGGACTGCAATGGTCCGAGTAAGAAATGGTGGCTGCAATGTTTAAGCCATGAAAGTGAGAGAGTGAAGAGAGAAGTGGATTTGGGAAATATTTAGGAGTAGAAGTGAAAGACCTGGTGAATAAACTGAATTTGGGTAAGGAGTGGGGACAAATTATTCCCAGGTTCATGGAATCATTCACTGAGACAGACAGCATACCTGAGAAGAAGTGGGCCTCGGTTGAGGCAGGAAAAAAAAAAAAGCAGAAGAGGGGGCCATGAACTTAGTTTTCTATTAATAAAATATGATGGTCATCTTAGATGTCATGAAGATGATCTAAGTTGACAGAGGAGCATAAATTCTATTCAATCTGAGTGTTCCATCTTGGCATCCTAAGCTGTGGTCTTATAGGTAGAAATGCAAACTGATACATCAAAGGGGATACAAACAGGGCTATATTATTCTTTGACAGGGTCACTAATAAAGAGAACCCGAGGCATGGGTTAAAGAGCTGATAATTTATTTAGGAGATGGAAATCTAAGGCAGTATGCATGAGAAAAAGGCAAGTAAAGATGTGAAACAAAGTCCGTTTTACCCTGCTGGTTAACATGTCATGGTGAACCAACCGAGAAGAGACATCGAAGGCCTCTTAGCATCTGAGATTTCGCTAGATAGGCCAGGAGGCAAAACTCGGCCTCAGAGTAGAGTGTGTGTCACTTCACCTTGTAGTATGTACTCTCTGATTACAAGTAGAGAAGCAGTTAGAAGAACTGGAAACTCTGGGTATTGGGTTGGTCTACCAGGCTGTGTGACAGGAAGCAAGGGGAAGAGTCTAGCAGAGACAAATAACCGATTGGCCCCAGTTAATCGGGGTGTGGACAAAAAGACTAGGACACAACTGGAAGGAAGGAGGTAGTAAAGGGAATCTCATCAGGCAGGCTCACCAACCACATGTCCAATACTATATATCGACATGATCAACATGGTGAAACCGAAAAATCTTAATTTTGAGTCCAAAAATAAAGCTGAAACACTTGCTAATGTGGCAGTAAAACACTTTTAATTTTCCTAATATATTCTCGTGTGGGTTTTGTGTGGGGAATTTCCACAGTTTGAATGGATACAACCTGACATATATAAAAGAAATAGATTCTACTGAGCTCATTTTGACAAATGCAACACAAGCAGAATATCCAATTTGATATAAAATATGGTAGAGAAAGTAGGGTCTTTCTAGAACATTGTACAAACTCAAAAATGCACCCCCCAATTAATTTATATTAATATATATTATTATTTATGATGGACCATCATAAAACATGTTTTTACAGGACTTTTAAAATATCCACGATATGTTTATACCAAATTACCCTATATTAGGGGCCAAATTGCCTATCGAAAGAGCAATCTTCTAAAGACAAATCTGGTCAAATAACATATTTTAATGTCAACTTAAAGATTCTTTTTGTCTGATTCACCTGAATTATACTTTGAAATGGCAGTAAATTTCTCTACATTCTTTATTTTGAAAAAAAAGAAAGCTGGAAACTAATCATAAAATACGAAAGTTTAAAGCAGCAAAATAATGTAACTTTTTTTTAAGATTTTATTTATTTATTTGTCAGAAAGAGAGAGAGCACAAGCAGGCAGAGAGGCAGGCAGAGGCAGAGGGAGAAGTAGGCTCCCCGTTGAGCAAGGAGCCCAATGCAGGACCAGATCCCAGGATTCTGGGATCATGACCTGAGCCAAAGGCAGCCACTTAACCGACTGACCCACCCAGGTGTCCCCGTAACATTTTAAATAAATGCATATGCTGGTAAAGTATACAGAAAATAATAGGATGATAAACATCAATATCAGCAAAGAGATTATCTCTGGCAAGAAGAAGAGGGCTATGATAAGGGAAAACTATGTAGGGACCTTGAAGCATATTTGTAATGGTTTGTTTCTGAACTTGGTTGGAGGAGCCTGGGTATTTTTTAATGGTTTTTTTTGTATACCATCTTTCTGCAGTGAAATATTTCATTAGATAAAATAAAATAATCATCACTAAAACTTAAGAGCATTCATGTAAAATGGTACAAAAAAATAAAACACAAATGGGACAAAAATAAAACTTGATTAAGCCAATGAATGGCAGGAAAGAAGCTAAAGAATAAGAAATCATGTAAAGTAGGAAAAAAATAGGATGGCAAAATACATCCAAACATATCTGCAATTAGTATGAATATGCATAAACTAATTTGACTATTTAAGAGATAGATTCTTAGATTGGTATTTAAAACAAGCAAAACCTGGGGTACCTGGGTAGCTCAGCCAGTTAAGCGTCCACTCTCGATTTGGCTCAAGGTCTTGAGATCAAGCCCCACTTTGGGCTCCATGCTGGGCATGGAGCCTGCTTAATATTCTCTCTCTCCCTCCTTCTCTACCCCTACCCCTTGCCCTCTCTCTCTCTCTAAAAAAAAAACTAAAAAATAAAATAAAATAAAATAAAACAAGCAATACCCAGCTATATCCTATTTATGAGGACATATAAGATAAGATAGTGGTTAAAGACTGAAAATGAAGAGAAAATCCTAAATAAGACATACGATAAGAAGGAGAAGGCAATAGTAGCAACACAAGAGACAAAACAATATTCAAGTCAAACAGGAACAAATCGATAAAAGTTGTTGAACATTCTACCAGTGTCTTAACATAAAGGGAAAAGAACTTTCATGAGGACATCTCCATCTAACTGAACAAGTGCAAATATTTAAAAATATGAGAAACTCCTTATATATATTTTTAAATCGCAAGGATTTGCAAAAGATCATACAAGCATTCAGCAGAAATATGAAGCTACATACAAAGAGAAACCAATCTGAATCCTTTCACTCTTCTTTTCCGTGATGCTAGATACTATAAACACTAAATTTTTTTTTTTTTTTTTTTT
>LNAC01000441.1:1220817-1253818 GCA_002007465.1 Ailurus styani | reverse complement strand
CAGAGAGAGAGATTACAAGTAGGCAGAGAGGCAGGCAGAGAGAGAGGAGAGAGGAGGAAGCAGGCTCCCTGCTGAGCAGAGAGCCCGATGTGGGCCTCGATCCCAGGACCCTGGGATCATGACCTGAGCCGAAGGCAGCGGCTTTAACCCACTGAGCCACCCAGGCGCCCAACACTAAATTTTGAGAGAAAAATATCTGTGACTCTGTACTTCTTATAAACAGGATAAGAATTAGGGGCACCTGGGTGGCTCAGTTGGTTAGGCAACTGCTTTTGGCTCAAGTCATTATCCTGGAGTCCCAGGATCAAGTCCTGCATCAGGCTCCCTGCTCAGTAGGAGTCTGCTTCTCCCTCTGACTCTCCCCTCTCATGCTCTCTCTCTCTGTCTCTGTCTCTCTCTCTCTCTCAAATAAATACATAAAATCTTAAAAAGAAAAGAAAAGAAAGAATTCATCATATGTTAACTTGTAAGCACACACAAAAAGTTCTCTTTTGGCATATATTACCAGAGCTCTCTTCCAGATAAATCCACTCCAATAGTGAGAATGGAGACTCAGACTCGGGCATGAAATTTTGTTTTTCTAGGACAGCATATAAGTCTGCTCAGGGTGCCATAATGAAATTCCATAGCCTGAGTGGCTTAAACAAATGACATTTATTCCCTCATGGTTCTGGAGACTAGAAGTGCCAGTTCAAGTAGCCAGCCTGGTTGGTTTTCTGATGAAAGCCCTCTTCCTGGTCAGAAGATGGCCACCTTCTCACTGTGCCCTCGCGTGACCTTTCCTTGAGGTAAGCACGTGAGGTGAGAGTTCGACAAAGTCTCTTCTTATTAGGACGCTATTCCTATAGGATCATGTCCCCATTCTAACGGCCTCATTTAACTTTAATTACTTCCATAAAGACCCCATCTCCAAATACGGGCACATTAGGGGTTAGTGTTTTAGCATATGAATTTGGGTGGGGAGACGCAAGCATTCAGTCCATAACAGATAAGAAATGAACATCGAATCATTTAAACATAAATCTGATTAGGACTACATATGTACAATTAAAAACAAATATCTTAAATATCAAAATGGAAATGTACCAAGTAAAATAATACAACAAGTAGATTTAGATTCCATGCTATGTTAACAAAAGCCCAGACACAGAATAGGTTTAAATTCGAAAGGATAGGGCGCCTGGGTGGCTCAGTGGGTTAAAGCCTCTGCTTTCGGCTCAGGTCATGATCTCAGCGTCCTGGGATCGAGGCCCGCATCGGGCTCTCTGCTCAGCAGGGAGCCTGCTTCCTCCTCTCCCTGTCTCTCTGCCTGCCTCTCTGCCTACTTGTAATCTCTCTGTGTCAAATAAATAAATAAAATCTTAAAAAAAAAATTCGAAAGGATATATGCACCCTTATGTTTACTGAAACAATATTTATTACAGCCACACTATGGAAGGAGCCCAAGTGCTCCTCAGTAGATGAATGGATAAAGAAGATGTGGTGCATGTATGTGTGTGTGTACACACACACACACACACACACACACACACACACACACACAGAATGGTATTTTTCCATTTGCAACAACATGGATGGAGCTAGAGAGTACAATGCTAAGTGAAAAAAAGTCAGAGGAAGACAGATACCCTATGATTTCACTCATATGTGGAATTTAAGAAAAAAAGCAAATGAACAAAGGAAAAAAGAGAGTGAGAGAGACGACCCGAAACACAGACTCTTAACTATAGAGGACAAGTGGGAGGTTACCAGAGAGAAGGTTGGTGGGGGAAGGTGCAGTGGGTGATGGGGACTGAGAGTACACTTATCACCATGAGCACTGAGTAATGTATAGAATCGCTGAATCATTATATCGTACACCTGAAACCAAGCTAACACTGTATGTCAACTATAATGGAATTGAAATTTAAGAGGTTTAAATGTCATAATTTTATGTTATTTTTCTTTAATTCATGGCTACTTTTCTGACTCGACACTACTGTGTTTAATAATTTTTTTATCTTTTTCATGTTTTTCTGTAATCTTGTGACTCTTAATTGTTTTAATATGCTAAAAGGTGATGATTTACTGTTTACACGATGCAGGTACATTGTAATGCACTGTAAGCATCTGACAATTACTAATGTTTGCCATTTTTACAACTTGTCTCTTGTAACTCTAAATTCATTTACTAATAACATGAGAAATCTCTTCAATCAGCAATTTCATTGAATTGCATTAGTTAAACTCCCAAAGCAAATGTGCTATCATTTTGGTTATTCAGCAGGCTTTCTGCCTGAAACTTCTCAGTACTTCTGCATACCATAAGAAAAATGACAATTAGAGTTGAATACCCAAGAGTGCTAAAATAAGAGCATGCCTTTTTTCCCTGAATTTTTTGAAATTATTTTTGAAATTAGTTATTAAGCATAATACATAGTATCAATACCAGATGACTTTTAAAGCATATTAGGTTAAAAAAGCATGCTTATTAGAGTTTAAAACTCTAAAATACGAGTCTACGTCATAAAAAATAATCTCAAATTTAACTTATTACTGAATTCTTTTTTCATTTTCCTCTTTATATTGTAGCAAAATATATAAAACTGATACAATTAATTATCACAAATTCTAAATCAGATTTCAAAATGTGACTATATTACTTGTTTTTTAAATTTAAGATTGATCAGTTAATCCATTTTATTTAGGTCCGTTTTTTTTTTTCCAAAACTGCCACAGCATGCAAAGGATAAACATTATTCTATGAAATGCCATAAGGCAAATTATTTATGTCTGAATTTCTGATGTCAACTATTAAAAGGCAAAAAGTATACCTCACAACGTCACATACAATGGCACTTAGGAAGAGAAAAGACCTACAAAAGACCACATTTACTACAAACAAGGTTGTATGGGTAGGATTGAAAAGTTTAGATGTAAACATTCTAGGTGAAAGGATGATTAACAGAAATTGGTACCTTTTTCCTGAGCTACTTGAAACTTGTTTTAAAGAGAACTTTAAGATTTAAATTTTTAAAATTCTAATTTTTAGAGATAAAAGTATTTTATGTTATAGTAAATTAGAACTAGAAAAGTCATACGCTTGAACTTTTATTTACCTTTCATTCATGTAATTTTCTTAAGATATTACAACCTTGACTCTTAAACCCACTTCCATCCAGAACTCTCTTTTATCTCATGATTCCATGTCCCAATCACTCTTGGGCCTGAGAGAGCCCTAATGTACTCTCTATATGTGACCAGGAAATAAGCTAAGAAACAGAGCGTGGAAATTTCTGCAGAACTTTTAAAAACCAGTCTTAGAAGTAATGTCTATCACTTCTGTCCATGTTTCATTGGCCAGAACACAACCATATGGCTCCACAAAACTGCCAAGGGCCTAAGAAATGTATGTGTCTCAAAAGAAGAGAAATAACACCGATATTGGTGAGAAACAACGTTCCCTGCCATGCTATTTTTAAGGTTTCCTACCGCAGGATACATACATCATACTTACGAGACTTGACCAAATCACAAAACTGGATTTTGTTATTTCCCTCAGGAACACAAGACAAACAATGGTTTTTACTTAGACAACTTGAATCTTATCAAACACATAGCTAGACTTCATGCCAACCCTTTCATAAACTTAACCCTGCATACACCTTTGTCCTAAATCTCTCCCACTGAAAATAGGGGAAAAGTCCTCTCCGATTGTCTCTCCATGAGCCTTCTTTATGATAACAGCACGGCATTTCCTGTGATAAACTATACCAGATATTTATAGTGCTTTTTATTTTTATTATTTTGGAATAATGGTTATTCAATATGAAAATGACTCTTTTTGATGGTTTGCTACTCTTAATTTTATCTAATAGCAAGCACATAGCTATCTTGGTGATACATAGGCCGTGTGCTGAGAGCGTGAGTAACAGAAGATGAAAGATAAGTGGTATTTCTTCTTTCACTTAACAGAGTCTGTGTGAATGAAAGAGTGCAGAAATGGGCGGTGATGACGTCACAAGAGCTCTGAGACGTGGAATTCACATTTCCAGCTCAGGGCTCACCTTCCAGGTGAAACAGAGAACCCTTTGACTCAGGTGTGCTTGCATTCTATGCTGGAAGGCAGGGGTCAGCACTGCGCCTGTTCGGGGAAATACAGTGTACAGTTGTGCCCATTTGTTTACGTGCCGTCCACGGCCGAGTTCAAGCTCAGATGGCAGAGTTGAGTAATGGGACAGATTGTTATGTGCTCCACAGGGAGACCATCAAGTTTCCTTTTACAATGGCTTAGCTTCCGTTTTCATCCCAC
The DNA here is from genome assembly GCA_002007465.1 of Ailurus styani. NCBI lineage: Eukaryota > Metazoa > Chordata > Mammalia > Carnivora > Ailuridae > Ailurus > Ailurus styani. The sequence goes on along the minus strand of LNAC01000441.1, from coordinate 1,249,527 downwards.
AGAAAACGAAGTAAAAGCTATTAAGAGCCAACTCTAACACCTGGTTAACAATGTCAGTTGTTTAGCTTCAAAAAGGTTCAAACTGAAATTGAATTAAGGAACACTGGGAAACCTTATTGAACAACAGTTCCTTGTAATGATTTCCTGCCTGTGGCGGCCAGTTTTGAATGTATTTTATAGTCGTCTTTCATTTATAAATATATGAACACAAAGACAAACTGTCTCTAAAATTACAGTTTTTAGTCTCAGATATTTCATATCACAGTGATATAAGTTTTAATATTTGTAGATAGTTTGAAGAATAGGTATAAAGGGGCTGTAAAATGTGGCATAAATCTTAGAGCTACCTGGGGCATGTTTTAAATGGTAGGCCTGTAAGGAGCTGCTAAAGTAAGGCTTTGTATCCTCAAACCTATTTGTGCAATAAATAATGCATCACACATTCTAATCTAAGTGGAGCATACTGAGGTACCTAATTTCCATTTTAGTCATAAGTATTAAAATTGCATATAAGATTTTATTATTTTAATAATACCTAAAACAAAATATAATGGTATAAGCCATTCTTATCAAATGACTATCTGAAAAGACAGATTAGCCCCATTAAGGGCAAATATGCTCTAGTTGCTAGGACCATTAAAAAGTAAGAAATTATTCTTCATTTTCTAAGGTCTTCCCAGCTAACTGTTAAAAATGAAAATAAAAGATCATAAAAATGATGATTGCCAATTTCAGTTTTAAAATTACAATGGACTGGTTTTATTTCACTGAGAGACACATGCATTTCATAATGTGCTACCAGTCTATACTAGCGATGAAAACAGTAGGCCCAATGTCTGCTCCCTTAGACCTATAACAACTTAGAATTAAAAACAGATTTTTTTTAAGATTGTATTTATTTATTTGAGAGGGAGAGGGAACACAAGCAGGGGGAGTGGGAGAGGGAGAAGGAGGCTCCCTGCCCAGCAGGGAGCTTGATGCGGGGCTCGATGAGGAGCTTGATCCCAGGACCCGGGAATCACGACCTAAGCCAAAGGCAGATGCTTAACGACTGAAAAACAGATTCTAAACTGCTCTTCACAGGTAAGAGTTTTGAAGAAGAGCTGAATGCTACAGAGGGGGTGCCAAATCTAGGTTGACAAAATAGAGTTTTCGACTTTCACGAAACTTTCTATAGCAATTTCTCTGACCCTTCATAGTCACACTAATGATTAAAATGAGTGAAGATGCTACGAAAAATTTAAATATGGGTGCAAAATTTTTAATTAAATCGTATTTTTACAATTTGCCTTAGTATGCTGTACTTTATAGTGTTTTTTTTTTACTTTTAAATATATTCTCAGAGACTTCAGACACCTTGAGGGATGGCTACACAGAGTAAAGAGATGCCATCAGAGATCAGTCTTGGTTTAAACTACAAAATAGATGATTTACTCGCTAAGATCCTGCTGCCTACCTTGTAATCACTTTGCTATTTGAAGTCTCCCCCAGCTGTTTATTAACTTTGTGTAGCAGCCCTGATTTCCTAGGCAGCATTTCTAAAAACATTTTTCAAGACCAACCACCAGAGACTCAATAGGGATGCTTATTACAATATACAGATTCCTTGGCCAATTTTCAGTTTCACTAGATGAGATGTTGAGGGAGGTAGGCCTAGGAATCAGTCCAAAACTAATCAGAGAAAGTAGGCTAATGGCAGACAACGTCATAATGTGCTATCCCTCTGAATTAGACATTGCAACTTTTTTTAAAGATTTTATTTATTTGACAGAGAAAGGTATAGTGAGAGAGGGAACACAAGCAGGGGGAGTGGGGGAGGGAGAAGCAGACTCCCTGCTGAGCAGGGAGCCCGACACGGGGCTCGATCCCAGGACCCTGGGATCATGACCTGAGCCAAAGGCAGATGCTTAATGACTGAGCCACCCAAGCGCCTCTAGACATTGCAATTTTAAGAGAGTTCTTTACGAGAAAATTACTTAAATTGGAGAAGAGTGTTAAGTTGGAAGAAGTTCAGGTGAATTGGAAAGCTTATATAGATATGTGGGAGTTTGTGTTGTTTTACACTTCTCTGCTTAGAAGCTGGAATCTGGAGGATGCCTGCTCACTCCAGCTATACACGGGATTCTGACTTATCTGGCTTAGATACAACGACCTGGGTTGCCTAATAGAAACTACTAATAGAAACTGTCCTATTAGGTAGATGATGGTGTATTTGCCTACAAATGTATGCAAAGATTACATATTTTTCCATTTTTAGGAGAAGCATGAAGGTTGGGTGAGTAATATTTCTTACCAAGTCAGAGTGGATACCTGAATGACTGGTTTAAATACTTTATATATTTGGAAACATGCATCCTGTGATTTTGGATACGGTTTTTCCTTATGTAATTCTTACTTTCAACAAATATCTCTCTTAAGGCAAAATCTTTCTTTTTTTTTTGTATTTAAACCACCTAGAAATATAAGAAGCCAGTTATCTATTGTTGCAGAGAGTAAAGTCATTTTTGTTTGAAATTATGCTGTAAGAAAAGGACGAACTAAGGACGAACTGGTCACCTGAAACCTAGACCATCATATTTTATGGGGATTCAGAAACAAAAGAAAAAGGAGCTTTACAATTTTCTTTATAAGACTAAGAAGAAAGGGGCACTGGGGTGGCTCAGTCGGTTAGGCATCTGCCTTCAGCTCACGTCATGATACTGGGGTCCTGGGATCGAGTTCCACATCAGGCTCCATGCTCAGTAGGAAGTCTGCTTCTCCCTCTACCCTCCCCCCCCACTTGTGATCACTCTCTCTCTCTCTCTCACTTTCTCTCTCTCAAATAAATGAAATCTTAAAAAGAATAAGAAGAGAAAAACCCTACAGTAAATAAGAAAAAGGGGAATTCGAATTGCAATATTCCTTAGGCAAGCTAGAAAAACACTGAATGAAACAACCATACACCGACAAACTAGACAAACGAGAAGAAATGGAAGAATTCTCAGAAACGTTCAACCTACCAAGCAGCCCAATTACCAGTATGGAGACTGAATTAGTAATGAAAAAAATCTCCCTACAAAGAAAAGCTTAGGACCACATAGCTTCAGTGGTGAATTTTACCAAATATTTAAAGAAGAATTAATGCCAATCTTTCTCAAACACTTCCAAAAAATTGAGTAGGTAACACTACCAAACTCATTTTATGTGGTCAGCATTACCTTGATACAAAAGCCAGAAAAGGACACTATAAGAAAAGAGAACTATAGGCCAAGATCCCTGATAAATCTAGGTGCAAAAATTCTCAATAAAATACTAGAAAATGGAATTCCACAACACATTAAAAGGATCATTCGCCCTGAGCAACTGGGATTTATCCCTGGGATGCAAGGATAGTTCAACACATACAAATCAATAAATTTAAGACACCACATTAATAGAATTATAAAAAACCCCACATGATTATCTCAATAGATGCAGAAAAAGCAATTAGCAAAATTTAACATTAGTTCATGATAAAAACTCTTAACAAATTAGGTATAGAAGGAACATACTTCAATATAGCAAAGGCCATATATGATAAGCTATCATCATACTCGATGATGAAAGATTGAAAACTGTTCCTCTCAGGGTGCCTGCATGGCTCAGTTGGTTAAACGTCTGACTCTTCATTTCAGCTCAGGTCATGATCTCAGGGTCTTGAGATCAAGCCCTGTGTTGAGCTCTGCACTCAGTGGGGAGTCTGCTTGAGATTCTCTCTCTCTCTCCCCCTCCCTCTGCCCCTCTGTTTCAAATAAATAAATAAATCTTTTTAAAAAAAATTTTTTAAAGCTGTTTCTTCTAAGGTTAGGAACAAGACAACAGTGCCCACCTTCATTATTCATATTAAACAAAGTACTGGAAGTCCTAGCCAGAGCATTCACTCAAGAAAAAGAAATAAAAGTCATCAGAATTGCAAAGGAGAAAATAAAATTGACTCTATTTGCAGATGGCATGATTTTATACAAAAAAATTCTAAAGACTCCACCAAAAAACTGTTAGATCTGATCAACAAATATAAAGAAAAAAATACTGATTAGAAAATTTAAAACTAGGGTAAGAATCATTAACAAATCAAACACCCACTCTACTATGTCCTTGATACTTAAATTATCTCATTTAATCTTCATAAGCCCTCTGGATTGAGTGTGTTGTTAATTTCATAGTTTGCAAATGATAAAATGGAGTCACAAGTATTAAATTACTTTCCATGCTTTGTATCTTACACAGGGTTACTTATATGCTATTTGGTGGCTTTAAAAAATGATATATAGCCAAGGTAAGTAAATGCTAAAGCAATATCAGGACAACTAATGAGAAAGCCTCACTAATGGAAATGGAATATGTTTTCCTTTGACTAATTCGATGTAGTAGAGGAAGTAATTACCCATACAAAAGTAAATCCAGGCTGTGCAGAGGTTCTGACTTCAAAATTAAGTAACTGATACACTGTGTCTTTAAAACTAAACCAAGTAAATACTGTAGACTAAATGTTTATGTCATCCCCAAATTCTATGGTGAAACCCTTATCCCCAGTGTGATGGTATCTGGACACAAGGTCTTCAAGAGGTAATTAAGTCATAAAGGTAGAACCCCTCAAGATGACAGTAGTGTCCTGATAAGATGAGAGAGGAGAAGCTTGCCTCCTCTCTTTTCTACCCACATGAGGACCTAGTAAGAAGATGACCATCTTCAAACCAGAAAGAGGACTCTCACCAGAACTTGACCATACTGGGACCCTGATCTTAGACTTCCCAGCCTCCAGAACTATGAAACTAAACAAACAACTTAAGAATCTAAGGATGAAAATATATGTAAATTAATATTTTTATTTTATTACACTGTCACTATATCTTTACTTGAAGAGCTTTAAGGAAATCTCAGTTTAAAAAAACATTTTTAAGTCATGGTATCTATAACAAGATAGTATTTCAAAATCTATTAATGTGCTTTTCTTAGAATATTTTCTTATGTTGCCAGAGTGCTCCATTCCTCAAGGATTCCTATGTTATACCTGGAGAGTGCAAGAAAGTGTCATTGTTCACCTCTTGAAATCTCAAAGAGTTTCACAGAGCCAATTTTTAGAAAAACAGGTTTTCATTTTTCAAGAGCCAAGCACTTGAGAGAGTCAAGTAGAAACCCCAGCTGGGTTAAAGATGGAACCTAAGCCAGTAGGGCCCTGTGACTAATTTCCAAAATTGACCCTGAGACTATACAAGGTTCCATTTCCAGGGTCAAGACTGGATTGATTTGGAAAGGAAAAATGGTACACTCAAGCAGAGAATGTCACCTGTTTATAGAAAACTTTCCACATGCCCCATTTGAGTACACAGGTGCTGTAAAAGCTAGTCAACAGCAGAGAACCAAAGATTGGCATAAGGATGACCTTTAAACAAGAAACCATGGCAGGGCTCAGGAATATCCACAGCAGGTACTGCCCCACGCCCCAGTGCTTTGCAGGAGCGGCTGTAGCTTTTATGGAAATCAACATTCAAAGATGAAGTGACACAAGACCTTTCACTGGGAAGCCACTGGGGAACAAATCTCAGACTGGTCACCCCTCTTGCCATAATAAGCTTCCCACTGTCTCAGATATGACCTTGGGAAACAACAGAGACCACAGTAACCTAAAAAGAGGCTCACATGTAAGTATAAGAGGATTAAAATGTAAAAGCAGAAATTAGGATAAGTTAGAGGTGAGGACAAGCAATTTATGCAAAAGAAAGTCATTTCTTGATCAAAATTTACTTGGCATTCTGATGGAGCAAGAATCCGGGTGATTAAGCAAGGAGAGAACATATTCAATGATTGAGAAGCGGTCGTACACCACCATTCCTATTATTTTTTGACTTGGTCACCTCTAGTTTAAGGTGGTCCATGAAATATATTTCCTACCATCTCCTCAGTATTTATTGCTCCTCAGAATTTCTAGAAATGATCTGCTTTTCTCAATTCTCAAAGCTGCTTTTAGGCAGAGAAGTCCAATTTGAGGTTCACAAGTAAGCACAGAGCTTTACACAGATAACTATTAGCAGGAATATTACATCACCCCACCCCGCTACAGGTTTGAAATAAGAACTATTGAGCAAAGTGAACTATATTAAAGAAATGTATTTTATTAGTTTTTTAAAAGATTTCATTTTTAAGTAATCTCTACACCCAAGTTGTGGCTCGAACTCCCAACCCTGAGATCAGGAGTTGCATGCTCCACCAACTCAGCCAGCCAGGTACCCCTAAAGAAATATATTTTCTAAATTCAATCAAAAAAGGAAACATCAAATATAATTTAAAGAAAAAAAATTAGAAACTGTCTCGGAAAACAACAGAACAAATCGATTCCTGAAAAAAAGAGTTCTGCATCTTGGTGATCACATTTATTGAAAGGGTTGGAAAAAAGTTAAAATGCCCTTTGGCTTAAGAGTCTTTTGAGTTATCAGCAAATCAACTCATTTCAGAAGTGGAAGAATCCCTGGTCATTTCTTTATATCAAAATTCACACAGATTTACCTTTTGAATGTCTTCTACATTTGAAGAGGCAATGATACAAAATCTATATTCCACGCATGATAAATTCTTTGTTTTAGCCAACTCTTAATGGAGGGGTAACTAGTACTGACAAAAAAGCACTGGAATAGGGCGCCTGGGTGGCTCAGTGGGTTAAAGCCACTGCCTTCGGCTCAGGTAATGATCCCAGGGTCCTGGGATCGAGGCCCACATCGGGCTCTCTGCTCAGCGGGGAGCCTGCTTCCTCCTCTCCCTGTCTCTCTGCCTGCCTCTCTGCCTACTTGTAATCTCTCTCTCTCTGTGTCAAATAAATAAATAAAATCTTTAAAAAAAAAAAGCACTGGAATATTCCATTTTGTTGATTTATATATCTCTTCATGTCCTTCCTCATCAATCTCTATAGTAGACACAGTTTCTTCCACAACTCCCAATATCATATTTAAATGATGATCATAAGCATGTAATCTGCCTGGAAGCTGTTATTTCTCATTTTCACATAAATATGCTCATCCAGGCTGAGCCTCATGAGATCCAGGGGCTGGCTCTTCTACGGTATTGGAAGTTTGCTGTTGGTCCAGGTCATCCATCATGCTTCAAACCCTGCCCCCTTTCCCAAAAAATGTATTTTGAAATTTACATTTCTGTGTCTGAGTCAAAGCAGATACAAATCATAAAACAACTACATTTAATATCAGTGTTAATCATATTGTAGTTGAGCACGTTTTTGCTTTTCTTTTTAGGAATAGTGGAGCACGCACGATGTGATATTCTAGCACCATATACACCATAAATTTCCTATTATAAAGCCTTATTCTTTGCTAAAAATAAATGGTACAGAAAAAAGTTATCCTGTGAATCTTTAAATAGTTTATATTTAAACAAATATAGTTTATATTTATGAAGTTTTATTGCTTCTTCCTAATCATGCAGGAATTTCAAAGTATCTTTAGATGGATAATCAATGTATTAATAAAGAGAATAGATTATAACAGAGTAAAAATATTAGGTCAGAGATTATATACCACAATGGTATTTTTATAAGGACCCAACATATCCAAAACTAAACATCATATTTTTAGGGATACAAACAAATATGACAAAACTATTCTTAAAAGGTAAAGGAATGAGGCCATCTGAGGACTTCTACCTCTGGAAAAGAGAGCTAGGGAATTATTACCAACTTTCCTGCTGAGGACAATTAAAAGAATTGGATGAACTTTTAAAAATAAATTCCTTAGTGCATCAAACAGCTTATAATAGAGTAAGAAATTAACCAGACCAAGATGTAGGGGAGGTTGCAAGAATCGAGAGAAGCTCAACATTGAAAGTAATTTTTTCCCTCAGGGCATCTGCTTCTTGGAAAGCAATAGCTATAAAACTAAACTAGTTTTTAGTGGCCTTGTGGGGATAGAGAAGCAGTAGAGAGGAGCACAGAACACACAGATGGCATAAATCTGAGAGTTACTGGAATTATCAGGGTATAATACAACTATCTTTTCTTTAATATATTATAATAAAGGCTTGAAAATATACGTAGGAAACAACTATAAACATGACATAGCATATATGAAAAAAACAGACTCATTGGAACAGAAAAAGAATTAAAATCAAGAATTCAACGTATGTGTGTGACAACAGATTAACACAGTTTAAGAGAAAATTACTGAACTGGAAGCAAGTCAGAGGACATTTACAAAGAGAATTAGTTGAGTGAATGATAAGTCAGAAAATTACTCAGAATAAAACACTACAACACAAAAATCCAAAACAACAAAACAGAGGATAAAAGTTATAGATGACCCAGTAAGAAGCTGTAATATATACTGTTAGTATCAGTTAGAAGGAGAGGAGAGAAATAATAGGGAAGAGGCAATATTTGAAGAGATAATGGTTGAAACAATTAACAAACTAATGACAGAGAGAGACCGTGACACAGATTCAAGTAACTCGACAAATCTCCATCAGGGTGAAATGCACGTGCATGCACACGCACTCACTAGACACATAGTGAAACAGAAAGAAAAAATTAAAAATGACCTAATGACCTTTTTTTTTATGTAGAAGACATAAAGATACTTGAAAAACCTTCTATGTTACAAAAACTACTTCACAAATAATAGGTTTTTAAACACATACTATTTGGAGAACACCACAGGCTCTCAGGTAGAGCTTATTTACTCAGAGTTTAATTTTGATTTGAACAAAGTTGGATATTCCCAGGGGGGAGAATATTAAAAAGTAGAAAATTATATTTATGTTTGGCAGAATAAAGCAGCTATCAGGGATGCACTCATAGTACCTCTCTGACACAGCAGATGGTCTCACAGAGGAAAGACTTAGAAAGTCTTTAAAATACAGCATCCACTTTATGTCAATGAATAGTTTACATTTCAAAAGAACCAAAAAGGGCATTAAACAAACCCAAACACTGAAAACATGGATAGATGAACCTAAGGTTATATGAGACTGATTACAGGACCACACAGAAAAGATAATAAATTCTTTTTTTTAATTAACATATAATGTATTATTTGCCCCAGGGGTACAGGTCTGTGAATCACGAGGCTAACACAGTTCACAGCGCTCCCCATAGCACAAACCTTCCCCGATGTCCATAACCCAGCCACCCTATCCCTAGTCCCCCAACCCCCAGTAACCCTCAGTTTGTTTCCTGAGATTAAGAGTCTCTTACGGTTTGTCTCCTTCCCCATCAAAAGTGCTCAACATCACTCGGCATCAGGGAAATACAAATCAAAACCTCAATGAGATACCACCTCACACCAGTCAGAACAGCTAAAATCAACAAGTCAGGAAACGACAGGTGTTGGTGAGGACACGGAGCAAGGGGAACCCTCCTACACCGTTGGTGGGAATGCAAGCTGGTGCAGCCACTCCGGAAAACAGTATGCAGGTTCCACAAAAAGTTGAAAAAAAATTCTTTTTTTTTTTTTACCCAGGACTATAACTAAATACTTCATGGGTACATTTTCAGATACAAAAATCTGCAAAGAAATATTGAATTTTGCATAGTAAGTTGCTTGTTGGTAGTGGTACTGCATATAGTGATTCTAAACTATATTGTGTTTACCACATATTGCTATTTTCCCAGTGGAAAAAGGGAGATAAAACTATTAAATGGGGGAAAATGAGGAAAAGCCTGTGGGACTATATATGAATTGGAAGCATCGCTCAGAGTTCCTCATGTAATAATTCCATGTCTGTCTACTGAAAGAACCCAGAAATAACAGCACTCGGAGCAGTGAGCACCCCTGGGTCAGTCTGGGCCCAATCAGGAGACAGAAATCACAGTGTGGGTTAAACAGGGGGATGTTTGATAAAAAATAGTTAATAATCTGGAATACAGGATTGACTATAAGATATACAAACACTCCATCTGGTGCTGTTTGGCTGAAGGAGAGTATCCAAGCAAGGACAACTTGCAAGGAGCCCCTTTCCGGAGCTGGGTTTCAGGCCTCACTGGTCAAAGGTATAATTCAGCCCCGTAGACAGCAGGGAAGTTTCCTTGTTCCCCAAACCCAGAGCTGGTTTAGAATCTCTAGACAAGCAGGAGGCAACCTCTCAGAGTACAGGCAAAGACTAGGGCAGATAGCAACCAATCAGCAACCACTAAGGTGTGTGTGTGTGTGTGTGTGTGTTTGTGTGTGTGTGTGTGTACACGTGCACGTGCCACACACACACACACACACACACACACACATGAGGTGAAAACCCTGTGGGCCATGAGTGAGCAGCATAGGGCCTACAGAAGCATTTGGCAGCTGTAGGGAAGAAGCCTTGGAGGCACTGGTTTTGACAGAAAAAGGACACAAAGGTGCCAAGGACCACACAATCTGGGCACGTGGTAGGGCCACAGGTCCGCCCTCTCACTTCCCACCTACACTGCCATTCCACCATGCCCCAGAAGGGCCCTTTTCTCCTGTAGTGACCCCTCCAGTGCCCTCTTTTGAGAAAGTTTAACATCACGCTCACTTTCTAGGATATGCTTAAAGGAATTTTGTGTATTATCATAGAGTACAGGTAGATGTATGCACCTGCAACTAAGAGGTAATAAACTGATTACTGTCACAATATTTAACACCCAAATATTTGTTTCTAAATACCACGACTCTTTAAAAAGATCACGGTTCCTTGAATAAAAGACTGGATTCTCGATCTGGATTTGGAAGAAACTAAAAGCTTGGAACTTCTTGCCAAAAACTTGCCCCAGTAGCAATGGGAATAGCCATCAGCCTGAATGGACCCCCAGTGGCCAAAGTTTGTTCAACTGAGCATGAAAAAAATGACTAGTGACAGTGAAGGCTAGAAAACACTTAGTGGGACTGTGGGAGTGGACGGGTGAATCCACGAAGGCCACAGAAGTACTCAAAAAGATGGAATGATAAGGGCAGATAAAGTTCCTCTTTATAGAAGAATGACAGCTACAAATATATGTGGAATAAAACAATTCAAAAGTCACAATTACCAATCAATAAACTGGTTACTGCTTTAGGCAGTGATATGAATGTATGCTCAAACCACTGAGGGCAAGTTTTGGGGGGCTTTCGCACTCACTACCTTGGAAAGTGTCACCCCACTGACTACGGAGAACTGCGAAAGGAAAGGGTATCTTTACCAAAGATAAATGCAGAAAACTCCCAACTTCACTGTTATCAGCCTAGCAACCCCAATAATGGGGCAAACTGACACTATGCGTCTCTCTGATGCCAAGTACAATGGGCCTTCAATGTTGTGCACCAAGGAAGGGGCATTTTCTTCAGCAACATTGTGATCTGAGCATTGGTGTGACTATGGACTTCCATCTTTCCATCTTTCCAAACTGGGAGAGATGGCTCTTCAGCTTCGTGGCTCTGTTGCTCGATTTTTGGTTCTTTATAAACTTCCCTTTGCTCACCGTACTCACGAGAACCTTTAGGCACATCAGATTCTCTGTCGGACCTGCCGCCCTTCCCCAGTCTCCAGGGACTGAGTGCAGTGCACTCACTCGGTGTTCCCTCCTCTCTCCTGCTGGGCCCTCAGCCTTCAGCAGCTGGTGATTTGCCCTGAAAGGTCTGCCACAGAGCCAATTCTCCTGTTTCTCCAGCTCTAAGCTTGGCCTTCGGAGGGCTGCTGCCTGGCCCCACTCACCTCCTGGATCATCTTTCCCAACTCTCCCTGCTTGTGCTACTCCCTCGAATTTAGTGGAAGTTGGTAGAAACCGTGTGGCAGGTCAGGGCAGATTCACTCCGGCTGCTGCTCGGCACGATTCTAATCCATCGCACAATCCCATTCACTGCCATTAAAGTTTCTTCGATACCTGGCTGGGTTTTCCCCAATTCCATCTGTGGCAGATGTATTCTCCCACCACTGCTCCATTGGTGTGAAAAGCAAACGTGTACCTCTTCTCCTAAGAACCTGTAGCTTTCTAGAATTTAGTCTATTTGGATTTATTTGCATCCTCGGCTCTCCTATACGCTTAAGAATTTTGCATGTCTAATATATTTAGCTTGCTAATATTGTTAAAATGGCAATAATTGAGAGCTTTTATATACTAGCCATAGTGGAATTCTCTGAGGCTTTTTAAAACCACTTGTAAAATACAGCTTATGCCGCTCCTCCCAAAGAGCTATACCTTATTCCACTAGCTTGTACTCATTTAACAACCAAGGCTGTCCTCTGCTCATAATCTTAAAATGCAGTTCCTTAGACATCTTTCCAACTTAGTAGCTAACAAAAAGGAAAACGTTGTCTTTTTAAAGAACAACAGACCTGCATTCAGTTTCTATTGCCACTGGAACAAATTACCACAAACTTGTTGGCTCAAAAACAAAAGAAACCTAGTTCTGTAGTCACAAGCCCGACACCGGGCTCAGTGAACTCAAATTAAGGTTTCAGCAGATCTCTGCTCCTTCTGGAGGCTCGAGAGGAGACTGTGTTACCTTCCTGTTTCCAGCTTTTACTTTATTTATTTATTTAAGATTTTTATTTTTATTTGACAGTGAGAGAGAGATCACAAGTAGGCAGAGAGGCAGGCAGAGAGAGAGGAGGAAGCAGGCTCCCCGCTGAGCAGAGAGCCCGATGTGGGACTCGATCCCAGGACCCTGGGATCATGACCTGAGCCGAAGGCAGCGGCTTTAACCCACTGAGCCACCCACCCGTATTTCTTGGCCTGTGGTCCCCTTCTTCTGTTTTCCAAGCCAGCAGTGCTGCCCCCCCCCAATCCTTTATCCACAGATCCCCAGCCCTTGCTCGACCTCCCCCACCTCCCTCTTCCCCTTACAAAGACCCCTGTGATTACATGGTGCCCACCAGGACAGTGGAGGCTCCTCTCCTGAAGGTAAGCTGATTAACCACCTTAATTCCTCGAGCGGGACACAGATATATTAGGGGTGGGAACGTTACTCTGCATACCACAAGATTTCTCATTGCTTGTCCTTCAGAATTCTCTGGAATATTTTAGTGTCCTTTCTAAAAGGACACCATTCTAATTCTTAAAAAGTTTACACAGACTACGATTAGCCCTAATTTCACTCACATAGAAGCCATTATGACCATTTTAAAAAATGCATTTACCACACAAAGATAGCAGCGCTCCCAAATCCTAAAATCATGTTTTAACAATATTAATAAATTTTACTGGACAGAAATGTTTTCTATGCTTTTGTAACCCAAGATTCCAAGTAAAATGCATGTAGAAATTTAATCTTAATTTTATTTTCTTAAAAAATTTTAAAGTAAATTCTGGTTAAAGTGCATATTGTATCAAATATTTTATTAGCATGTCCTAACTAGCTTAAGGCTATTATCAAATAGCCCTCTGATAAGGAAAAAAATATATATGTCTTGCTTTGGAGACAACATACTATGAGGTAAATAATATGCTGAGAATTGGCTGGCCGAAGAGCAAGTCATTTTTTACAATAATCCAAGCATTTTAATGGAGAGCTATTTATCAGGCTTTCCTATTATCACTTGGTATTTGAACCATAAAGGTAATTAACTACGAATAAGTGAACCAGATAATATGCCTACACCTGTCCACCCTTTATCAGCATGACTTTATGATGCACCATGGTAGGAGAAACGTTTTAGCTGGGAGGCAAGAAATAAAATATTAATGCTTTTAATATTGAATGCCTTTATGCCTTTGGAACAATGATTCAATAATCTGAGCCAGGGCTTGGGATTTAAAGGTGTTAGGGTCACACCTGAATAGCATAGTAGTTCCTCTGCCAGCCCCAAGCACTCTGACTTAAAACTTGCACCTGAAACTACAGCTCCTTCACATGTTTAAAAGATACCTAGCATGACTTATCAATAATGCCATGCCCACTAGCTCTGAGGAGATCATGACCTGATTAGGAGTGATAGCTAGAATTTAATTTTTAAGATACTGTTTGTGCGATTCTGGCATATTTCTAGAATTGCTTAATCATAAATAGTAAAAGTTAAAGTAATAAACTGTCAGTACAAATATCAGGCTTTTGTTTGTTTTCATAATTTTGAGAACCTAGATCATCAAAGGAATCATTTTATTTTGAAATGCAGCAAGATACCCAGATGAATGAAAGCATTGTTTTTTTTTTTCAAGGATAAAGAACTTGGGAGAACATACAGGTGTGGGCCATAGTAAAAAAGTAGAAAGTAAAACCAAAATAAGTTAAATAATTTAACTAAGGCTCAAAGAAGTACATGGTTTACCCGTCTAAACTCACAGATACTGGACACAGGTCTACATCCAAAGTTCAAGCTCAAATGTCAGGAGACAGGAAGAGAAAAGAGGAAAGGGGACAAAAAATAGAGGTCTACAGCCAGCTTTCAGCCATGAGTGCGCTTAGTACACCTGCTTTATACCATGGCCCCATCCCTGGGTTTTCTCTTCTGTCTGTCGGGGAGCAATTGAGGCAAATGTATTTCTTGGGATTCCAGTGCATAGCCTCTCTTGACAACTTTTACAATAATTTATAATTTAAAATGTAGAGTCCAAGTCAATAATGCAGAAGTGAAGGGTAAAGTATGTCAATCGGCATTAACAGGAATGGAATATATGAGAGCTTAATTAAACCTCCTGTGATTTTTCAGACTGTCTAATGTTTCACACAGGCCTTGCTGGCATGGTAATATTTGGGGGAAAGAGGTACACAGCCAGTTACAGGTGATAGTAGCAAAGGAAAAGCATCCTGAGGATCAGTTTATAAAACATTATAAAGATGAAAGACAGTATTTGACATCACGGAGAAAAATCAGTAAGTTGGTAGACTTACTTATTTTCATCGTATTTTTTTTTAAGATTTTAAAATTTACTTAGAGAGAGACTGTGTGGGTGCGAGTGGGGGAGATGGAGAGAAAATCCTCAAGCAGGCTCGTCCCCACTGAGTGTGAAGCCCAATGCGGGGCTCAGTCCCGGGACCCTAAGATCATGATCTGAGCCAAAATCAAGAGTCAGCTGCTCAACCAACTGAGCCACCCAAGCACCCCTAACTTATTTTCATTTTTTTTGTTGGTTTGAAAAAATATTTTTTTAATTATTATTATTATTTTCCCCAGGGGTACAGGTCTGTGAATCATCAGGCTTACACCTTTCACAGCACTCACCCTTATTTTCATTTTAAATCATTTGTTTGGCTTTGTCCATATCTAGCACCTAAAAAAACCTCTGGCATATCAAGAGTCAACTTAGCAAAACAAATATAAAGACAAGTATGTACTTTGAAAATTCTACCATTTGACTGGCACAAATATAGATACATAGATCAATGAAACAGACTAGAGAACTCAGAAATAAACCCACCCTTATATAGTCAATTAATCTATTACAAAGAAGGCAAGAATATACAATGGTGAAAAGATAGTCTCTACAATAAAGGGTGTTGGAAGAACTGAATAGTTACATGTAAAAGAATGAAACTGGAGCACTTTCTTATACCATCCGGGTATAAACTCAATAAACTCAAAATGGATCAAACACCTAAATGTGAGACTTCAAACCATAAAACTCCTAGAAAAAAACATAGGCAGTAATCTGTTTGACATCACTCTTAGCAACATTTTTCTAGACTTGTCTCCTCAGGCAAGAGAAACAAAAAAATAATAATAAATCATTGGGGCCCTCGGTCGGTTAAGCATCTGCTTTCGGCTCAGGTCATGATCCCAGGGTCCTGGGATCGAGCCCCATGTTGGGCCCTCTGCTCAGCGGGGAGCCCCCTTCTCCCTCTCCCTGCCACTCCCCCTCCTTATGCTTGCTCCCTCTCTGTCACATAAATAAAATCTTTAAATAATTATAATCATTATTATAATAAACTATTGGGACTAAAAATAAAACCTTTTGCACAGCAAAGGACACCAACAAAACAAAAAGGCAATCTACTGAATGGAAGAAGATATTTGCAAATGATTTATCCAGTAAGGGCTTAATACCCAAAATACATGAAGAGTTCATACAATGCAACACCAAAAATAAACATATAAATAAATAACCCAATTAAAAAATGGGAAGAGAACCTGAATAGACATGTTTCCAAAGAAGACATACAGATGGCCAACAGATACCGGAAAAGATGCTCGACATCACTAATCATCAGGGAAATGCAAGTCAAAACCACAGTGAGGTACAAAGAGGACATGCACGAATCAGCCAAAAGAAAAATACTATAAATGCTTGTGTTGTTATAGGGTTGTCTTGTACTTTAAAAGGCAATTTTTAAAATCCAAAATCTGTAGAGTCAAATTATTATGTATTCATTCACATTACAGAGTATCAGTATACTTCTGAACAAATATAATAAGTGGTTCCTGGGTTTTTTTGTGTATTTGTTTTGTTCTGTTCTGTTTTTTTAGAGAGAGTGAGAGAAAGCAGGCAAGGGAGGGAAGGGGAGAGGGAGAAAGAGAATTTCAAGCAAGCTCCACGCCCACCCCTGAGCCTCACGCAGGGCTTGATCACCCGGCTCTGAGATCATGACCTGAGCTGAAATCAAGAGTCCAACTCTCAACCAACTGAGCCACCCAGGTGCCTCTAATAAGTGGTTCTTAAAAAGACTGCCACTTGGTGCGCCTGGGTGGCTCAGTGGGTTAAAGTCTCTGCCTTCGGCTCAGGTCCTGGGATGGGCCTGCTTCCTCCTCTCTCTGCCTGCCTCTCTACCTACTTGTAATCTCTCTCTCTCTGTCAAATAAATAAATAAAATCTTTAAAAAAAAAAGACTTCCACTATTTAGAATATGCTTTCATACACACACACACACACACACACACGTGTCAATCAATACCCAACCTTTATAAAAGCAATTACATTTTACAAAATAACAATCTTTTGATATTTGTCTGGAATTACAAAATATTCTTTTTGGAAGATTCTTCTAGTATCTCGAAATACTGTGGTTTTTTTTTTTTAAACAAGTGAGGCACATTTACTATAACAGCATGATACAATTAAAAGTACAAAGTGATTGTCATTGTACTCAGCAAACGTAACTGTCCTTTGTTTTTGTATCATCTCATTCCTTCTGAAGTGACTGACAGTTTTGGTTTTTCCTCAGGGACTTACATAAGAGGAGATAGCACTCTTATTTTCTAATATATAAAGGAAGATGTTACATTTATAGCATTCCGTTATGTTTTTCACTAATTAAATACCATATTCTGCAATTACTTACTTTTTGTGTATTATTTGCTTTTCTCTTCTTAGAATCACACTTTCTGCTCTATCATCATTTTGCATGCTAAATATTAGTATTTTCCATATACTATTACTACGTTGGGGCTTTCAATGTTTTAAACACATTTAAAAACAAACTTGTACACATTTTTATCTTTGTTGATTTTTATAATCTCTCTCAGCATTTTCTAAAACTAAGAGAAAAAATACCTTTGCATTGTCAATACAATCTATCTTGATGTTTAAACAAAGGTACAGTTTTAAAATTTTTTTCAATTTCAGCAGGGCTATTTGTAAATATTCTTAAAATCTGCCCTATTATTTCCCTCCATTAGAATAGGAAATTCTTTAACACACCCAGCATAATATGCTTTCCTGTCATTTTCTCACTTAACATGAGAAGCAATGTAGTATGTGGGAAAGCCTGAACCAGACAGATTCAAGTTAAATCCTGGCCTCTGTCAATGGATAGTTGTATGAGTTAGGACAAGTTTATTAACCTCTTTAAAGTGGGGGAAATGTACCCACTCTCTGAGATCTTCCAAAAAAGTCAATCCACAATGAATCCACAGGACAGAGTAATTGTGAATTTAATACAACTGTAACCAGTACTAACCAGCCCACCCAGCTGGTGCGATGTTCCCAGACTTCAGTTGCAAGATCAACCCCTCACCAAACCCCATCTGCATATTGATGTTACCTGGTAAGGACTGGATGCTTTCACTTCAGTAACCTCTGGGCTACATCTGGGTCCTATTGCTAAGGTGACCCGATAAAACACAGGATGCCTAATTAAATTTGAATTTCAAAAAAAATGGAAATACTTTTCTATAGTATAAGTTTTTCCGCCAAGTACTGAATGAGGAGGAGGAGGGAGAAAGTGACTAAGTGAAAAGACCTTTGACTAGTTCTACTGAGTTGGAACAGTAAGGCATCAGATCCTCAGAGCTTGAGATCTTCATATTCAGGCCTAGACTGGGGGTTGCTGCAAAGCTTCAATGCGAGTCCCACATCCTACATGGAGCCACATTTGACCAATCACGGGGAGAATAGCAGAGCCCAGTAGATGATCTGTCAAGGATCTTAAACTTTTTGTGTGTGTGCCACAGAGACAGTCTGGCGCTTGTGGACTTCCCAAAATAATGTTTTTCAATATACTAAATATGACATAATGGATTACAAAAGAAACCAATTATACAAAATCACATTTATCAAAATATTTTAGGGGGATGGGTAAAATAGGTGATGGGAATTAAAGAGTACACTTATCATAATGAAAAAATAAGATAATATTTATTGTAGAAAGAATAAACTACAGCTTGTTGGCTAAAAAATTTTTAAAACAAACTGAGACTACAATGTTGGCTTTTAATTACAAGATTAAATGAAAGGAACTAATGATGACTCTAAAAATCACTGTAATTTCAAAACAGTGAGATATATAAAAAATAATTCAGTTATGTGAAACAACTATAGTGTGATAAACAAATTATGTCTTTTGCTGAAAAACTCATAGGCACTGTTAAAGCTACTAGGGTATGTTGCCTAAATTCATAAGTCAAAGGAAATGCTAAATTTCAGTTGGGTATTTGTGAAAATGAAGACGTACGAATTTTTCCGGTTCAAGTGTACAAACCCCATGAATTCTAACCATGGACCCCTAGGGTACAGTTATTCCAAGTTTAAAATCACTGAGATAATGCACTGGCTCTCCATGGCTTAGCATCCCCTCCAAAATTTTATTATGAGAAATTTCAAATTTAGGGCAAAGTTGAAAGAGGTTTAAACACCTGCATAATCCCTCTATGAATTATATCGTTAACACTTGACTCTATTTATCATCTATTTATCCACTGAACAGACCATCTTATTCACTGATGCAATGCAAAGTGCAATGCAGACTTCTGAACAATTCCCCCCTAAATATTTCAGCATAAATATTCCTGTTTGCAGTTAATATTTCTTTTGCGGTATAAATCACATGCTATGAGGTGTACAAATTTTAAGTGTACACTTACTAAATTTTGACAAATGTATACATTTATGTAACCCAAATCATTGTCAAGATATAGCACAAATTCCCTGACATGGCTTGTATTTTTTTTTAAGATTTTATTTATTTATTTGTTAGAGAGAGAGAGAGAGAGAGAGAGAGAGAACAAGCAGGGAGAGTGGCAGGCAGAGGGAGAACCAGGCTCCCCGCTGAGCAGGGAGTCCCATACAGGACTCCACATCCCAGGGTCCTGGGATCATGACCTAAGCCAAAGGTAGACTCTTTACCGACTGAGCCGCCCAGGATCCCCTATTTTATTTTTGTGTATACGGGAGATTCAGAGGCTCCTATGTGCCACCTCCCCACCTACTGTCAAACAACAGAAGTTGAAAGGACAGGTGGACCATCGGAGTACTGAGGTTTGAAACACAACCACATCAAAGCTGAAGGTCTGACGACAGAATGATTTTAAGACCACAGTCAGCTGCGCTAGATGGTAAGGTTTGCCCAAAGAGAAGGAGACCAAGGCACCACCATCTAAAGACAAGTAGGTCAGACTGATCTCCTTGCTGTGGCCAAAACATGGCCCTATAAAATTAACGCAACTGGTAGATCAGGGTTGTGCTAACTCTCAGAGGCCTTTATTAGCATGGTCATTCAGCCAAGAATTATTAAGTAATGAGAATATATCAAATAGAGATGTCCCTCAGGGTGCTTATGTAGCTGTTTTTGTGTGCTGGGCCCCACTATCGTGGGTTTTGTCCACGTAAGTCACTGCCACGTTTTTCGATACTGATCAAATAGATTGACAAATGACTACAGAGAAAAAGAGACAAAGACTTTACTCACACACAAATTACTTTTCCTTCCTTTCTGAAATTCTTGGTTTAGTTAAATTTACTCCTAATAAAATATAGAAATGTACCTCCTAGCTCTAGTGAGGCTATTAAAGATTCATCTGTAACCTTTGGAGTGGTAGTTTTGGGTAGTGGTGAATATATGCAGCCTCTGAAGCCCGCCTACCTGGATATGAATCCAAGTTTGTGCTCACATTCGTGGTGTGAGCTCAGTCAATTTATTTAACCTCCTCTGTGTGCTTCAATTTCCTAACCTGCAGAATATGGGGGGTAATAATGCCAGAGGAGATGATTAAATGAGTTAATGCATGAAAATTACTCAGGACACATATTCAGTGCCTAATGCTGCTGGCTCTATTACTACAAGTAATTCTGCAGCCTAAATTAGCAACTCTGGTCTCCGCCAGGTGAAGAAATGACTAAGAACTCTGGCTAGTCACGCAGCTTCAGAGATGCAGCTTTGAAGTGAATAAAACTGAAAAGTCCAGTCCAGTCTAGTCTGGAGCAGATGAAAAGGATGTATTTTAGTTCGAAGAAACAAACCCTTTATTCCAGGAAAAGCAGAGTCTGTTTCTAGGGCATCTTAGCCCTATGGACCCTTATCAACTGGATGTACCTCCTCAAAGGTTCAACTTTTACTTAGAATCACAACGAAAGAGGGAAAAAAAAGGCCAGAAACAAGGAAATTTAGACTGGGCTTTATCCAGAGTTGATAAGTGAATGAAAACATATCCTAAGCTCTCTGGATCTTTTCCTCATTTATCAAATTAGACAGCAACTAGAAATATGACCAAATGATTCTACATGGGGCACCTGGGTGGCTCAGTCAATTAAGCATCTGCCCTCAGCTCAGGTCATGATCCCAGGGTCCTGGGATCAAGTCCCACATTGGGCTCCTTGCTGAGCTGGGAGCCTGCTTCTCCCTCTGCCTGCTGCTCCCCCTGCTTGTGCTCTCTCTCTCTCTCTCTCTCTCTCTCTCTCTCTCTCTCTCTCTCTCTCTCTCTCAAATAAATAAATAAAATCTTTAACAAAAGGATTCTACAGCATCTACAACATCAGAGTGTGAAGGACACAAACAATATGCCATTTGGCAAACATGCACACAAAGGCCAATTTTGATAGGCTTAGATATTTCCGTTTGCTTTGTTTGGCAGACCAAGATATGAGGATTAAAGCATTTCCAGGCTGCTGACATTGCTTCCAGCAGTGGTGCTATTTCAGAGAATATTCCTTTAGTGTGCTGAATCCAACACATGTGATGTGTTACAGATGTTATCACAGACATGACTTCTCAGCTATAACCAGGCAACATGGAATGTTCCATAGTACCAAACCCACAATGAAGGGAGCGATTCTACTCTAGGCCAAGTTAATTGTCTACATAATTCAAATTTACCCTTTAATTACCAAAGTCTTAGACTAAAAACAAAACAAAACAAACGAAAACAAAAAACAAAAAACCCCCCAGCTTTCTAAGAGGCATTTCTACAATACTCTAACAACTTCAAAAATTAATTACAAGCTGTTCATAAAAAAAAGATTATAAGGATTATTATACCATTGTTAAAATGTGCCTATAACCTCTGGTGGATTTGAAATATGTGTAACTTGTTATCCCCAAACTAAATTTACCCATGTTGCTTTTCTATATTTTTTTCTCCAGATACTGGAATTGTTTTCTGATATCTTTTGCATTTTCAGTTTGGCAGTTATTATTTCTAACAATCATCAGCATGCCAAGTTTTGAGCTGCAGCTCTTTACATTCCTAAGCTTTCTAAGCAACACAATCGGAAAACCAAATATTATAGAAATACATTTAAAGAAAGAGGAACCAAGGTATGAATGATGGCCTGACAAGGTTTTCTTTATGTTAAGCTTATTGAAAGTATAACATTGATTGCAAATGGTCAGAAGCTTTTTTTTTTTAAGATTTAATTCATTTATTTGACACAGAGAGAGGAAGGGGGAGAGAGCAAGCAAAAGCAAAGGGAGTGGCAGGCAGAGGGAGAAGCGGACTCCCCGCTGAGCAAGGAGCCCAATGTGGGGCTCAATCCCAGGTCCCTGGGATCATGACCCGAGCCGAAGGCAGCCGCTTAACCAAATGAGCCACCCAGGTGCCCCCAAATGGTCAGAAGTTTTAAAAATACTTTCATATTTAGGGGCGCCTGGGTGGCTCAGTCATTAAGGGTCAGCCTTCGGCTCATGTCATGATCCCAGGGTCCTGGGATAGGGTCCTGAGATCGAGTCCCGCATGGGGCTCCCTGCTCAGCAGGGAGTCTGCTTCTCCCTCTCCCCCTCCCCTGCTTGTGTTCCCTCTCTCGCTGTCTCGCTGTCAAATACATAAATAAAATCTAAAAAAAAATGCTTTCATATTTCTAACCTACATTCTGGATATATGAGCCTCTTACAAAAATAAGCCTTGCATAAGTTAGTGTAAAGGGCACTAGTGACAGTAGGTAATTGTTTCCTTTGGATTCAGTGATCAAATGGAGTAAGAGCTTTTCAGTTCATATTTTATATCATTTAAACAATGGATTGTCTAAATGTGATGATGGAGAGAAGATTATCTTTGCTTTTAAATAAAAGGTCATAAAATCACTTTAGAGTGCCAGCCATTACAAAGATAATAGGCAATAGGATGAAAAAGAAGTTGAATTTAAGAGTATTGAAACTAAATGCCAAAAGCCCTTTCCATTCCTGTAACTTCTTTATCCATGAACTTTACTAATCAATATGTATGAAAATGATCATATCAGCATGGTCTTGACATCCTCATTGTATCTCTCCCTGAGTGATGTGCTCACCTATAGCATTCTTTATAATTTTAAAGAAACAGATATAAAATGATATAAATGCTAACTGATAGAGTGACTACAAAAACTTATCATTTTTTGTTCAAAGAATTTCAGTGTCATTTTGTCCTCATTTCCTCACTTCTATCATACCATTTCTCTGTTTATATCTTTCTGGGAGAAAAAGATCTTACTTTCTGGTACTATGGAAACAAAATAACTTCACAATATCATTATGCCATCGTCATGATATAAAAATAACTCCACTGACCCCCGTACTTCAAAGTTATATCCTAGAATCCAAATTGTTATCATTTTACAAGTTATTTTTTAAAGTCCCATACATTTCTAATATTCAGCTTATCAGAAATATTATCTATATCAGAAAGTATTGTCTCCAAAATAAAAAAAGAAGACATTATCAGTTTATTTATATTTTACCCTTTTGGTAAGATGATATGATGGTAAGATAATTCTTAAACCCCTGTTTTCTATATTAATGCAGTTTTCCTAAACCTTGTGTGTCTAAACTGGAAATTTATTGTATCTTCAAGATTCTGTATTCATGATTAAAAAAAATCATTAGGAAACCCAGAAGTTTAGTAGATGATTTCCAAACCTCCCACTTGAGATCCAAATGTATTTCACTCTAATTCAAACTAATGAGGCAGAACTGCCCTAACTATGAAAACTGTACACTGATATATTCAAGTCTCTAGGAGGTACTTTAGAAGAAAACTTTCAAAATATAAGACAGAAAAGGACATTAAAATAACATAGAATACTTCAATACCAAAAACAAAGTTGAAATATGCAGGAGAATAAATAAAACATTAAGAGTTGAAGAGATGTAATAACTTGCCTTAAAATAGTTGATTGTGTTTCTGTCACACCCAATTTTATTACAATATACTCTTTTGCATTTCTTTTTATTTTATTCTTGGATTTCAAATAACTGTACTTTTCATAATTATTTAATTGTCCAGTGACAGAGGAAGATGGTAAGTAATAACATTAACTTGTTTCATATGGAGTGCCTAGATGGCTCAGTGGGCTGAGCATCCAACTTGATTTCAGCTCGGGTTATGATCTCAGGGTTGTGGGAGCCACACTCTGTGCCTAGTGGGGAGTCAGCTTGAGATTCTCTCTCTCTCTCTCCCCCTCCCCACCCCATTCACTCTCTCTCATTCCCTCTAAGAAATAAATAAATCTTTAAAACAAAAACAAAAAATGTTTACATTTGTTTAATGCTAACTGTATTAATAGGAACAATTTCAAGTGTTTTATAATAATTCATTTAGCCAAGGTGACAACTCCATGAGATAAGTATTATATGGATTCTGCAGATGAAGAAACCAAGGGACAGAAAAGCTTAGGAATTTGTCCAAGGTCACACAGCTGATAAGCCAAGAACAAAATAAAATAAATAGAAATGCAAAGCAATACTGTAATAAAATTCCAGGGTAGGAAAACCTGAACTGTAATTGATGAACTGCTGGAGGCTAAGTGTGGAAAACTATTAGAGTTTTAAAAAACTCCCAGGGACCCAGTATGTGAAGCTGGTTTAATATCTGAAAAATCAATTAAGTTAACCATCACATCAATAAGCTAAAAGAAACTCACATGATTATATCAGAGATGTAGAAAAAGCATTTGACAAAATCCAACACCCATTCATGATAAAAACTCTCAGTAAGCTAGAAACAGAGGAGAACTTCCTCAACATGATAAAGAATACCTACCAAAAAACCCACAGCGAACATTATACCTAACGTTAAGAAACTTAAAATTTTCCTGAGATCAGGTAGCAAGCAATCCCCTCTCTCCACTTCTATTCAACATCATACTGGAAGCAGTAAGACAAGAAAGGGAAATAAAAGACATACAGATATGGATGGAAGAAATAAAACTGTCTTTGTTCACAGATGACATGATGGCCTATGTAGAAAATTTGGAAGAAGTGACCAAAAACAAACAAACAAAAACATTGGAACTAGTAAGCAATTATAGTAAGGTTGCAGGATACAAGGTTAATAAACAAAAGTCAACGACTTTCCATATACCAGAAATGAACAACTGTAATTTGAAACTAAAACACAGTGCCATTTACATTAGTATCCCCCCCAAAATGAAATACTTTGGTATAAATCTAATAAGATATATACAGGATCAACATGAAGAAAACTATAAAACACTGACGAAGTAAAACAGAGAAACTATACAAATGAAGAGAACACCTACATTCCTGGATGGGAAGATACAATATTGTCAAGATGTCAGCTCATCCTAACCCAACCTATACATTCAAGATAGTATCAGTCAAAATCCCACTGTGTTATTCTGTGGATATGGACAGATATCAAATTCTAAAGTTTATATGGAGAGGCAAAAGACCCAGAAGAGCTAATGCAATACCAAAGGAGAATAAGTTGGAGGTGGAATTTATTCTTCCATAGGCAGAATTTATTCTTCTTTTTTTTTTTTTTTTTTAAAGATTTTATTTATTTATTTCACAGAGGGAGAGAGATCACAAGGAGGCAGAGAGGCAGGCAGAGAGAGAGGGGGAAGCAGGCTCCCCGCTGAGCAGAGAGCCCGATGTGGGCCTCGATCCCAGGACCCTGAGATCATGACCTGGGCCGAAGGCAGAGGCTTTAACCCACTGAGCCACCCAGGCGCCCGAATTTATTCTTCTTCAAGGAAATCTCAGTTTTGCTTTTCCGGCTTTTCACCTGACTAGATGTGGCCCACCCATATGACTGAGGATAATCTACTTAGAGTCAACGGATTATAGTTGTTAACCGTATCTACAAAATAGGCTTCACGGTGGCACCCACATTAGTGTTTAATTAAATAACTAGGAACTATTTACCTAGTTAAATTGGCATATGAAACTGACCATCACAAGCATGTATGTATTTTCCAAATAGTTTCTCCCAATTAGTCACTTATCTTTTTATTTTTTCATAGTATCTTTCAGAGAGAATTTTTAAATTAAAAAATTAAAAATAACTTAGGTTTTAAAATTTTGATTTTTAATTATAACTTTTAATTATAATTTAATTGTGTACTACCAAATCTAATTAACCTTTTTTTTCTTTCATGGACTGTACTTTTTACAATCTATCCAAGAAATCTTTGCCTAACTCAGTTCTAAGTATTTTGTCTAATGTTTTCTTCTAAGAGCCTTATAGCTTTTAGTTTTAGATTTATACCTACCACTGATTTTATATTAACTTTTGTGTTTAATATGAGGTAAAGTTCAAAAAAATTTTTGTGCATGGATGTCCAATAGTTTAACACCATTACTGAAGAGACTATGTTCTATCATATTTCTTTTGCACTTTTGTCAAAAATAAATTAACCAAGAATGTGTGGATCTCCTTTGAGACTATTCTGTTTCACTGATGTATGTGTTTATCTTTGTAAGTTCTAATCACTGCAGCTTTATAGTAGATCTTAGTATGACCCCTCCACATTTTGCATTTTTTAAAAAGATTTTATTTATTTATTTATTTGACAAAGAGATAGAGAGCACAAGTAGGCAGAGTGGGAGGGAGAGGGAGAGGGAGAAGCAGGCTCTCAGCAGAGCAGGGAGCCCGATGTGGGACTCCATCCCAGGACCCTGGGATCATGACCTGAGCCGAAGGCAGTGGCTTAACCCACTGAGCCACCCAGGTGCCCCACATTTTGCATTTCTGAAATCATTTTGGCATTTCTACATCTGTTGCATTTCTATACGCACTGCTTGTTTTCCATTCTCAGTAATCACAGTCCTATGCTCTTTGTTGTCCAATGTTTGAAAACTATTGTTTCATGTAATTGGTAGTTCTACTTTTCTCCGGGCTTTCCACATCCCCAAATGAACATAGTCCTCTGTCCACCTCCTATGGTGATGCTTAAACTAAGCTGATACTAGAGTTTTTAGTGATTATCACATTTCATTAAAGGATGGAGGTAAACGAGTAATTACAGAATAGAAGGGCGTGTATTTTGCATATCACATAATACTGTTTCCAAAGTCTGGCACAGGTCATTTCTTTTTTTTTTTTTTTTTAAAGATTTTATTTATTTATTTGACACAGAGAGAGAGATTACAAGTAGGCAGAGAGGCAGGCAGAGAGACAGGGAGAGGAGGAAGCAGGCTCCCCGCTGAGCAGAGAGCCCGATGTGGGCCTCGATCCCAGGACCCTGAGATCATGACCTGAGCCGAAAGCAGAGGCTTTAACCCACTGAGCCACCCAGGCGCCCTGGCACAGGTCATTTCTAACTGTTTATCCACCCCCCACCCCCTGCCCCGAGCCTTGGCTTCTTGTAAAAAATTCCTTTCCGAGGAATCAAGAGATAGCTAATCATTTCTCTCATATGTTCTTTAATCTACTTCCAGACAAACTGGTTTTTCAGACACCAAGGAAAACTAAAATATCCTTTAAAAAATTCTTCAAATAAAATAACTATGTCACATTAGTATTCAGAACATTATAAGCTCCCTATTGTTCTGAACTTTGCCATTTTGGATTTTTCTTTTGCTTGATCTGACTCCAGGCCCTTTCAACTATATTTTCCTAAAGGAAAGAGCTTTCTACCTTCAAAACTCATTTCAAGACTCCATCTTTAGCAACACACAGATCCTTTGAAATGACAGTTTTCTTGAAGAACCTCCCTGGTCTTAGATAAATTTCTGAGGCAAAATTGAAGGTCAGGGCTCCTGGGCTTCTTTCCTTAAATGTATGTGTGTGTTGACCAGGGGTGAAGAGAAGGTTCACCTTCCTCTTTCCTGAGCAAACACCGTGGGAAGCAGTTGTTTTATTCATTCCCATAAGATTCTATTACAGTAAGATTCAGATGGGAAAATAAAAAATAGAAATGTTCTTCGTATAAATAGGGCTTTAACAAATAATAGGATATTATTATACTTTTGACAACTCACCAAATAGGTTTGCTTAAAAATTAAATCACCTATTAAACAGTGGAATATTTGGTGTAACAATATAAATAGGATATGTATACTATTTTCTTATTAACATGTGTTTTCTCTCCCACTGGGAGAAAGAATAAACTGAGTGGTTGAAAATAGACCCAGCTGGGGCGCCTGGGTGGCTCAGTGGGTTAAAGCCGCTGCCTTCGGCTCAGGTCATGATCCCAGGGTCCTGGGATCGAGGCCCACATCGGGCTCTCTGCTCAGCGGGGAGCCTGCTTCCTCCTCTCTCCTCTCTCTCTGCCTGCCTCTCTGCCTACTTGTAATCTCTCTCTGTGTGTCAAATGAATAAATAAAATCTTTAAAAAAAAAAAAAAAAAAAAAAAAAAAAGAAAAAAAAGAAAACAGACCCAGCTGTCAATAATTAACTTTAACACAATTGGAAACCAAATAAGCATATGCCACTGTTTTACTCCAGCCTTTTTGTCTTTCTTGAGATTGTTACCATTTAGTTATTAATCCCAATCTCAGGAAACTTTTAGAAGTAGATAAAATCTTCTGTTTCTGTAAGTATTTTACATACAGATTTTGGTCCAAAATGGCTACGAACTATTTCCTACTTGTAAAATATTGGTTTGTGGGGCACCTGGCTGGCTCAGTGAGTGAAGTGTGTGACTCCTGATCTTGAGGTCATGAGTTCAAGCCTCACGTTGGGGGTAGAGATTATTTTAAAGAAATTGTTGCGTGTACTCTGGAAATTTTCCTGAACACTAAATATTAAGTATAACCAAATGTTCTGCCTTCAGTCTAGACTCTCTCCTTTGGTGACCTTATCCACTTTTGGTGACCTCTTTTCTCTAACGGTCTTGACTAGATTTTCCAAAGGCTTTGGAGCAGCATTATCAAATGTTAAAATTCGTTGTCTTTCCTCCTAAAGTTAATATTCCTCTTGACTTTCCTAGGAGGGAGGGAGGGAGAGAGGGAA
>LNAC01000441.1:999752-1220224 GCA_002007465.1 Ailurus styani | reverse complement strand
AGGGATTTTTTTTGCTGTTACTCGGATTGAAAACCTTAGGATCAGTAGTGATTTTTCTTCTCCTTTGAGCCTCACTACTAGTTATCTCCTCATGTAGAATCTACCTTCCCCGTCTCTCTCCATACCACTCCCTCTTTTTCTCTCCCATTCGTTCTTGTGCTACAAGACCTTATTCTGAGATTAGTACATAAACTCTTCAGCACTCCCCAAATTCAATTCTATATTAAATCAACTTGATAAGCTAATTGTCCTTTGCTCCAGCTTTACTGCAATTGTAAATATGTTCAAAAATTTTAAAAACAAACATAACAAGGATGGAAATGGATGATATCAAAAGACTCAAATTATATTTGCAGAAAGAAAAGGGGCAACTGGGTGGCTCACTCGGTCAGTTGAGCGATTGACTCTTGATTTTGGCTCAGGTCATGATCTCATGGTCGTGTAATGTAGCCCCACACTGGGCTCCATGCTCAGCATGGAGTCTGCTTGAGTCTCTCTCTCCCTCTCCTTTTGGCCCTTCCCCGAGTAAATTAATATATAAAAATAAATTTTTTAAAAAGAAGGAAAAAATTACATTTGAAATAAAAATTTCACTCGCTGGAATTATAGCAGAATAGACCTGCACAAGAAAAACTCAAGGGAGATAAAAAACATAGTGATAAAAACTATCCAAAATGAAGTACAGATAGGGAAGAAAGGACTGAATAAAGCAATTACAGGATATTATTAAATGGTCTAGAATATGTGTAAATGGAGTCCCAGACAAAAGAGGAAGGCAGAGTGAGAAAGGAAAAAAAAAAAGTTAAGAAATGATACCAAAACATTCACAGCTCTGAGAAATTAAAATCAATAGATCCAAGAACCTCAATGAATCAGAAGCAGGGTGCAAACATAGACATACAGACAGAAAGGCAGACACAGCACATTGATTCAATTTCAGAAAAACAGTGATACGAAGAAAGTCTTAATAGTCACCAGCAATTCTACTCCTAGGCATTTCCCGAAGACAACTCAGACAGGAAGTAATTTTGCATTATTTAGTCCAAATGCCTGATACTGGGCAGATGGAAGTTCAATTTGTTGGCCTTAGGGAATAAGAGAGGGCCTCATTTTTTGAAAGATGAGACAACTGCGAAGATTATTAGAACATGAATCCTGTTACTGGAAAAGACAAAATACAAAGCTGCTTTCAGGGGTCAGGCAAAATCCATACTGAAAGCCGGTTTGATTTAATGCTAAGTCACCTAAGTAACAACCTAGACAGAGTCCCATAAATTCTTCCCAACATAGGAGGCAAGTGGGAAGTTAATTATATTACATTAAGTTTTACCTAAATTTCTCCTATCTCACAAAGTCTCTTGGAATCTGAGTTGCAAAATTATGGGGAAAGGAAAAGAATACTTGAACAGGTGGAACCAGGATGATTATTCTGAGAAGTTCTTTTTTTTTTTTAATTCTATGTATTTGACAGAGAGAGAGAGAAACGGTGAGAGAGGGAACACAAGCAAGGGGAGAGGGAGAGGGAGAAGCAGGCTTCCCACCGAGCAGGGAGCCCAGTGTGGGGCTCCATCCCAGGACCCAGGGATCATGACCTGAACCCAAGTCTGACACTTACCAACTGAGCCACCAGGCACCCCCTGAGAAGTTCCTTTAAAGTAAAACAGTTTTTAGGTTATCTTGAATCAAGAGTTCCTAACCTGCTGATACAGTATATGCTCGAAGAGTCTAAGAAATACGGGATTACTCATCTGGTGGCAGGGGTGATGAGAGGAACACCAAAGGATGGGAAGCAACAGTCAGTAAACCCGGTGACACTCTCCAGGGAGCAATAGTGCCAGGCATTTATAGAAATTGGTTGGAAAGATACTACTGATAGGTCTCAGGGCATCTTTTTAACAAGCAGCATTCCAAACAAGCGACTAGAGGTATCTGAAAATGCACTCCAATTTCCTCTCTAAATAATTCCTTTATTTTAAAGTTCTCTTCAAGGGGGGCCTGGGTGGCTCAGTCTTTAAGCATCCGCCTTCAGCTCCGGTCATGATCCCAGGATCCTGGGATCGAGCCCCACACTGGGCTCCCTGCTCGGTGGGAAGCCTGCTTCTCCCTCTCCCACTCCCCCTGCTTGTTTTCCCTCTCTCACTCTCTCTCTCTCTCTGTCAAATACATAGAATCTTAAAAAAAATTAAAATAAAAAATAAAGTTCTCTTCAAGGGGCACCTGTGTGCTCAGTTGGTTAAGCATTTGCCTTGGGCTCAGGTCATGAATCTGGAGTCCCAGGATCAAGTCCCATACTGGGCTCTTTGCTGAGAGCCTGCTTCTCCCTCTGATCCTTCCCCCTCTCACGCTTTCTTTCTCTCTTTCACTCTCACTCAAATAAATAAATATCATTAAATAATGTTCTCTTAAAAAATCAGACAAAAAATGAACAAACTGTTCCCTGATACGA
Organism: Ailurus styani; assembly: GCA_002007465.1. Taxonomy (NCBI): domain Eukaryota; kingdom Metazoa; phylum Chordata; class Mammalia; order Carnivora; family Ailuridae; genus Ailurus; species Ailurus styani. The sequence continues at coordinate 1,217,778 of LNAC01000441.1, read as the reverse complement.
AACCATGACAAAAGCCCTGCTGAATGAGCCAATAGAGGTGAGAGTTTGAGAACTAGATTTGGATGGGTGTGGTGTCTGAGGATCCTACCATCCTAGCTTGACCACAGTAAAACCACCCACAGACTTCATTTGCTGCAAAGGACAGGGCTCTTGCACACTCATGGAAGACTGGCTCTGAAGTGAGCGATGAAGCTGAATCTCCCTCCAGACTGGAGTTCTACAAACCCTACAGTGGAGAGTGCCCAGGGTTTAGGAGAGATGGAACTAGAGAGGAGGAGGTTTGCCATAGTCTAACAGCAAGGAAACATGTGTGTTTCAGATCTCACTTAAATTTGTTATCATTTAAAAAATCAACCTCACTTTGCCTTTCTTCATTAGTCTCTCTTAATTGTGCAATGTGTTTTGGATGTGTTCTATTTTGCGTAAAAAGAAACCTTACAGTCAGCCCTCAACCAGCTTCTCCCACCTTTCAAAGTTGTGGCACGTTAGACCAAAGACTCTTTGTGATTACTTTATATCTTGAGAGTTGCTTAAAATGACACAGGTTATCACTTTTCTCGTCCAAATCTCAATAGATGAAGCTTGCGTTACCACCTAATGCCCAATATGTAATTAACTGGGCTTTAGTTTAGAGACTTTGGTAGTCCCACAAGTTCAAAGGCTCTCTCTCTACAACTTGTCAAATATGTATATGAGGAAGTGCCATGGCAAACTCAGTATTTGTTCTCTTCTGTAAGAAATCCTTGTCACTTTAAGATATCTACTGTCAGTTCACAGAGCAGGAACCATGCCCCTTCAGCTTCTTTTCAACACATAATCTCTTCAGATGGATTATAAAGTGTAAACACAAATAATTAATTCCATGGTCTTCCTTTTTGAAAAAAACAAGTTTTCAGTTTAATAGATTTTTAATAATAATTAATTTTATTACAAATTTCATTGAACAAAGTAGAAGATTATCTTAATCTATGTTTATCTCTTTATATACTGATAAGTAGAAATTCTAAGAGAGAATAAAGGTGCAGGCCTATATATATTTGTTGTTTAAGTCACAAAGCCTGTATCTGCCATAAAGATCACTATGTGAGTTTTTAAAAATTTCATGCGACTTGGTAACAGCTATGGTTTTTTACTCTCCAAGGATATACCTTTGGTAAGATTTAGTCATCCTGAAGTTTTAAGAGACATGTAACTGTCTTACCTTTTTGCTGGAATGTTAAAGCGATTCACTACTGTCTCAAGCTATATATTATTCCAACCCAGCTGTGTGTGACATTTCAGACTGGTGGGTAAGAATCATGAATACTACCGAGCTCAGTCTCAACAGATATTTAAGCTTCAAGACTAAAATTCAATGTATATACAGGACCCAGTGTTTAATAATCTGGACATTTGTCTGCATGCATTTAGGTCTATATAAGCTTTACCCCTGAATCCTAAAATTATTTACTCAAACAACCAGACATCACCCTTACTCAGATAGCTTTTAAAGAACAGGTATCTTTTAACCGACAGTGATACTGGTAGTAGTAATACTGACAATAATAAATTACATATGTAGAATATTTGTCTGCCAGGTTAATACACACTACATAAATCACATTATTAAACCTATATCCTACATAATAACCCTATGAAGAGTTGTTATGATGATTTCCAATTTACTTAAAAATAGTAAGACCAGAGATGTAATACATAGCACGGTGACTACCTTAGTAATGTTGTATTAGATATATGCTAAGTGAGTAAATCTTACAAGTTCTTATCATAACAGAGAAATTCCGTAACTGTATATGATGATGGATGTTAACTAGGCTTGTGGTGACTATTTCATAATATAAACAAATTGAATTATGTTGTATAACTGAAGCTAATATCATGTTGTGCCTCAATTATACCTCAATAAAACAAACATTTAAAACAAACAAACATACCTACATACACACATAATAAGACCAATACTTGAAGTCCAGAGAGATGAATTAATTTGCCCAGGGCACAAAGCAAGTCAGTGGCCATTTCAGTATTCCATTCAAGTTTTCCCAATTCTGATCTTGAGCTATCAAAAACTTCTTCATTATTTATAGTATATTCTCATTTAGAGGTTTGGAAAATGAGAACAGAATAAAGGAGATGTAAAAATCTCTTCTTACTTTAATTATGTTAATTCCAATATACAATGTGTACATCAGCTAATCAATAAAGGTTTATTATACCCTGGTAACTGCCTGCTAAAGTCTTGGAATATGAAAATGAATATGATGCAACACTGCCTTCAAAGGAATTCAGTCTAAAATACATTAACAGTTTTCAGTTAAATTACTAAATACTCTAAAATAACATTATTTAAATGCTAAAATTTAAACACTATTTAAACTGAAATAACAACTTGAAAATAGATATAAGTAGAATATTCTGATTCAGTCATTAAAATACAAGTCAAGAAAAAGTACGTTCCATTTCAGAAACTTAAACCAAATAATAAAAAGTTAAAGACTTGTGTAAAAGTTCTTAATGGTAGAAAATATGGTAGAATCTCAACACCAAATTCCAATTATAAAAATAAAAGCAATGTTGAGAATTATGAAAGCTGCAATTCTAAACTTAATTTCAAACGACAAAAACCAGTTGGTGATATGGAGATGGAAGGTATCTTGGAGGAATTTAATATGAGGTTTTGGGACAGGTAAGTGTAAAGGAAATGAAACTGAGCATATTTAGATATGGTCAAGCTTCAGGAACACTTAAAAGTTCAGAGAAAATAGTAAAACAGCTAGAAATACCAAACAAACAAACAGTCTAAAAGGAATGAGAGGATAAAAAAAAATTATGACAATTCTAAATAATACCATTAAGAAAGATGATTTTAAAATTAACTAGTACAGATTTATTTTTGAACTTAGAGATACAAATGGAACTGAAAAAGACAAGACACACTTATACATGTTATTTTTTGAGACTGTATTTTTAGGGACTAATGACATTTTGCATGCTTTTGCATACATTTAGGGGGAAGTGTTACACCACTAATAAATGACAAAAATGTGTGGTAACAGTTCAATAAGAAGAAATTACTGAAACATACAAAAACATGGACAAATTTCTCAAAGATTATTTTGCACAAAAGAAGGCAGTTATTATGATTCAATTTATACGAAGTTCTAGAATAGGCAAAGTGGTAAATGGTGATAGAAATGAGAAAAGTGGTTGTCTGGGGGAGAGAGTGGAATAGACTGGAAAGAGTTACTAGAGCAATTTTTGAGATGATGGAAATGCTCTATCTTGATAGCAGTGTGTGTTATATGGATGTATACATTTGCCAAAATTCACTGAACCATACATTTAACAACTGCACATTTCTTCATATTTGAATTATACTGAATGAAGTGCTTGCTATTTTCTTGAAACTCTATTTGATAGGTTATATGTTTTACCATTCGATTTCGAGTCTTTCTTTTTTTTTAAAGATTTTGGAGGGAGAGAGCGCACAAGGAGGTAGAGCAGAAGGCAGAGGCAGAGGGAGAAGCAGGCTCCTCACTGAGCAAGGAGCCCAATGTGGGACTTGATCCCAGGACCCTGGGATCATGATCTGAGCCGAAGGCAGATGCTTAACTGACTGAGCCACCCAGGTGTCTGTCCCTTGATTTCAAGTCTTGCAGCAACTTTCTGAGAAAGGTACCATTATCATTTAAGAAATGAGAAAAAAGGTTAAATAACATCAGAGGCAGAATTGGAATCCAGGATAAGCTGCCTGCTAAACAAGAACTGTTAATCATCACTCTATTTTTATCTTCTATGAGACACAAGTTGATTACAATTATATTGGCAAAAGTATTATATGAAGCTGATTTCAGAAAACAGAATGTTTTTATATAACTACATACTTGAATAGTCAAATAAGTTTTAATTCAAAATTAAAATAATAAGCACTATTAGGATAAATGAGTCAAACAGTTGGTAAGGATAAATAAAAGTTTCCAGTAGGAAGAACTTCATTTACAAGAAAAAACTTGGTAATTATGTTTGGTTTGTGACTGAGTACCTGGGTAAATATCTTTAAAATGAAATTGATTTGAGAGGGACACAGATCAAAGAAGACAGTGTCTTATTCACTGTACTTGTATGAGGAATAGAATACCCAATCAAAAATAATTAACTAATAAAAATAAACATAGTGGTAAAAATTAAGAAACATAAATATTCAGAAGTCTCTAGAAGTATGATGGAAAAACCAGAGAAATAGGAATTTGAACCTGACTCCACATGACAGCTGGCTTCAATGGCACTGCAAAATTTCGCTTTCTGCAGCACTACCCAAAGAGTTGTTCCATTGAATGTTAAATACACAGAAATACAAAAGCAAGGAGTTTTTATCACTTTAGAATGCTGGGTTCAACAACGCTTCTTAGAAGGAATAGCAACCTAGGGATACCTGGGTGGCTCAGTGGGATAAGTGTCTGCCTTTGGCTCAGGTCATGATCCCAGGGTCCTGGGATGGAGCCCTGCATCTGGCTCCTTGCTCAGTGAGGAGCCTGCTTCTCCTGCCACTCCCCCTGCTTGTGCTCTCTTTCTCTGACAAACAAATCAATAAAATCTTAAAAAAAAAAAAGTAATAGCATGCTAAGGTGAAATAAGAATGTTCAACACTGGGATACTCAACAAAGGGTTTTACAAATATATTTGAATGTAAAACCATCTTGTAGATTCTTTTAATGCAGAAGCACTGTGGAATATACTTAAGAATTTTAGAGGATTTGGCTGCTTTTAATGTAACCACTCATAGTAACTAAGATAACTAAGAATGAACAAAGACTGTAGTAAATGATGGCGCGTGCTTGTATTTATCTAGAAAAACAGCATCTAATGAATATTTGAACCCTAATAGAACTAAGCAGCTTAGTAATTCAAATCAGTTGCTCTGAGATCCTGCCTCACAATAGGTAAACCTTTGTGTTATTTTTCTTGAATAAGGATTTTCTACTTTCTAATAAGTAACATTACTTCCAATTTGTGAAATTTATGACAAATGATTTAGTATAAGCTCAAAATCAATAAAAGTCCAAAGATAATAAAAAGTAGGATATCAACTACCTGCTATGATGTCAGGTCTCATATTTCAATGAATTATGTCCAAAGATAATCAAAGTAAGTTAGACATGATCACAGAAACATAGTAAAAAAAAATTGTAAGAAATGAGACAAGGGAAGTTATGCATGAGAGTGAAGGAAATACATATGCTGATTTTTCAGAACAGGAAAAACAAGTAATGGGAATCATAAAATCTCAACATAATTGGTACATTATAACATACATTACTAGTTAGTTAATAATAAACTAAGCTAGAAAAAATGGTAGCAAACAGAAGCCAAATGGATTATGGGAAAGTCTTCTTTGGTAAATTTTCTAGACTGATAACTACAGGAATATTGCAGGTATTATATTTCAATTTCAGGAAAGCTTTTATTTTTCAGAATCTCTAATGAGATCTTGTGGATGAGATTTAAAATTACAGTAGATACTTGGTTTGCAGTCCCAGTATAAATTAGTAGCTCATTGTTAGTTGTGCAGCACGCTATAGGATATGCTCCAGGTTTGTTACCCTTAAGACATTCTGTTTGCAAAGGCAGAGAAACACGCTGATGGGATTCAGGTCAGGTTACCCCCAAAGATGACACCTTGCCATATTGAATATTTAAGCTGAAGGAGTTTGACAAAACAGTAGAGGCAGGTAGGTCATTCTTACCTTCCTGGCCCTTGTCTTCTGAAACAGGTCATAAAACCCTCATGTCAGAGGTGCCTTCTCTATATCTAGAGGACGGTAATATCCTTTATCTCTGAAGTCACACTCCATAAGGAAGCCAAACAAACACCACTTGCCGTGTATCCCCGGTTTACTACATTTGCCTCATACTCTTTGCCTAGCATATTTCTACATGACTGTCCAATCTTCATCAAACCTGGCACAGAAATACACCAGTTTACTTCTATGGGCCTTCATTTTGTTATGAACGCTGCCATGTGACATAAAACTTATATTCGACAAAGAGGTATGCTTTTCTTCTCTCTCTTTTTCTTAAGATTTTATTTATTTATTTGAGAGAGACAGAGAGAGAACGCAAGCATGAGCAATGGAGAGGGGTAGGGGGAGAGGGAGAAGCAGACTCCCCGCTAAACAGGGAGCCCAACGTGGGGCTCATGGCCTGAGCTGAAGGCAGACACTTAACCGACTGTGCCTACCAGGTGCCATGAACGGGTATGTTTATCTTCTGCAACTCTTTGTCGGTTTAAATTTTCAGACCCAGCCAGGGGCCCTAAGGGTTAAGGAAAACTTTTCATCTCCTATAATGTGAAATAACGTTTAGCAAGAATGAAAGCTTAGAGTAACACATAATTGGCAGCAGAAGCAACATTAAAAATATACCAAATGTACTGGGATTATATACCAGAGCTCAAAAATGAAATTTAACTGAGCTAAATGTCTTGTCCTGTAATGTGGTTTTCAAACAATAATTAACCAACATAAAAAGGAAAAAACATGGTTTGACAATAGTCAACAAGTCAAAGAAGAAAAAGTTTCACTTCTAAAGAAGTTCAGTTACCACAATTAAAAAAATTAAACCAAAAAGAAAACAAAAAATGGAAATATAACATGGCAAAGCCTACAGTAGCACAACTACAGTCTCAAGAAAAAAGGAACTGGTACCCCACTATTTTATACTGGTCAGAGTGGATCACAAGTTTTGTGTTCATTTCTAGTATCACATTTCAACAGGGTCTTCGAAAAGCCATACCTGATAGAAAAGAGAGGGAGCATAAAACAATGAAAATACTTGTGAGGATCACCTTAAAATTTCAAGATAATGAATACAGAATGAACAGAAGTATGAGTTATGAAGTGCCCATGAAGGGAGGGCAAAAATAATGCCAGTGATAGAATGAGCCTTCTTTTTATAAATGACAACACTCTGCCCTAGATACCTTGTCAAAGTCACATCCGATTCATGACATTCAGAATGTTGATTTCCATTCCAACATACTCTGTTTGCAAATAGCTTATGAATTGTCATATGGAAGCAAGAGCAGACAAATATAACTGGCAGATAACAGACCAGAAAAAGATACTGAAGCATCCTCTAAATAATACATAAATGCTTTGATCCAGCAATCTCAAAGGCTCCCATTATATCTTCTGGATATATTTGCACAAATGGGCAATGGAAGCAGGTAGTCACTGCAAAACTGTCTTGACAAAATAATATACTAACCATGAAATAAATGAAAGAAGCCAGCTGACAATTGGGTTATATGAGTAGTATACACCTCTACTAATGGAACTGAGATTGGACAATACAGAGCCATTTGCAGAGAGTAAAGGAGATGCAGAAGGGAAATATTACTCTATTTAGAAAGGTGACTGGGGGTGAGGCAGGAGTAAAGTTGTTGAAAGCATGAATAATATAGGAAGTCTCGCAGAAGCCAAATAAGGCTGAAGGTTCCCTATGGTTTCAAAAGGTCAAAAGGGAATGAAGAAACTGAGCATCCATTCCCTATCCTTAAAACTGGCCCAAAGTGTCTCAGTTGCCCAAGTGTTCTCTGAGTACAGAGCTGAGTGCGCTTATTATGAACCAAATATTACAAAGATGCTTTAGAGAATTAACTGTGAGGTTAGACTAGGAAACTTGTAGTGTATTATACTGCCTTGCTGACTTAAAACTATTAATTATTAGGTGAGGTATCTTGGATAAATCACATCATTTTTGGAACTCCAAGTTTTCATCTCTAAAACTAGGGCTTGGGGAGACATCTGGGTGGCTCAGTGGGTTAAGTGGCTGACTTCAGCTCAGCTCATGATCTCAGGGTCATCAGATCGAGTACCACATTGGGCTCCATGCTCAGCGGGGCGTCTGCTTCTCCCTCTGCCCCTCTCCCCACTCATACTCATGCACGTGCGTGTGCACACACACGCTCTCTCAAATAAATAAACAATTTTAAAAAATAGGGCTTAGGTGGGCCTCGGTGACTCGGTTGGGCATCAGACTTCTGATTGCAGCTCAGGCTGTGCTCATGGGTTGGAGCCTTGGTCAGTTGACCTCTGCTCTCAGTAGGGAGTCTGCTTGAGATTCTCTCTCCCCTCCCACCTGCCTGTACTCTCTCGCTCTCTAAAATAAATAAATCTTCAAAAAAACAAAAAACAAAACTAGGGCTTAAGAATCAAACAGGGAAGGAATTAGAGAAAAATCCTTTTTATCCTTCTCGGCAGTGAACTGTTTTTTGTGTTTTGTTTTTTTTTTTAATTTTATCGTTCAGTGTTAAATTAGTGGTAGCTCAACTGATTGCATTTCCTTAATGCCTGTTATCTCTGTGCACATGGAGCTCTGCGACACTTGTCGGAAGGAACAATGATTCCACGTAACGTGCTCACCCTAGAAGCAATATGAGGGGAAGCCATTTGGTTGCCCGCGCAGCTGCGCAAACAGCTTTAGGACCCTGGGGGAAGGGTGTTGCTCTCAAAGCAAAGACGCTTTGGGGCAGACGGGCATCAGAGCCAGAAGTAAAGAGAGCCCAGCTGCCATCTGTCACTCTCGCGACGTGACCTTTATCCCTGTCCAGGAGCACCGGCTCTGCCGGTGTTTCACAGCGGTACTCAGTCCCTGGCTTTTGCTTGGTGTGTGCTCGCCTCCTTCAGTTTCCCAGGACAGGTGCATTACGTGGGAAGATGACTTTGGAATGCCAGTGAGACTGCGGGCTAACTGTGACTGGAAGCAGAAACGAGTCCCCTCGGTGTGGTATAGTGCGGTTCGCAGACTGGGGAAGGAGCCTTCCTGAAGGAGGAGGGAAGCAAGTGAGGGAGCAGGATCCTGCATCTTTAGTCATCCTCTGCCCTGGGCTGCCTTGTGGCTCGAGTGTGAAATTCTCTGTGGTTCAGATCGGATGTACTGCGGTTGTGTAGAGAGACACAGAGGCAAAAAATCAGCAGGAAAGGGGGAAATGCAAAGAGGCAGTGCCTCCATGATGTGGTAGTTCTCTTAAAAGTCATTTCCTTGTTGTTTTATGGGCTATAAAATCTTTGAATACTTCATTCTTTCACAGATTGCTCTTTAGATGTAAATGCGAGCTCATAACAATGAAATATTTAACAACAAAATGTCTTTTAATGGATCAACTCACTGGTGGGTCTGCCACACTCTGCATACCTAATTAGAGCCTGATAAGAGAGAGAGACAGAGAGACAGAGAGAGAGAGAGAGAGAAAGAGAGAGAGAGATGAGGTGGCAGGAAGCAGAGGGTGGCCAGTTTCCCAAACACCTATGGTTCAAGTCAGAGGATTTCCTTTGGGCTTCTCTCTGTTTCAAATACTGAATGTGAGCGGATGAGAAAGAAGAATTGCTCTATATCATAGATTCAGGTGGTGAGTCGGGGGGGGGGGGAGGGATTTTTATGGCATTTGCTAATTTTAATTGTTTTTTAATGTTTCACGAGAACCCATCTCCAATATCACAAAACACAAGTACAAAATAACTTACAATATGAAGACAGTGACGGACATATTTTTTATAACAGTGATTAACACGATTTAGTGCGGAAGATGTGGTGTATTGCAGAGAAGAAGGCCGGGCTTTAAAAATGGCTCTGAGGCTTAATTATTTGTTTGACCAGAGGCAGGCCAGTCAATCTCTACGCCTCAAGTAATTCATCTCTAAAATGGACGGTGTCCCTTTATTTGCCTCATGAAGTGAGTGTAACACTTTTTAACAAGTATTTGTTTGAAAGTACTTTTCAAACTGTGAAAGTTAGACAAAGTCCGTATTTGTTGAGCCCGTCTTAGAGAAAATAAATCTAGGAAATCAATAAAAATAATCACTAAATTGTTGCTAACTATGTGAGTAAAAGCCCTTGGATGTGTAAACCACTTGAATAATTGGTTTTTTTCTTGTAAAAATACCCGCATGTTTTTCTCAATAAATGATTTTGCCCAAATGAGATGGGTAATTATCTTTATATTCCATTTCTCTTTGTTTGTCCTTGGCTATTAACAAGATTGAAAACATACTGATAACTCTTATTTGGGACAAATATTAATAATTAAATGGTCCTAATTGTATATATATATATAAAATATATATTTTTAAAATATATATTATATATATTTGTATATGTTTAAAATGTATATAAATATATATTTTAATATATATTGAATAATTAAATGGTCCTAATTTATATATATAAAATACATATGTATATATCTATATATACACACACATATATATTATATATATACATATTATATATATACTCACAACATGTATATACACATATCATACACACACACACACATATATACACATATATAGGGTACCTGGCCGGCTCAGTGGAGCATGCAACTCTTGGTCTCATGTCATGGGTTCAAGCCCCACACAAGGCATAGAGATTACTTAACAATATATAGAGATATACATATATATATAAAACTATATGTATATATGTTTTATATATGTATATTTTATATACATACATATGTATAGGTATATATATAAAATACTGATAAGTGAGCTTTGCTTCATGGCCCCTCACCTGGGTAATCAGTGAAGTACAAATCTAGCCTTGCTTGTCAGCACCAGTGAACACTTTTTTTTTTTTTTTAACTTTATTTGACAGAGAGCGAGCGAGCACGCACAGGAACAGAAGCAGGGGGAGCAGCAAGAAGAAGGAAAGGGAGAAGCCGGCTCCCTGCAGAGCAGGGAGCCCAATGAGGGGCTCAATCCCAGGACCCTGGGATCATGACCCAAGCCAAAGGCAGATGCCCAACTGACTGAGCAACCCAGGCACCCCCAAAGAACCCTTCTTAGGAACAACTTACCTAATCTTCCTTCTTTTCCCCATAAAAACTCTGATTCCACCTGTAACCAGGATACGATTTGGGTTTCCACCTAAATCCCTATACCCCAAATTACATTTCTTTGATCCCACATAAACACTTTGCCTCTTGAACTGATTTCCTCTTTTCAGGTTGAAAATTACAACTCTGAAAATCTCAAGATGGCAAATTTAAAGGGAATTATGTATCAGCTAACACCAATCATCACTCTATCCATTTAAATTTGTTTCCCTTACATCCTTTTTTCCGACTGCTGTCAAATTTATTTCCACTCACTCACCGTAGTGGGGAACTCCCTACTTCCTGAGGTAGGCGATTCCCCTCTTCAGGATTTTCACTTGATTTCTCAAACTTTCCTTTATTATTAATAAGTTTGAACATTTTTTTCCTTAATATTTTTTGGATTTTCTTCTGGGACCTAATCTTCATCGTTCTTCCCTTACCTATTTCCTTATTTTTTTTAAAGATTTTATTTATTTATTTGACAGAGAGAGAGCACAAGTAGGCAGAGTGACAGGCAGAGGGAGAAGCAGGCTCTCCGCTGTGCAGGGAGCCCAACATGGGACTCGATCCCAGGACCCTGGGATCATGATGTGAGCCAAAGGCAGCAGCTTAACCGACAGAGTCACCCAGGCTCCCTATTTTCTCATTTTTTCTTATTGATTATAGATCAATCTTTAGATAAATGACTGATAAATAGATATCCCTTTATGAGTTGTACAAATTGGAAATGACTTCTCCAAATATGTACCCTGAATTTTCATTCTTTTCCCAGTGTCTTTCATTAATCAAATGTTCTTAATTTTCAGGTGACAATTTCTTCTATTTATACTTATGGACTTTTAGTCTTAAGAAATTCTTCCCTACCCAGGGTTCAAGAAGATAGGTTTTTATACTTCCTAAAGTTTTAATTTTTGATTGTTACACTTAAGAATCTAATCCAACTCAATTTTTATAGCATATGAGGGTAGGGGTCTAATTTGCTTTCCCACAGAGATCACAAACTGTCTCAGTGCCTTGTTGAAGAAACCACCACTCCTCAATTTCCACACTTTCTATTCTTTTAGTCAGGATGTATGTTGCAATACCAAATCTGTCTGTGCCTTAATTACAACTATTGCTTTTAATGTTCTGACATCTGATTGGGCCAAATCTCTGTTCTGTTCTTCTTCAGAGTACTGTCTCCTTTTACATTTACATGTAAGAATCAGTTTAAGCATTACCGTGAAGATCACTAATAGGATTTTGATTAGAATAATTGGAATCTAAAGATAGTTTAAGTTTATATTTAGATCTTAACTGTATTGAACAGCTTTATTGAGGTATAACATCAACTGAATAGTTTCTCGTACCTATTATTATTTTTATTTAATCCATGGTTGTTTTCATGTTTTTTTTTAATTTCCAAGAATACAAATATTTAAAATTATCTTTTATTTTTATTCTCTAAAATATAAGTACATTGTGGTCAAAGAATATGATCTGTATTATAGCGTTCTCTTCAATTTTGTTGAGACTTGCTTTATCACCTAACACATGATCAATTTACTTAAAAAAAAACCCCATGTTCTTGAAAAGAAATGGGAACGATTCTTATTTTTTGGTTTAATGTCCTATATAGGTTAATTAGATGAAGAATGTTAATCTCTTGTATTTTTACTGATTTTTTTATACCCTTGATCTATCCATGATTGAGAGAAATGTGTTGAAATCTCCCACTATGTTGCTGTGTCTATTTCCTCTTTTATGACTGTAAATTTGTGGTGTAGTTGTTTTGATACCATGTATTGTATGCACATAAATCTAGAATTTGCCTATCTTCTTGGTAAATTGAAGCTTTAATCATTAAAACATGATCTTCTTCTTATAAGTAATATATACTTTTTTGTGTTCAAGTCTATTTTGTTATTAGTTTATATAAACCAACTTTTATTTTTATTAGCATTGGCCTGGTGTGTATGATTCTACCCTCAAATTTTCAAACTTCTGTATCCTAAGGTTTTGAGGTTGCCTTTTATACATAACAAATGGCCAGCTGAAAGTCAGAACTGATTTTCTTTTACTTTTAAATGAATACTTTTGTCCATATGTACTTATTATGATTATCTACTCAACTGAATTTACTTCTACTCTTAATTATTACATTTTCTATATTTTTCTATATTTTTCTTTGGGTCATTTTTTTTGTCCTTTCTGTCTTATTTTTTATTAAGGTTTCTTTTCTATCATTCAATTATTTTCTTCTAGTAGATTGCAATCTACGCTCTATATAATCTCTTTTAAAGTCAAGGTAGGTACTTTTTTTGTCTTTGTGGTGCCATGCTCTTCTTTTCATTTAACATCAGAGTGAGGAAGCAGCTGTCTGTTAGACTCTGGTATGAGCAGACCATAGCTCTTTTTCCTATCTCATATTCACAATGCATCTGCAGTTACCCTCACTTCAAAAACTTATTTCGACACTCTTCCAGTTGTTCTGTTTGCAGTTTGTTTTGATGTTGGAATTTTTTTCTTGCCAGTTCAGGGATGCATTAAATTATTTTCATGTATTTCATACAGATTTTTTTTTAAGCTGGTCAGAGTTGTTTAGGTTATCTAACCCATCAAACCAGTAGCAACTAAAGCCCCTCAGAAAAAAATTTTTTACATCTCTGTGATTATAATCTACAGATTTAATGCAATCCCTCCCAAAATACTAACAGCATTTTTCATAGAACTAGAACAAATAATACTAAAATTTGTATGGAACCACAAAGACCCCGGTTAGCCAAAGCAATCTTGATAAAGAAGAATAAAGCTGGAGGTATCACAATCCCAGATCTCAAGGTACACTACCAAATGTTAGTAATCAAAACAGTATGCTACTGGCAAAGAAAAAAAATAGACACAATGGCACCGATTAATGGAACAGAATAGAGAGTCCAGAAATAAACCCACACTCACATGGTCAGCCTACAACAAAGGACACAAGAATATACAATAGGGAAAGGATAGTTTTTTTCTTTTCTTTTCTTTTTAAGATTATTTATTTATTTATTTGACAGAGAGAGAGAGAGAGATCACAAGTAGGCAGACAGGCAGGCAGAGAGAGGAGGAAGCAGGCTCCCCGCTGAGCAGAGAGCCCGATGCGGGCCTCGATCCCAGGACCCTGAGATCCTGAGACCCTGAGATACCTGAGCCGAAGGCAGAGGCTTTAACCCACTGAGCCACCCAGGCGCCCAAGGACAGTTTTTTCAATAAATAGTGTTAGAGAAACAGGACAGTTACATGCAAAAGAATGACACTGCATCACTTTCTTATACCATACACAATAATAAACTCAAAATGAATTAAAGGTCCAAATGTGAGACCTGAAAACATAAAACTCCTAGAAGAAAACAGGAAATAACCTTTTTGACATCGGCCTTAGCAACATTTTCCTAGACTTGTCTCCTCAAGCAAAAGAAACAAAATTGAAATAATTATTGGGACTACAGCAAAATAAGCTTTTGCAGTGAATGGGAAAAGATATTTGCAAATGATTTATCTGAAAAGGGCAAAATATCCAAAATAAATAAAGAGTTCATGCAACTCAATACCAAAAAACACTGATTAGAAATGGGCAGAGAACCTGAATAGACATTTCCTAAGAAGGCATACAGATGGAGAACAAAGAAATGAAAAGATGCTCAATATCACTTCACCATCAGGGAAATGGAAATCAAAACCACAATGAGATATTCCTTTATACCTGTCAGATGGCTAGAATCAAGAAGACAAGAAATAACAAACATTGTTGAGGATGTGGAGAAAAGGAAACCCTTGTGCGCTGCCAGTGAAAATACAATTCGGTGCAGACACTGAGGAAAACAGTATGGAGGTTCCTCAAAAAACTAAAAGTAGAAATACCATGAGATCCAGTAATTCCACTACAGAATATTTACCAAAAGAAAGTGAAAACACTAATTCAAAAGGATATATGTACCCCTATGTTTAATGCAGCATTACTTACAATAGCCAAGGTGTGGAAGCAGCCCAAGTGTCCATCGATAGAAGAATGAATAAAGTAGGTGAGGTGAGGTGTGTGTGTGTGTGTGTGTGTGTGTGTGTGCGCGCATATATACACATACATATGTATATGCGTATATGTAATATGTATACACACACGATGGAGTATTATTCCACAAGAATGAGACTTTGCTATTTGCGACAATGTGAATGGAGCTAGAGTGTATTATGCTAAGTGAAATAAGTCAGAGGAAGACAAATATCATATGATTTCACTTATATGTGGAATCTAAAAAGCAAAAAAATAGGTAAGCGAACAAAGAAAGAGTAGAAACAGACCCATAAATACACAGAGAACAAACTGATGGTTGCCAGGGGAGGGGCATGGGAGTGGGCAAAATGTGTGAAGTGAGTGACAAAGGCTCTCAGTCGGGGAATGAATTAAGTCATGGGGATGAAAGGTACAGAATAGGGAATACGATCCATGCTACCGTAATAACAGTTGTGTGGTGACAAATAGTAGTTATACTTGTGAGCATAGTGTAATATATAGGCTTGTTGAATCACTATGTAACATTGTCCGCCAACTACAGTTCAATTTAAAAAACAGGGGTGCTGGGGTGGCACAGCCAGTTAAGCATCCAAGTTTTAATATCAGCTCAGGTCATGATTTCAGGCTCCTGAGATTGAGCCCATCAGTCTCCACGCTCAGCGTGAAGTCTGCCTCTCCCTCACCCTCCTCCTCTGCCCCTGCCCCTGCTCATTCTCTAAATAAAAAAAAAACATGTTTAAAAATAAATAAGTAAGGGGCTCCTGGGTGGCTCAGTCATTGGGCATCTGCCTTCGGCTTGGGTCACGGTCCTGGGGTCCTGGGATCGAGCCCCGCATGGGGCTCCTTGCTCAGCGGGAAGCCTGCTTCTCCCTCTCCCACTCCCCCTGCTTGTGTTCTCTCTCTCGCGGTGTCTCTATCAAATAAATAAAATCTTTTAAAAAATTAAATAAATAAATAAATAAAAATAAATAAGTAAAAGTAACAAATAGTTACTGAGCAAAAAGTTACTAAAACAAATAACTTATTCCAAAGTTACCTAATTCAAATTACTCAGGAAGTAGAGGGGTTCCTGAGTGGCTCAGTCAGTTAAGCGTGTGCCTTTAGCTCAGGTCATGATCCCAGGATCCTGGGATGGAGCCCCACATCGGGCTTCCCTGCTCAGCGGGGCATCTGCTTCTCCCCCTCCCTCTCCCTCTGACTACCTGCTGCCATGTTCTCTCTCATGCTCTCATTCATGCTCTCTCTCTCTCTCAAATGAATAAATGAAAAATTACTTAGGATGTAGAAACTATAAAGGAAAAATGCAACCCATAAGCTGCTTTCTAAACATTATATGAATTAGTCAAAATAATTTATGAGATGACAATTACATTGATTATTTTTATAAATACTACAGAAGATCAAGTTTTTATTGTCATAATTAAGTAACATCCATCTCTATATTCTCTAATTTCTGCTTCGGTCTGTGTATTAAAGTACCTATTAACTAAAAGAAAAAAAAAAGAAAAATCTCTGTATCTGTGAGAATGGGACCAGATATATTTAAAAAATCTCCAACATAATCTCTTCAAGGATCTCTCCATTTTATTTCAACTTTGAAATACAAACATTCATAAATTACAACTTCTCAAAGGATCTATTATAAAATATTTGCTTTGAACTTGTCTAGCGATGAGTGAGGTAAGACATTTCTGAATCGTCCAGGAAACAGAATCTCTGGTTTCAACTCTTCTTTGACCATGAATGCCCTTTCTGATTCCAGGGAGAGTCAGAAAAACGAAAAACCTATTTATGAAAGTTAGAACCCAGAAAGTAAAAGTTGACGATCTAAGAAGTAACAGCACCACAGGAACCACTGGAATTACTGCAAGGCAGCCTTCCTTGACAAAATTGAAAGTCAACCATGTGGACTGGGGAGATTATAACTGTGTCTTTCGGACTGATACTTGCTCTGAATTGCGGAGGTTTTTGTAGATCTGCCCAATCTTTGTGATTAAGGTCACCTCATTGCTAATCCCCTTCTACTTCTAAGCAGGTAATAAGGACTTAGTGTAAAGTTTGTGCTAGAATGATAGGAGGGTGACATTTTGTTCCAGTTAATATTAGAAGATACAACATGTGTCCTATCACCAACCCCTCTTAATGAGAATGCCTATTTCGCCCTACAGGATTTTAAGTTCAATACATTACATTCTTGGAGAAATTGATTCTCTGTTGCTGAAAGAGTTTCTGGAGTTAAGTTCCGCCAAAGTCCTGGAAATCAATCCTAATGGACAGGTAGCTGCTCTGTGATTAATAAAACTGGTCGACAACAAAAAAAAGAAAGTGCTAGAGATTTCTATGCCCCATAAAAACTGCTCATTAAATCAAGCTTCATATAAAATTGATTTTGACAAAAGAGTTTCCTTTGCAGATATTCTGGCACTTTCTGATGGGAGAATATCATGATTGTGAAAGTGCATATCTATTCTCACACATCTCTCGCTCCCTTTCCTGTCAAAGGGAGACAGACATTTAAGTGGAAGGCTAATTTTCCTGAGAAGAGATCATTCGCATTACACTATAAAGTGAAAAACTCAAATTGGGGCCTTCTTGTTTAATTTAGGAGACACAAGAGGGTACAGAAGGCTTCTCCAGTTCTTCACAAAGATATCAGAGTTTAATTAAAAATAAAATAATTGAAAAATTCCATTATCTGTATAAAGAACTTCTGAAATAACTAAAGGATTAACAGCACTGAAAAACAGAAATGTTCACTAAAACAGACTGTTAGCTTTACTGAAATATAGATACACACTCAGTAAAAGTTGCTTAACTTTTTTTTTAACTAATATTTTTGCTAAAAAATAACTCATTTTAAAATACCCAGATCCATATTACTAAACCGGCATAATCAGCAACATGTAAGGGAGAGCTCTGACCTCATTTTTCTCGGTATCTCAAGTTCTACATCTGTATGGCTAAGATGTATTCCAGCATTTCTATGATCTTCCCATCTTGAATATTCCTTGAATCTGTGAAGTCAGCCTCTTTTTTACAAGCTGTCAGGATAACATGTGGTCTCTCTACTACAGAACCTAGATGACTGTATAACCTTTTCTCAAATATAATTCAGCAACGCCCAAACAAATCTTGGTCTTCCTAGGGAAAACAAGACTAAGTATTATAAATCTTTGATGAATGTTTAGGCAAAAGAGATAAATCACCAATGAAGCAGCTCATGTTAAGACTTTTGTTTGTTGTCATTAACTTGTGATTTTCCTGGAGTTGGAACATATTCAGCTTAGGCCTTTTATAGTCATAGTTCCATATCACACAGTAACCCTTTAATGCATGCTTATGAAGTGAATGTAGAAAGGCAAATAAACCCCATTTTCACTAATTTCCAGGTCTAATGTGAAAGAAAAGGAAGAAAAGGGGGTAAATCAGTGAAGAAAATACTTTTAAAAGACAAAAATTGGTAGAAAAAGAGATTTCCTATTTAATTGCAAGGATGTTACAAGAAAGGAGTATTTGCTCATGGATGATTCACTCATTCAAAACAAGTTTTGCCTCTTGCATTTGTCTTTGCTCGTGTTTATGTTGTATGTGTATTTGTGTGTTCTTAGATGAATATAATACAGATGTGTAGATGTAATCAGCACCTATTAATACAACAGAGTGGTTCACGCAGTATATATATGTGTGTGTGTACACACACACACACACACACACACACACAAATATGTTACTATTCTGATTCTACATGCTCCATTATGTATTTTTTTTAATACTTTGTGCTGATTTTCCTTTTTCTTACTGATAGAAAAGGTCCCGCCTAGAAGAGAAATGTATGTCCAAAACCTCCAGTTTAAGTATTACCTCTTCTATGAAGCCTATGTCCATCTTCTTAGATGAGCACATCATTCTGCTACAATCATAATCCATCACCTATCATGGTATGTATCATTTTTGTTTCTGTTTTTCTTTTCGCTAATCGGTGCCACTCTCGAAGGTAGCCATCAGGCTTTATTCCTCTTTCTTGCTGGGAGGCAGGGACAGAAGCAGGTTAAACTGAGAGAAGGAGAAATCAACTACTGTCCTCCCTTCTCATGAATGGGAGCTTCACAGGGTTAAGGTTCACATTGCCTGCAACCGTACGACTGCTTCAGGAGTGCTGCCCAATTATGAAAATTATTTTCTGATTACATGATACCAACGACAGGCAATAACTTGGATGGGACACAATGCTGAGAACCGTGGCTAACGTTAGTGAAAACCATCCCGTGTATGCCTCGATTTTACCCTAATATCTCTGCCAAGCTAATCAAGTCACACCTTTTGCTCTAAAAACATTTTCATAGGGCGTCTGGGTGGCTCAGTTGGTTAAGCAACTGCCTTCGGCTCGGGTCGTGATCCCGGAATCCCCAGGATCGAGTCCCGCATCGGGCTCCCAGCTCCACGGGGAGTCTGCTTCTCCCTCTGACCTTCTCCCCTCTCATGCTCTCTCTCACTCTCTCTCTCTCAAATAAATAAATAAATAAAATCTTTAAAAAAATCATTTTCATAAAAATAAGTACATGCTCTTTTTTTTCCACAAACAAAACATGATGAAAAGGAAAATTAATTCGCTATTTCCCTGTTTACTCTAATTAGTAGTGTGGCAGGAGAGTGAAGTCTTGAAGTCCCACTCGCGGGGTGAAAATTACCAAAACATCATCTTTCTCTTTCTGATCCTGGCTAGTTTCTGAAAGGGTAAAGTCCAGAAAAGGTACACGTATTCTCCCAACATGATCTATGGGGGGGAAAAAGCTTTATGATGGTCATAAATCTCACAGCCTCTGAGAAAAAGTCCAGAGCGGGCATGTGATGCCATCCGACTGACACATATAAATGATGCATTTTCTACTAGAACCACAGCTCATCTCCATAATCCACACAACTGCTGAGAAGACAAAGTGAGAAATGCCGTCTACCCAATACCATGGCTAAAACAAAATAAGCTGCAGTTAATCATTTATGGACCTCCCCAAATAATAAGCCCAGCAAGTAAATACCAACGGTCGACTGCGGCGATCCGGGGAACTCTGTGGGGAATCTTGCATTTATAAATAAAACCACGAACAACAACTGGGACTGGCATCACCGTGAAAGCATCAGTACCATATACATCTTTTATTTCACCAGAATTTCATCCTCAGGGGTAAAGACTCACCTTATATGTGGAGCTATTACACTAGTAAAAGAGGTTTTATTTAAACCTTCGGAAGCTAAATTTTCTTGAAAGAGCACCAATGATTCCTACTTCAGCTAAATTTAAGAGGATTTCTGTAGAATTTCAACTCATTTGCTTAGTCTGCAGAGTTGACAACTGACAGGACACGTGCCGCAGGGGATGGGAGATCACGGTGGGCTTGCCCAAGCGGAGAGGCACAGCTTAATGTATGGAAGAGCCCGGCATAGCCGCCTTCCAACGTTTCGTCCCCACACTGGGTCCCTGAGCTGCCGAACGCTTAGGAAACCAGTGGGAACTGCAAATGGCAACTCTCTGCTTTTCTTCTTCCAGTCTCTGCCTCAGTCTCGATCCTCATTGTCCCTCCTGCTATGCCGTTGCCCAGATCTAACTGTCCTATTCCACTCTATTGAGGAAATAAACGAAGGCTGGGAATGCAAACAAAGGAAAGATGCTGACCTCCTTTTAGGTGTTCATGAAATATGACTTGAAGATGAAACAGTGATAAACCGCTGCGCGGATACACAGCACGTGCAAAATTCACTCCTGCTATTATCTGAAATCATGTAGATAGGAAAGTATTTTATGCAAATAGGAAAGATGCACACATATTCAAGTTAGCCTGGATATGATACAATTGTAAGACTGGATTATACGCAAAATCAGTGATGCCACCAGATAGAGGAAGTAATCGGTTGTTTATCATCAAAGATATTCCCTTTTCCATTAGAACTGTTAAAATATGTTTTCGAATTGGTACCTCCATGTAGATGTTATCTTTTCTGTAGGTCTTAAACCCCTGGAGGGTAAGGCACAGGACTTGAAATCTGCTTCTGCCTCCCACAGGACTAAGGATGCTGTTGCCTCCTAGCGCTTGTGGATGCTGTTTGAGAAGCACAGGTCTAGACGGAAATCCATTCTTTTTGTGCCACATCCTGACAGCCATGGAATCAGGCTTTCACATATTAGCATAATCATGCTTCCTCACTCCTGCTGGCTCTGCAGGGGTACAGAGATGCCCCCCCCATAATGCCATGCCAGACACTTCCACTCATTCTCACCCCCACTGCAAGCCACCTGCCACGGTCACATCCACCAGTCTCCATGCCCCCAAGAACCCGTTGCTCGGCCAGGTACCACTTCCGAATCAGCAGACCCTGGACCACTGGCACTTCCAGCAGGATTACTGGATAGAAAGGTAGAAGCCTAAAGTTGAAAGTCATGGCCACACTTAAAAACGTGTGTGTGTGTGTGTGTGCATGCGTGTGTGTGTACAATTAAAAGATGATGCTCTGAAAAAAGAGTAAATTTTCCACGCTAAAAACACTGAACCTTGGCCCACAAATACTATCAACTCCCTCTAGGCAAACAATTCACACTGTAGAGATATAAAAATAAATTGTAAGGCTAATTGAGTTGATCCACATAGTCAAAAGGATGTGCTTGTGTAGCTATAGGTTATATTTGACTTTTTATAAAAAATAAGAATAAGAGATCTTTTTAAATACTGGTTTAATTTTAGATTTATTTACATGTGATTTTAAAGTATAAAATACCTCAAATATACCAATAGCACAGGAGAGAGATATAACAGAAATCTATGTGCCCACCCCAATAGATTAATCAGATGGGCCCTCTTGCTAGGGAGGCTTTAGATCTTTACAGAAAAGAAATAGTATTTCTGATTATAAAACTAATCTAAGGGGCGCCTGGGTGGCTCAGTGGGTTAAAGCCTCTGCCTTCGGCTCAGGTCATGATCTCAGGGTCCTGGGATCGAGCCCCACATCAGGCTCCCTGCTCAGCAGAGAGCCTGCTTCCTCTTTTCTCTGCCTGCCTCTCTGCCTACTTGTGGTCTTTCTCTCTCTGTCAAATAAATAAATAAAATCTTAAAAAAAACTAATCTAAGTTTATTATTAAAAATTTAAGGAAAAGAGAAACACCAAGAAGAAAAATCCTAATGATGGTCTTATGTTGTTCTCTCTCGCTGTGTGTTATTCCTGTTCCACAGTTGGGATCATGTTGTAAATCTTGTTTGCTCATATGAAAAAGATTGTTTAAAAGGATGATTTTCAGATTTCCTATAATATTTTATCTGCTTTCATTAGCCTATTATTGGATAATTAAGCTGTTTCTATATTTCAGTACCATAAAGAATCCTAGCAGCCAGAACATTCCTTTCTTTCTCTTACTCCCCAAATCCATCCCTACAACAGTACCTACCAGTTTTAAATCCAAATGGAAATGAAAATTGCATTCTTTCTTCCTTCTCTGACTTTACACCACCGAGATTACAGCCTTACTACTCAAAGTGTGGTCTATGGGCCGAGAGCCTGATACGGGAGGGGGATCTCAGGCACTACCTCAAATTTACTGAGTCAGAATCTTAACTTCAACAAGATTCACAAGAGAAACATTCGAACAAGAAAGTTGGAGAAGAATGGATGGAGTGAAAACTGCTACCACCTCTCACCACATTACACTCCAAGCTCATCCCTCTACTACTTCTTTTCTCATACTTTACTCCATCCTCTCCTTAACCAAAGTGATCCTTCTATTGAGTTACATCAGGTATCAATGCTTCTCTGCCTAAAACTGCAATAACTCACAGTGGGCCTAGAACAAAAATCCAAATTCTTTTGTAGGGTTTAGACATCTCCCTGCCTACCTGTCTTTTTGTCTTCTACCTCTCTTCCTCTCTTTCTCTTCTAGCTGGGCTTACTTATACAGTCCTTTTTTTCTATTCCTCGACATTCCAATTTCATTTTCTACTTGTCTTTTCTGTTTCTTCTGCTTTTATTCTGTCCCCAAAGCCATGGGGACTCCTTTATAAGAGTCAGATCTCAGCTTGAATTTCACTATCTTAGGGAGCTCATTGCTTAACTATCTAACGTACTACCCCCATTTCAGAATTTTCACAGCCCATATCACTTTATGTAGTTAGCATTTTTACTCATTACATTTTTCATTGTGTGTCCTCTTTAAAAAGTAAACTCTCTGAAACATAGAATTAAAATAGGATCGAGAAGAGTGATTTTTAAATGATCATGCTCAATATGTATTTGCTGAATGAATGAATGAACGAATGGTATGCTGAACATCCTTACACACTAAACTTTGTACATATCATTGAAGATTTCCTAAGCATAATGCCTCTGAAATTTTTCTCACTAAATCTCTTTAAGGATTTGTTATCATATCGCTAAAATGAATTACAGACAGGTTTTGTAAGGGTTTACACTTCCAAAAATAATTTTTTCCTGCATTTTTATCAATTTTAGGATCCTTGTCATGTGTGTATGTACACACACACACACACACAAACACATCCCATACACATGTCATCAACATGACGGCCAATTTCATGGGGGAAATAAGAATCTGAAGCCTTTTTTATTTGATAACTACTGAAACTTGGGCAACTTCTATGATGCTCTGTAATTTTCATACTCTATTTTTTTTTCTTCTAATGGAGTATCATTTCCCTTTTCCATATGTCCCTTGGCATGCTCATCATTTTCTCATTAATTTTTAGTTTTTGTGAACTGTATGAGAATTTTGAGAATTGTATGAGAAAGATGCATTTGTTCATTTATTTGAATACGTGCATTTTTCAAGAGTAACCATTTAGCTCAAAATATTTATTCAATAATAATTCACTTTCACAACTGGTCATAACTTATTTTTAAAACCATATAGTTGGAGTGATACCTGGGTGCCTCGGTCAATTAAGTGTCTGACTCTTGAGTTCAGTTCAAGTCATGATCGCAGGGTTGTTAAGATCCAGCCCCACGTCAGGTTTTGCATCAGGATCTGCTTGTACCACTCCCTCCCCTATGCCCCCTCCCTCGCCCCGCCTCTCGAAAAATGAATCAACCATAAGATACCTAGGAATAAACCTAACTGAAGAGGCAAAGAATCAGTACTCAGAAAACTATAAAGTGCTCATGAAAGAAATTGAGGAAGAAACAAAGAAATGGAAAAACATTCCATGCTCACGGATTGGAAAAAAAATATTATGAAAATGTCTGTGCTACCTAATCTACACATTTAATGCAATCCCCATCAAAATACCATCAACTTTTTTCAAAGAAATGGAACAAATAATCCTAAAATTTATATGGAACCAGAAAAGACCCCAACTAGTCAGAGGAATGTTGAAAAAGAAAACCAAAGCTGGTGGCATCACAATTCCAATAGACTTCGAGCTCTATTAAAGCTGTCATCATCAAAACAGTATGGTACTGGCACAAAAGCAGACACATAGATCAATGGAACAGAATAGAGAGCCCAGAAATGGATTCTCAACTCTATGGTCAACTAATCTTCGACAAAGCAGGAAAGAACATCCAATGGAAAAAAGACGGTCTCTTCAACAACTGGTGCTGGAAAAATTGGACAGCCACATGAAAGAAGAATGAAACTGGACCTTTTTCTGACACCACACACAAAAATAGACTCAAAATGGATGAAAGACCTCAATGTGAGATAGGAATCCTTCAAAATTCTAGAGGAGAACACGGGCAGCAACCTCTTCCACCTCAGGCGCAGCACCTTCTTCCTAGAAACATCGCCAAAGGCAAGGGAAGCAAGGGCAAAAATGAACTATTGGGACCTCATCAAGATCAAAAGGTTTTGCACAGCAAAGGAAACAGTCAACAAAAACAAAAAACAACCAACAGAATGGAAGAAGATATTTGCAAATGACATACCAGATAAAGGGTTAGTATCCAAAATCTATAAAGAACTTTACAAACTCATCAAAGAACAAATAATCCAATCAAGAAGTGGGCAAAAGACATGAACAGACACTTCTGCAAAGAAGACATCCAAATGGCCAACAGACACACGAGAAAGTGCTCAACATCACTCGGCATCAGGGAAATACAATTCAAAACCACAGTGAGGGCGCCTGGGTGGCTCAGTGGGTTAAAGCCTCTGCCTTCGGCTCAGGTCATGATCCCAGGGTCCTGGGATCGAGGCCCGCATCGGGCTCTCTGCTCTGCAGGGAGCCTGCTTCCTCCTCTCTCTCTGCCTGCCTCTCTGCTTGCTTGTGATCTCTCTGTCAAATAAATAAATAAATAAATAAATAAATAAATAAAATCTTAAACAAAAAAAAAACACAGTGAGATACCACCTCATACCAGTCAGAATGGCTAAAATTAACCAGTCAGGAAATGACAGGTGTTGGCAAGGATGTAGAGAAAGGGGACTCCTCATACACTGTTGGTGGGAACGCAAGCTGATGCAGCCACTCTGGAAATAGCATGGAGGTTCCTCAAAAAGTTGAAAATAGAGCTACCTGATGACCCAGCACTTGCACTACTGGGTATTTACCCCAAAGATACAAATGTGGTGGTCTGAAGGGGCACGTGTACCTGAATGTTTATAGCAGCAACGTCCACAACAGCCAAAGTATGGAAAGAACCTACATGTCCATCAGCAGATGAATGGGTAAAGAAGATGTGGTATACAGATAAAATGGAATACTATGCAATCATCAAAAGAAATGAAATCTTGCCATTTGCAATGACGTGGATGAACTAGAGGGTATTATGCTAAGCAAAATGAGTCAATCAGAGAAAGACAATTACCATATGATTTCTCTGATATAAGGAATTTGAGAGGCAGAGTGGGAAGGGAAGGGAAAAATGAAATGAGGAAACCAGAGAGGGAGACAAACTACATGGGACTCAATCTCAGGAAATAAACTGGGTGTTGCTGGGGGAAGGTGGGGGAGGATGAATCACAGACCAATACCCCTGAAACAAATAATACATTATATGTTAATTTAAAAAATGAATAAAATCTTTTTATTAAGGATTTTGTTTGTTTGTTTGTTTGTTTGACAGAGAGAAAGAGAGAGCGAGTGCACAAGCAGGAGGAGCAGCAGGCAGAGGGAGAGGGAGAAGCAGGCTCCCCGAGGAGCAGGGAGCCCAACATGGGGCTCAATCCCAGGATGCTAGGGTAACGACGTGAGCTGAAGGCAGACACTCAACTGACTTAGCCACAGAGGTGACCCAACAAAATCTTTAAAAAACAAAACAAAAACATATAGTTGGGGTGCCTGGGTGGCTCAGTGGATCGAACATCTGACTCTTGATTTCAGCTGAGGTTGTGATCTCAAGGTTGTGAGATTGAGCCCTGCATGAAGTTCATGCTCACTGGGGAGTCTGCTTATCCCTCTCCCTCTGCTCTATCCTCCCCCATCTCTCTCTCTTTCTCTCTCTCAAATAAATAGAATCTTTTAAAAAAAACATAGTTAATTTTTATATATGCCTGGATATATCTCTGTATTTTCTGAATTTAGTTATGGAATTAGTGCCAAAGGTTTTTTTATTTGTTTGGGGGAGGAGGGTGGCACAAGTAGGGGGAGAGGCAGAGGAAGAGTGAGAAGACAACTCCCTGCTGAGTGCAGAGCCTGAGGCCAGGCTCAATCCTAGGGCCCTGAGGTCATGACCTGAGCAGAAGTTAGACACTTAATACCCAGGTGCCTCTAGTGGGAAACTCTTTTAAACATTATAACTGTACCAGCAATTATAATCATCGATACTGAGAACTTCATCACATTTTTTTTCTTTTTCAAAAACTCAGATATTTTTGGTGGGTTTTCTTCCAAAAAAAACTTTAGAATCATGTTTTCAATAATTTAAAAAAATTAAAAGATTTGTACTGCTATTGCATTACGCCTACATGGTAATTTAGGAATAGTTTTAATCCTTTTCAACCTCTAGGTACCCCCTTTAAGTGGAATCCTATGACATGTGGCCTGCTGTGACTGGCTTATTTCGACGAGAATGATGTGTACAAGATTCACCCAAGTTGTAGCATATCAGAATTGTCTTCCTTTTTAAGGCAGAGTAATATTCCACTGCCAAAGTATGTACCTTATTTTGTTTATGCATTCATCCATTCAAGGACACTTAGATGACATAACTCCACCTTTTGGCTATTATGAATAATGCTGTTATAAACACGAGTGTACAAATATTTGAGTTCCTTCTTTCAATAAGGAATTCTCAGAAGTAGAATTGCTGAATTATGTGGAAATTCCATGTTTAATTTCTTGAGGAATCACCATACCATTTTCCATACCACCTGTACAATTTAATATTTCCAACAGCAATGCATAGTAGTTCCATTTCATCTACATGATTCTAAATACTTGTTATTTTCTGCTTTTGATAACCGTCATCATAATGTGTATGAAGTAGTATCTCATTGTGGTTTTGATTTGGATTTCCCTAATGGTTAGTAACGTTGAGCATCTTTTCATGGACATACTAGCCATCTGTATATCTTTTTCGAAGAAATGTCTATTCAAGCCCTTTGCTCATTTTTCAGTTGGGTTGGGTTTTTGTTGTTGTTGAATTTTAAGAGTTCTTTAAATATTCTAGATATTAATCCTTTATCAGCTATATGATTTGCGGATTTTCTTCTACTCCATGGGTTGCCTTTTTACTTTTTTGTCTTTTCCTGTGATGTATAAAAGTTGTTTTTTTCCATCAATCTTGATGAAATCCAATTTAGTTTTTCTTTTACTGTTTATGCCCTTGGTGTGATATCCAAAAAATAATTGCTAAATTCTATGTCATGGAGCATTTCCCCCTATGCTCCCTCTAAGAGTTTTATTGTTTTAGCTCTTACATTTAGATCTTTCATCGATTTTGAGTTAATTCTTTTGTATATGGATTAAGATAAGAGTCTGGCCTCAGCTGTTTTGTTTTATTTTGGTTTGGTTTTTTTGCAGGTAGATATACAGTTTTCTCAATACTCTCTATTGGAAAGACTGTCCTTTCCCCATTGAATGGTCTTGGCATCCGTGTTAAAAATCATTTTACTATATATGTAAGAGTTTATTTCTGGGCTCTCTATTCTCTTCAGTAGATCTTTATGTCTGTCTTCATGCCAGTACCACACTGTTTTGATTACTGGGGCTTTGCAGTAAGTTTTGAAATCTGGAAGTGTGAAACTACCAACTTGGCTCTTTTTCAAGATTGTTTTGGCTATTTGTGATCTTTTGTTATCCCATATGAATTCTAAGATGGAGTTTTCTCTTTCTGAAGAAAAAGGTCATTGGGATATTGATAAGGATTGCATTAAATCTAGAGTGCATGGGGTAATACTGACAATTTAGCTTTGCTAAATCTTCCAATCCATGAACACAAGATGTCTTTTATCTATTTGTGTCTTCTTTAATATCTCTCAGCAGCACAGCTTCGTAGTTTTTTTTTTAAGATTTTATTTGAGAAAGATAGAGTGCATGCAAGTGGGGGAGGGGCATAGAGGGAAGGAGAAGAAGAGGAATTCCAAGCAGATTCCTCCCTAAGCCTGGAGCCGCCACCAGGGGGCTTGACCTCATGACCCTGAGATCACGACCAGAGCTGAAACCAAGAGTCAGAGGCTTACCTGTCTGAGCCACCCAGGTACCCCCCCAGCTTTGGTTTTCAGTGTACAAGTCCTTCACTTCCCTGATTAAGTTTATTCTTATTTTTTTTCTTTTGAGGCTACTATAAATGAAACAGTTTTCTTAATATCCTTTTTGTATTTTCTGCTGTTAGTGTACAGAAGTGAAACTGAACGTTGTACGTTCACTTTGTATCCAGCAAGTTGGCTGAATTTATTTATTAGTTCTAACAGTTTGTGTGTGCGTGTATAATCTTCAGGGTTTTCTACATATAAGATCATGTCATCTGCAAACAGAAATAATTTTACCCCTTCCTTCCCAAAGGATGACTTTTATTTATTTTTCTTGCCTGATCGCTCTGACTGTAACTCTCAATACCTTGTTGAATATTGGTCTGTAATTTTATTTTTATGTAGTAGTCACAGCATATTCCCTTCTAATTTATTTAGAATTTGCTCCTCTTAATCCACCATCTTTGCAGTGCACATTGTCAGTTGCCTTCCTAAGATCTATTACTCTCTTTTCTTCTCAACCCTGTTATCAACTATCTCAATCTTCCTTCCTCTGTCCCCCATAAATGGCTCAGGGGACAGTGACCCTATCCTGAGCTCCATATTGTTCAGGATTCAGCATGTGAGTCAACTATAAGTAACAATTCATAAATGGAATTTACTGATGACTACTGGGAAAGTCTTTTTCACTACTAAGATAGAATGCCAATAATAGAAAGTCTTTTACATTCCTCTGAATATCATCATGTCTGTATATTCATCAACATGTAGCCATTTTGCATTTAAACCAGTAAGTAAGCCAACAATGAGAATGGCAAGGAAGAATATTTGAAATTATGTGGTTTTCAATGAGATTAGTGAACCAATGAGTAAGCCAACTTATCTATGGACTTTCTATCATTTTATGTATTTTCTTTACTATTTACAAGTAGTTAAGTGAAGGTTCTTGTAATCTGCAGGCAGAAATTATTTAAACTAATACAGTCCCACTTGTCTTTAATGATATAGCCAGAATTCAAAGGCAAACCTGATATATTTCCCCTTGCTTCTCTACAAGGATGTTTTTAGAGTTTCTCTTTGTCCTTCAATTATGAACATTTTTACAGAATATATTTATGCCTTAATTTGTTCATTATTTCTGGAACATGAAACATGCTGATTTGTTTTAAACTACAAATTTAAGTTTCTCTTTATGTCAGGATATCTGTCCTCTACTGTATTAGAATCTATTTATGTTTTTTTTTTCAGAATTTTGGGAATGTTGCTTGTTTGCTCTGAAGTGTCTTGTTCTTCGTATCTGCCCTATTTTCTCTCTTTTAGATCTGCCCTTTGCAGATATATTTTGTGTGATTTTTCTTAAGCCTATTTTCCATGTTCTTTATACTAACCACTTTCACTGAATCCTATTAGTTATTACACCTACTATATGAGGTAGGTACTTCTATGAGATTCATTTATGTAAAATTAAATTAAGGAATTGATAGACCAAATAATTTTCCCAAAGGGTATGTATTTAATTAGAAGGCACAATCAAAATTCAGAATCAGGTCTGACTCTTAATGTGAAATCTTAAATACTTGGAGTACAAAAACCAATTTAGTCTAAGAAAATAATTTCTAAAGTCATACTTCCTGATTCAAATAATGACCTTAATATAAAGTATGTTTTATGATATGTAATTTATGCCAAAATACACTATACTCTAATGTAATGCTTCCCACCAGTAAGTATTTACTAAATGGTAAATTGCTAGATTAGGATATTTTCATGAATCTCTGCTTCTGACACTGGGAGACTATTGAGTTATAGTGACCGGCCTGGCTCAGTCTTTAGTTGTCTTCAACCTTTTTCACTGATTCCCTCATATTTAGTCACGTAGTCTCTACTTCTAACCTGATCATCACCATCACTTAGTGAAAACTCCAAGTACTTTGGACTGTGATGTTCCTGGGTTCAAATCCTGACTCAAACATATTCTAGCAATGATCTTGGACTAGTCATTTCACTTCACTGAGCTCAGTTACCTCACTTGTTGTAGCAGATACTATCTGCTACATAAGCCCTCACTGCTACATCATATACATGTCATACAGCTTCCCAGTTCAAGTACCTATAACTCTGTGCCTGACAGCTTTCTTGGACTCAAAGAGCATCTTTCACCTGTGTGAGGCGCTGGGTTGTTCATGTCCCTGAAACCAGCCCTGAAAATACTGAGACTAAGACCTGAATTCCTTATTCTTTGAGTGTACTCACCATGAGGCATAGTCAACAAAATCTTACAGTATTCACACTGAGCCTCATTTCCCTATAATGGTGACCTGCCTATTAACACACTTTTTAGTGCCTTCCCTCCCTTCCCTGTTTGAGTTCTTTATTCTCTACTTGGTTACTGGGTGGGATCTCCTCCCAAATAAAGTGTTTACATTGGAATCCTTATTTCAAGCTCAAATTCTGGAGGAACACAAATTAAAGCATCTATAACTATGAATATTAATGTTAATAATTATAACACATAATTAATCGAGCATTTAAAATACATGAGACCCAGTAATGAGGCCCTTTTTATGCATTCTCTTGAGTCAATTGAGAAGATATTATTATCACCCTAATTTAACAGATGATATACCTGAATCACAGAAAGGAAGCAACTTGTCAAATCACACAGACTTGTACTGAGATGAACAAGAATTCTAATTCCAGAGCCCTGAAGTCTTGAGTCATTGCATTATCTTTTCAGCTGTCACAATCAGAAAAAAGCAAGAGTCTAGGTGGAGAAATTAGTGAAACTAATTTGGCCTTGTATACATTTAAATAATGTGGTGGGGTGTTTTTTTGTTTTTGTTTTTGTTTTTGTGTTTGTGTTTTTGTTGGGTTTTTTTTCTGTAAAAGGAAAGGAGAATGATTTCAGAACCTTTCTGGGGGGTTGGAGATGGGGCTAAGATTAGGATGAATTTGCACTGCTGGAAGATCATGTGAGGGAGGCAATAGGAGATTAGTTAGAGACTACTGTAATAATTTCAAGAATGGTTAACTTTACTGGAGAAGTGACAGTGGGAATGGGAAGAAGTACATGTGTTTTAGAGACATATTGAAGATAGTATTGCTTATATTTAGTGATGTATGGTAAGTATTGATGAGGGGGAGAGAATGGCCTCAGACCTTCTAGGTTTCTGCCTTAAGTGACCAGGCAGTAAAAGTTACATTTACCAATATGCAGGAGAAAGGAAAAGAAACTACTTTAGGAGGGGATTTGGGTTTACTTAAGAAGTATAGGTAAATAATGTGCAGTAAAATACACTAACATCAGGTAAATACACTTTGCATCAAATTCAGTCCCAGGATATAATCAGTGAAGGAAGTTCAGAAATGAAAAATGAGGACATACCCATCCCTATACTACATATATCTGAGCTCTACTTACACATTCACCTGTGGGAAGTTGCTTCTCTCACAGTTTTTAGCATGCTACAATCTGATGTAACTCATTTCAAATTTAAGGGCACCCACCCACCTCGAAAATCTCTAAATAGTGTTAAACATATAGAGCTTCATAAAATCCAGTGTGGCCATCCATCCCCTCCTCCTTCTGCTTCTCCTTTCTCCACAAACATTAAAAATACTGTTCACGGGCACCTGAGTGGCTCAGTGGGTTAAAGCCTCTGCCTTTGGCTCAGGTCATGATCTCAGGGTCCTGGGATCGAGGCCCGCATCGGGCTCTCTGCTCAGCAAGGAGCCTGCTTCCCTCTCTCTCTGCCTGCTTTTCAGCCTCCTCGTGATCTCTGTCTCTGTCAAATAAATAAATAAAATCTTTAAAAAAAATACTGTTCACACTTCACATGAAAGTTAAAATACCAGACACTGACAAGTACAGGACAGAAGCCTCTCAGAAGTCTTTAAGTATACTTGAGGTAGACATCATGGGAAGAAGTATCTGCCAGCCTACTCTTTCTACCGTAAAACACTAGAACATTTATAGTTTACTCCTGGAAATACGATTCTCGTTAGCAGAGATACAGAGTTTTCTCATCAGCGAGGAGTGTGCCCAGATAGTATTCTCAGGACCTGGTTTTCATACTCTGAGGGAAGTCCTCAATATCAGTGCAGAGACCTCGGGAGTGAGGCCTAGACGGGGTGAGGTAAGAGACCAGAATATCTATTTGGGTCACCATAGCATACATTTTAGTCATGAGCAACCCTAGAAACAATCACTTTTCAAAATTCAACCTCAAACTCCATTATCCATCAACTCGAGGCAAACTGTTTGCTATACTAGCATGGAAGACAGAATAATGGTCCCTCAAAGATATCCTGATACGCAGCATCTGTAAATACGGTCCTTCAATGGCAAAAAGCACTTTGAAAAATGTGACTGAGGATTCTAGGGCTCCATCTAACCACAAGTATCCTTACAAGAGGGAGGCAGGAGGAAGAGAGTCGGAAGAGAAAGTGAAAGGATGGAAACAGAGGTTAGAGAGGAGAAATGATGCTACACTTCTGGTTTTGAAGATAGAGGGAAAGGGCCACGAGTCAATAAATATGATGAGTTCTAGCAGCTGGAAGAGACAAGGAAATGGATTTTCCCCTAAAGTTTCCAGATGGAGTACAGGTCTGCCAACATCTTCATTTTAGCCCAGTGAAACTGATTCCAGACTTCAGACTTCCAAAACTACAGAATAACAAATCTGTTGTTTCATGCCACTAAGTTTTTGATATTTGTTACAGCAACAATAGTAAACTAATACAACTAGTAAAGAGCATTATCATTTGTGACAGATGACACTGCAGTTAAATTATTTTGAAGAAAGTTATTATATCTGCATTTATATATCTTGTCTTTGGAATCCAGTCAACCATACATTAACAACAGCCATTAATTCATACAGTTGTTTTTTTTTAATGTTTTTAAATTGTTTTCTGGATGAAGGAACTAAATCATGCCATACTAAAATGTAATAAAGCACACAATAAAATTACACGAGAGTACTTGTCAGCCTCAGAACTGTGATGTCCGACCTAGTAGCCACATGTAGCCATGTCCACTCAAACTTAAATTAATTAGAACTAAATAAAGTAAACAAAAACTAAGTAAAGCTCAAACTTCAATTCCCCAGTTGCACTAGCCACATCTTACAGGCTCAGTAGCTATGGATGCATAATGGCTACCACAGTGGAAGATGTGGTTTACAGAATATTTCCATCTGTATGGTGCTTTTGAATATCTTCTTTCTTTTTAAATTTGACCATAAAATTTCACACAACTGTCCTTTTCCAGAATGGACAGTGAAATCTTAAAATTGAGAACACATTTATACTGCTCATAATTTCATTTTTTTAACTTAGAAAAGCCTAAAGAAGAACAGTAGAGCATAAATGATAATGACTTTCTGCCTCAGCAAAAAACAAATCAGTCTGTGGAAAATCAGGAGATAACAGGAACATACAACTAACATTTAAGAGGGGCAAAGCACTTTTGAAAAATTCAAAACAGGGGCGCCTGGGTGGCTCAGTGGGTTAAGCCTCTGCCTTCAGCTCAGGTCATGATCTCAGGGTGCTGGGATGAGCCCTGCATCGGGCTCCCTGCTCAGCAGGGAGCCTGCTTCCCCCTCCCCCCCTCTCCCTCTGCCTGCCTCTCTGCCTACTTTTGATCTGTCAATAAATAAAATCTTTAAAAAAAATAAAAATAAAAATAAATAACCAAGTAAAATCAGGATCTTCTCAAGGTGTAAAGGAATAAACACGGACTCTTAGAATCATGCTCTGAGACCGTCAATGTGATACCAATGCTAGTATTTTTACACACAAGATTGATGTGGAAATGACATACGGAGGACTCTCCTTAAAAGGAGAGGAGAGCGGGCAGAACTAATACCTTACTTGCAGCCACAACTTTCTGTAGCACAGTAACACTAATATTAAGTAAGAGTATGCACTGCAATAATACAGAAACCTTATTACCAGAAGTTTGCAAAAAAATAAAGGAGGCATAGGAAAATGCTTCAGGGCGTCAGGAAAGTTGGATGACGAGAGGAAGACGGAACACAACTACCTTAATTGATGACTGCAATGTCTTAAGAAGGAAACGGGGTTTCAGGCTTGAGGGAAAGGAAACCAAGTTGTGCTGAGGCAGGGAAGGGAGAAAGATCCTTGTAACGGCAAAGATGCAGACTTGGAATAACTGAGATGGAAGTGCAAAGGACGGTGAAAGACAGCCCATCACGTGTACAGCACAATTACATTCCCAAGGTCTTCTGGAGAAGTCATGAACAACCAACCACCTCCTTCGATGACCCATTAAAAGGGCAGAATACCCCACCCAGTGCGGGCTGCCAGGAAACCAGCAAATGACACAAGAAGAGGAAAACAACTTTGCAGTTTTTTCTTCTCGCTCTCTTACTTACATCCTATTTTTGCCTTTCATAGATAAAAATGGATGTGTGCATTAGTTTCCCTTGTATACAAGGAAAATACTGTGCTAATAATTCCATATATGTTTGAGTAGTTATGTGACAGGAAGACAAGGTGACATGGAGAACAGACTTGGGTTAAAAGCAGGACACACTCCAGGTCCCTGAAGGAGATGCTGATAATCCTCTTTAGTCACAGAGCCTCCTAAAATAGGTCTTCAGCTGTTCAATTTCCTATTAAACTCAAAATGAGTCGAGAGTTTATGTGGAAGCGGGGACTGTAGAACTTCATTATCCTGAAAGGATAAAGTCAGGACTTAGCTGCACATGGAAACAATTCCCCACTGCTTTTTTTAAAAAAAATTTTTTTAAATTTTAGAACAGTTTTGACTTATCAAAAATTACAGATTCCCCACATCCCACGCATCCAGTATCTTCTACCGTATCTTATGTGACATTAGAGCAGTGTATTTGTTACAACTCATTAACCTACAGTGACCCGTTATTATTATAAACAAAAGTCCTTTAATCTTTCAGATTTTCTTTTACCTCACATTGTTTTTTGTTTTCTTTGTTTTGCTCCAGGGTGTCAGATTACATTTAGTCATCTCTTTAGTTTCTTCTCAGCTGTGGTAGTTTCTCAGACATTTCTCATTTTTTATTACCTTGACAGTTTCAAGATCACTGGTTAGGTATTTCATAGAATTTCATTCATTTGGGATTTGTGATGTGTTTCTCACGATTAGACTGGAGTTACACGTTTAGGGGAGAAAGATCCTAAGGATAAAAGGTCATTTTCTTCATATCAACATGACTTATCGCCATTGATGTTACCTTGACCGCCTGGTTGAGGCAGTGTTGCCAAGGTTTCTCCACTGAATAGTTACTCTTTTCCTTCCCTTTCCATATTGTACTTAATTTTTGAAAGGAATACACTATGCTCAGCCCGCACCCACAGAATAAGAAGTAAGTTTCAATATCCGGGGGAGGGGGTGCAGAGTATCTAAGTACAGCTTTCACTGCATCCCACAAATTGAATTTTCATTTAGTTCAAAATATGTTTAAATTTCTCTTGATACATCTTCTTTGAGCCATGTGTTATTTAGAAGTATGTTGCTTAATTTCCAAGTAATTGGGCATTTTCCAGTTATCTTGTTACAGAATTCTATTTTAATTATACTGTAATCTGAGCATGTACTCTATGTGATTTCTATTCTTTTAAATTTCTTAAGGGAAGTTTTATGACCCAGAATGTGGTTTGTCTTAGTAAACGTTCTGAGTCAGCTTAAGAAAAATGTGTATTGGGCGCCTGGGTGGCTCAGTGGGTTAAAGCCGCTGCCTTCGGCTCAGGTCATGATCCCAGGGTCCTGGGATCAAGGCCCGAATCGGGCTCCCTGCTCAGCGGGGAGCCTGCTTCCCCCCCCCACGCCGCCTGCCTCTCTGCCTCCTGTGATCTCTCTCCCTCTGTGAAATAAATAAATAAAATCTTCAAAAAAAAATGTGTATTCTGCTGTTGTTAGATGGAGTAGCCTATAAATATCAGATTAATTGGATTGTTGGTGATATTCAGGTCAATTATATTTGCACTTATTTTCTGTCTACCTGACCTATCAATTATTGTAAAAAGAATGTTGAAGCCTCCAACTTTAATAGTGTATTTGTTTATTTCTCCTTTTAGTTCTATCGGTTTTTATTTCACATATTTTTGCACTCTCTTGTAAGGTGCATTCACATTTCAGGTTGTTACGTCTTCTTTGAGAATTGACCCCTCCGTTATCACGTAATGCTAACTCTTTATCTCTGATCATTTTTCTTGGCCTGAAGTTTATTTTGTCTGAAATTAATGTAGTTGCTCCAGCTTTCTTTTGATAAGTGTTCAAATGGTATATACTTCTCTATTCCTTTAACTTATCTGAATCTTTATATTTTCAATAATACCTATAGACAACATACAGTTGTATCTTTTCTTTTTATCCACTCTGAGAATCTGTTTTTTAATTGGCATATTTAGATGAGTAATATTTTAAGTGATTATTCATATAGTTGGATTAATAGCTACCATGTTTATAACTTTTCCATTCACTGCATCCTTTTTTGTTTCTTTTTTTTTTAATTCCATCCCCTGCCTTTTTTCCCTGCTTTGTGTGATTTTAAATGAGCCTTTTATATAATCCCATTTTATCTCCTCTCTTAGCATATCCATTATACTTCACCTAAAAGGTTTTTTTTAGCAGCTGTGCTAGGATTTCCAATATACATTTTAAACTACTGTAAGTCTACTTGCAAATAATGCCATGTTGCTGTACATATAGTCTCTTATAATAGTGTACCCCAATTTCTTCCCTCCTGTCTCTTAAGACATTTCTGTAATTCATATACTGATTCTTATAATCACACAGTGTACTGTAATTAGTTTTAAACAGCTATTTTTAAAATTAAGAAAAATAGACTTTATCTTATAATCATCTTTCTCTGACACTCCTTTATGTAGATTAGAATTTCTGACCTATTCATTTTCGACCTACCTGAAGAACTTTTAATATTTCTTTCAGGGAAGGTTTATTTTTTTTATTTTTTTTTTAAAGATTTTATTTATTTATTTGACACAGAGAGATTACAAGTAGGCAGAGGCAGGCAGAGAGACAGGGAGAGGAGGAAGCAGGCTCCCCGCTGAGCAGAGAGCCCAATGCGGGCCTCGATCCCAGGACGCTGAGATCATGACCTGAGCCGAAAGCAGAGGCTTTAACCCACTGAGCCACCCAGGTGCCCTCAGGGAAGGTTTAGTGGCAACATAATTTCTGGCTTGTTTGTAGGTTTGTTTTTTGGGGTTTTTTTTTTTTTTTTGGTCAGAAAATGGCTTTATTTCTCCACTTTTGAATAATAATTGTATTGGATATAGAATTCCAAGTTGCAGGTTTTTTTTCTTTGAATCCCCTGACTTCATGCAAGATTTTCTCTGTATTTGGTTCTCTGAAGTTTGCATATGATATGCCACGGTGCAGGGTACTTTTGGGGATGGGAAAGTTGGTGTCTGTCATTAATTTCAAAATTTCTCAGCTGTTAACAATTTCAAAATTTTCTTCTATTCTTTCTTCTTCTGATATTAAAATTATGCATGAAATTATGTTATACCAGGAGAAATTACCCTATAGTTCTTGGATATTCTCTTTTTTAAAATTATTTTTTTCTCATTTTAGTTTGGCAATACCACTAAATTATCCTCAGGATCACTGATTCTTTCCTTAGGCATGTCCATTCTACTGATGAGCCCATCAAAGATATTTTTCATTTCTGTACAGTGTTTTTATTTTTCACATTTCCTTCTGATTATTTCTTAGTTTCCATCTCTGTGCTTATATTATGCATCTTTTTTTTAGTATGATGTCTAGTATTTTCATTAGGGTGCTCAACATATTAATCAGTTATTTAAATTCCCAATCTGATTCTAACATATGTGTGATTCTGGTGCTAATGCTTCCTTCATCTCTTCACACTATGTTATTTGGTCCCTGTCTCTTGGCATACCTTGTAATTCTTTTTGCTAGGCAGACATGTTATATCAAATAATAGGAACTGAGGTAAGTAGAATTTTAGTATAAGTCTACATATCAACCTATGAATCAGGCTGTGTTTAATATTAGTCAAAAAATACCAGAGGCTTAAAATTCCTCTAAATGTCCTTTTTACTTTCTTTTTGACTTTAGAGTTTCCTTAATAACACCTCCTGAGATAGAATCTGCATCTTGCAACTGTCTTAATGGTAATCCATTGTTACTATATTGGAGCTCTGTTGATATGATCAAAAGACATGGGAGAAGAGAAGTGTTCTGTAGTACGATTAAATCGCTCTCATTTAGTGGGACTGTGTCTCTGGGATGTGCTCCTTCCAAGTGTTTCTTGGTGGTATAGCTTTTATGTTCCCCTTACATGAGACAAGAAGTCCATAAGGGGCTGGAGTGAAAGACATACCATTCCCCCATTTGGGATAAGGTTCTTAAAAACCTTTTACTCTAGAGAGTAGGCTTTTTTGATGGAGAATGCTTTCAAGTCTGTGTTGGGTAAGGGAAAATTTACATCTACTCTTCTTGATTCCTTTGCCTTGTCTCATAATTAAATTGACATAAGACAGATTAGGAGAAAAAAATTTTGTATGTATGGAAAATTCACAGACACATGGGACCCAAAGAAGTGACCAAAGCAGGCAGTTTTTATACCTTTTGACAAGGCAACAAATTTGTAAAGAACTGGCAAGCCAAACAAGTTTGGGCTTGGGATATTAAACTAGTAAATAAGTAACAAGGTTTCACATAGTTTTCTTGGCCTTGAATTCCCTATCTCTGGCAATGGGGGGGGATCTCCTTTACTCCTGGAACAGGCAAGTACCTTCCATATGGGAGATTCATTTCCTGCTTTTTGGGAAACACAGAATAGTCAGAATGTCCTTCTTACGTTAGCTGTTCCTCACGTAACTTTAATTCAAAATAATCCTTATGTCAAAGTAGCATATTTTCGGGCAGACTGTCCTAAACCCCATTGTGTCACTATGATTATTCTCCCCCCACTCTTTCCATAGCCCAGAGTGTATCTAACTTGGATTTCTACTGTGAAAACCTGGTGGGATTCTGACAGGTCAGATCTATAAAAATACGGGAAGTCCCCAAGACTATAGTCCCTGCGACTTTCTCCCTCTCAAACTGATCTATACTCAGCCTCCAGCAATTCCTCAAAATCGGCACTTACGTGTTCCCAGCATTTTAAGGCTCTAGTGACTTCTGCTCTAGGTAATACGAGAGCTTGACTTTGAATCTTTTGATATGGTTCTACCTCCAGTTTGTTGATGGAAATTTTCCCTGTGATATTTCTCTGATGAGGTCACAAAAACTGATTTTCAGTTTGTTCACATTTTTCTTGTAGTAAGGTTTGGAATGAAGACTTCTAAGCTCTTTACATGTTGGATCTGAAATCAGAAGTCCTCTCACTGCTTTTATTGCCCAAAATATTTTTACTGATCCAAGTCTTATGTGCAAGATAAAAACAATGAACAAATATCTAGTAAAGGCAAACCAACGACTAAATTTATTCATAAAAACAGGCATCGTCTCTTAACCAGAAAATGTAACAAAATGTTATTTTGACAAGAAGGGAGAGTGGGAGAAATCTCCTGGGTGAATCAAACTGAGTATGTGCCAGGTGGTAAATCAAGGACTATGGAAGGGGATATTGTTTGCTAGCGTTATGAAAGCAGGAAACAGAACCTAGAAATAAGGGTAGTAAAATCTTATGCTACT
This sequence comes from Ailurus styani, assembly GCA_002007465.1. Lineage (NCBI taxonomy): Eukaryota > Metazoa > Chordata > Mammalia > Carnivora > Ailuridae > Ailurus > Ailurus styani. The sequence goes on along the minus strand of LNAC01000441.1, from coordinate 1,177,547 downwards.
GTTCTTATGTATAGGTTTGACACAATTACCATGAATAGGTTTGACACAATTACCTTCAATTGGGTACAGACAGTAAAGTATACAGAAAGTATAATTTTCCATAATTTAGCAGATAAACTGCAGGGAATCACATTTGACATTCTATAAAGATGTTTAATTCTTAGATAACTTCATTCATTCATCCTTTTACCATTTATTTGATACAGTTTTTGTTTGTTTTTTACCAAGTGCCAATTATATGTCAGGTACTACTCTAGATATCGGAGATATAACTGTGAACAAGATATATGGTATTTCAGCTTTTATAGAGCTTACATTGCAATGTAAACACACAATTTCAGTTTTTTTAATAAATATATATTTTTTAATTTATTTATTTGACAGAGAGAGAGAGACGGTGAGAGAGGGAACCCAAGCAGGAGGAATGGGAGAGGGAAAAGCAGGCTTCCCACTGAGCAGGGAGTCTGATGCAGGGCTTGACCCCAGGACCCTGGGATCATGACCTGAGCCAAAAGCAGACACTTAACGACTGAGCCATCCAGGCGCCCCTCAGTTTTTCATTAGTCATACGAAGAGATAAAGAATAGGATGTGGTGGAGATATGTTCAGTGAAGGTCTCTGTGAAGATGTGACACTTGAGCAGAAACTTAAGGAATGGTAAGGAGTAAGCCATGTGCAGACTGAGGGAAAGAATACTTGAAGAAGAGAGAACATCAAATGGTAAAACTCCTAGTTGGAATTAACTTGGTGTGACTGATCAATAAGCAATGACAAATGTGCAAGAAGGCCACTGTGGCTTGAGTGGAGTGAGCAAAGGAGAGAGGTGATAAAGGGTTCTGCACCCAATTCCGCCATGGAGGAAGTGAGATTCCTCCCACACCACCAACAATTCTCCAGACATCAGCTGGGTGTTTTAGAATTAAACTCAATTCAGACACTGTCCACCTGGAGAGAGCATCAGATCCTACATTTTATGGGTTCAGTCCTATAAGACTGCCTTCCCCTCCACTTCAGATACCAATCATAAACCCAGATTATCACCTGTAATTCTGACCAATTGGCTATAGATTAAAAGTTCCAATGATCTTCCCTCCCCCCGTACCCCCTTGACTCCTTGGACTGCAGGTGCCAGTCACAAGTCCAGGCTGTCACCTGTGCTTCTGAATGACTGGCTCTGTAAGTCAGAGGTTCCCATGACCGACTCCTTGGTCCAAATAATTTGCTAGAGCAGTTGCCAGAACTCAGAGAAACCTTTTACTTAACAGACCACTAGTTTATAATGAAAGGATGTGACAGGAACAGCCAGATAGAAGAGATACATAGGGCAAAATATGGGGTAAAGACAAGGAGCTTCCATGCTACCTACAGTGCACCACTCTCCTCCAATTTCCACATGCTCGCCAACCTGAAAGCTCTCTCAATTCTGTTTTTAGAAAGGTTTTTAGAGAGGCTTCATTACAAAGGCATGACTGATTAGATCAGTGGCCACTGGCAGTTCAATCTCCAGCCCCTCTCCCCTCCCCAGACTGTACATTCCAACCCTCTAATCACAAGGCTGGCTCTCCTAGCAACCAGCCCCTATCCTTAGGTGCTGGTCCAAAAGTCACCTCATTAACACAACGAAAGACACCGTTGTGGCTCTCACCACATGAAATTCCAAGGGTTTTGGGAGCTCTATGCCAGAAACAGAGACAAATATCAAATACAAATTTCTTGCTATAAAATACACTATCATAGATCAAAAAGTGAGGTTGAAAAGGCAGGAGATACACCTTAGTAGGCTGAGGTAAAGAGTTTTAATTGTATTGTAAGTGGGTGGGAAACAATTATAAGGTTTTGATCAGGAAAGAGACGTGATAAGGTATGATCATTCTTATTTCTATATGGAGAATAACTACCCACGGCAAAGACTGGACCAAGGGAGATTTGGTAGGGGACTATGACAATACTTCTTGTGGGAATTCATGATGGCTTGACTAAAGTGGTAGCATTAGAGGTGTCTTTGTAAGAAGTGACCACACTCAAGAAATATTTTAAACATAAAACTCAGAACTTAATGATGAATTTGAAGTCAAAGATATGGTAAATGGAATATTTTGATATCTGGTTTTCCATTGAATACAGTATTAATTACATTTTACTTTAAGTAGGCTCTGAGCCCAACGTGGGGCTTAAACTCACAACCCTGAGATCAAGAGTTGCATGCTCTACCAAATGAGCCAGCTAGGTGCTCCTCTATTTTATTGATATCTATTTTATTTCAAGTAGGCTTTGAAGGGAGACAGAACGTACCACTCCAAAATACCCATCTTTGACATAAGGATTATTTTAGGCTGATACAGTAGACAATGGAAAAGCTCTGAAAACTGAGAAGCTACCCTTTTGTAAGAGACATTTACATTTATAAAGGAAATCATTTATAAGGCTATGTCTTTCTCTGTAATAGGAAGAAAGGATGACTCTCAATCTCCAAAAACCTTATCGATGGAAAAGGCAAGGATTTAGGTTGATTTCCGGGGTATTTAGCATGATTTGATAGGTATCTAGTTGTATTCCTGGGACAAGGCCACCCTAGGGTTCTCCTATTGCTGTGCCATCTTCCCCATTCTCTACCTAAAAGGCAAGGATTTAAATCTGCATAACAACCTTATCCTTCTTTATTGTGCTTTTCCTGGTAACCTCCCATAACTGACCCCCCCCCAACACATATCTTTTGTCTTTAGCTAGACATGTTATTTAAGGTGATCCTTGGGCCATTTCAGGGACGTACTCAGTATTCCTGGGCTCTCCCATGTACAGAGGAGGTATACATGTTTTTGAACTTCTATTTCTCTTTCTCCTGTTAATCTGTCTTTTATTATAGGGGGCATCTGAGGCAAGAACATAGTAGGGTAAAGGAAAAATAATTTTTCCTCCCCTACATCTTATACTGAAAGCATGAGAAGAGAATTATATTTATAAAAAAGAGAGTTTTAGGGGGCACCTGGGTGGCTCAGTCAGTTAAGCACTGAATTCTTGATTTTGGCTCAGGTCATGATCTCAGGGTTGTGAGATCAAGCCTCACATGAGGATCTGTGCTCAGCGTGGAGTCTACCTGATTCTCTCTCTACCTCTTCCCCTGCTCATGGGCCCATGTGCTCTCATTCTATCTGTCTAAATAAATAAGACCTTTAAAAAATAATAGAGTTTAATGGCTTATTTAAAAATTTTCATTAATTTATCAGATAGTTATTGAGTAATTACTATGAACCAGGTGCCATCCTAGGGAAAAGAGATATATCAGTGAATAGAACTTTTAAAAATTGTTGCCCTCATGAAGTTTCCATCTTGAGGCTAGAAAATAAAATAAGTTATATAATATGTTAAAAGATGATATGTACTATGGATAAAATAGGAAGACGGTGCCTCTCAAACTCTAAAGTGAATATTAATTAACTGGGGGCCTTTATGAAATGGATTATGGTTTAGGAGGTCTATGTAGAGGCCTCAGTTCAGGTATTTTTTTTTTTATCTGACACACAGAGAGAGAGATCACAAGTGGGCTAGGAGACAGGCAGAGAGAGAGGAGGAAGCAGGCTCTCTGCCGAGCAGGGAGCCTAATGCCGGCCTCGATCCCAGGACCCTGAGATCATGACCTGAGCTGAAGGCAGAGGCTTTAACCCACTGAGCCACCCAGGTGCCCAATTCGGGTATTTTTAAGAAGCCCCTAAGTTACACCACCTGACATTACTCTCCATCAAAGGGAAACCAGGAAACTAAGATGAAGAGACAGTTAAGTTGAGATTATACTCTAAGAAAAAAAATAAAACAATAAAAGGAAAGCTGATGAAAAAACCAAAAGGGGGGAAAGCAAAATTAAAACTCATATTACAAACAGCAAATTAGGATTAATGTAGAGGATGAGGCATAGATGTTCTCCCAAAACGTAAGTCAGAAAAACAAAGATGCAGGAAAAAAAAGAGAGAGAGAGATGACTGATACGAAGACTGGAGTCTAAGCAATAATCTATAAATAAATATCTATAAAAGAAATGAAGGCAAATGAAACAAAGGCAATAACTGTGGTTGGAATCCTGGATATTTTTCGATGGAGGTGGAGAGGACAATGCTTACTATCATCACCACTGCAAATGCAGCCAGTTGAAAAATGCAGGAGAGCTCTGTGATGGCCAGAGTACCATGCGCCAGTTATCAATCCTAAAGGTGTAGACCACCATGCAATCCCAGGGGAGTACTCTAAACGCTTCTGCCCATTGCCCCTTCGTATCAGAGTTGCCAAGGAAAACACTGCAGTCAAGCCCTGGATGGAACACTTTACTTACATAGAGAAGAGAGAGAGCAGGGTCAGTTCCAGTGGTGGGTGTCAGTCCCCCATAGCCAGGAGGTCTCTCCCAGTTGCCGGATGCAGGGTATTTCACCTATGCACACACCTCTGATGCCACAGTGGAGGGAACCCTCTTCCCTCCTCTCAGATGTAACAGTGGGGTTGGCGAGGTCCCATATGACGCATACGCTTTCAGCAGAAACAAAAAAGTACTCATCTAGTTTGAAACAATATAAAATATCCCCACACAAGGTGATAAGCTGGGTACGGGTTCTGTGAACTCTATCTCTTGGAAGGGAAATGTGTCAGACCCAAGGCCCATTCTCATGCAGTTGAATGGGAGTGAAAAGACAGCATTCAGGAGACTGTCCTTCCTAACAATCTAAATATTGGAAAAAAAGACATTGTACATTTTCATTACGTACTTAGAATATTTATGAGAATCAAGCGAAAAATGCTTAAAAAGTTACCAAATGAAATATAGCTGCTGGTTATTAAATTAATAGAGAATCAATAATTTTGATCCATACCATGAAAAGATCATTCAAAAATATAACTGAAAAGATTAATTTTTAAATAGCAATCCATCAGCGGTGATGGTTGCAATCCACTGATGGTGATGGTTCAATGTACTTAAGACCACTGAACTGTACACTTAAAAACGGATAAAATTCTAAGTTTTATGTTATACACATTTTACCATAATAAAGAGAAAAAATGCAATCTTAAATAAATAGCAATCTATAATACATCAAGAAATAACTTTATCAAGAAAAGTACAACACATATAAAAAACTAAATTTCTATCGAAAGATACAAAAATTTTTTTTGAAAGATATAAAAAAATTAGGTAAATTGGTAGAAATACTGAGTTCCTGTAAAAATCGGAACTAGTGAATATCTCCACTTGTCTTAATTAAAATATATTAAAATTAAAACCACCAAATGATTTATTAAGTTAACAAAATGATATAAAATTATTCTAGAAAATCTATCAATTCAATCCAGAATGACATACACCTAAGGACTTTCTTTTCAGTCCAACTTCAAGTTTCTCTTTTAATATAGGGATTTATCCCTCATACCTGGAGTTCAACAACTTATGTTTTGGGTTTTGTTCCATCCATCTCACTTTATGTTTATACATTCTTTCCTTCTCTTTCTTTATACTTTTCTTAACTTTTGCTGGATTGGCTACATGACTATTAATTCCATTTCTTAATTGAATATTATACTGGCTCTTTTCATCATTCTACTAGTATTAGTTTTCTGTCTTCTGTACTCATAATCAAATATGTGTTTATCTTAAAATATACAAAAAGAAGGGATGCCCAGCTGGTTCAGTTGGTAGAACATGTGATTCTTAATCTCGGGGTTGTGAGTTTGAGCTGTAGGGGGTAGAGATTACTTAAATAAAGTTTTTAAACACACACACACACACACACACACACACACCCCAAAAGAAAATGCTGACCATACTTCTTGACTTTACTCCCTACTCCAATATGATGAAACATTTTGAACATTTTAATTTTCTTCACTTTTTTCACTGCTCCATACTCTTACAAGCTACTTACAGTGCTATCACTTGATTCCTTTGCTGTTCTACTCACTCCTAAGTTCTAATGACATAGTTCAGTACTTTTGAAAAAAACCCCACTTTCTTTTTTTTTTATATTTTAATTATTTATTTGACAGAGAGATAGAGAGAAAGCACAAGTAAGGAGAGTGGCAGGCAGAGGGAGAGGGAGAAGCAGGCTTTCTGCTGAACAGGGAGCCTGATGCGGGGCTCCATCCCAGGACCCTGGAATCATGACCTGAGCCGAAGGCAGAAGCTTAACCCACTGAGCAACCCAAGCACCCCAAAAAGCCCACTTTCTTTTCCGATAGACAATTAAATATTTTTCAATACACCTACCACTTTTTTTAAAGATTTTATTTATTTATTTGAGAGAGAGAGAGCGAGTGAGCATGAGAGGGGAGAAGGTCAGAGGAAGAAGCAGACTCCCCGTGGAGCTGGAAGCCCCATGTGGGACTCGATCCCGGGACTCCGGGATCATGACCCGAGTGGAAGTACTTTTGATACCTATGATTAGTCTCTTCCTTACAGCATTTCTCTCTTTTCCAAGAATCATTACTACTAGGTCTCATTACTTAGTATTTATATTTCAAATCTTTATTCCTGACATCACAATCCAATTAGATATAAATATGGCTAGGTCATGTTTTTTTTTTTTTTTTACTCTTTACTGCTTCTTATTTCTCACTCCCTGTGTTGAAGGCTCTGTTCTGATTTATTTGTTGCTTGGTTAGAATAATCTCTCTAGTAGTTTCCTGAGATAAGGTAGGTGGGTAATATGTTCCATGATTTTCAGTATAACCACAAATGTCCATCGCTCACCCTTAGAAGTGAATTACACTGTAGCTAGGTATAAATTTTTCTGTGTTACGACCATTTTTTCTCTACTTTTTGTGCATACTATTTTCTCCTGTCTGAAGTTTCCAGATTGCATATGAGAAATCTTAGTGACAGTCTAATTCTTTTTCCTTTTAAGTAATTTGTCTTTCTCTCTAAAAAATTATAAATTTTATCTTTCTCACATTGAATTTAGGAATTTGATCTAAATACATGTCATTTTCCATCAATTCTCCATAAAAGTTAGTGAACCCTTTGAATCTGCAAGCCTCTTTTTTCATACCAAGAAAATTTTCTTTGACATTGTTCCTCTATTCCTTTTAATTTTCCTGCAAATCATGTGTATTCATACTTTGTACTGTGTTTCCTCCCCTTAATTTTCCAGGACAATAGTTAGCTTGTCAACGGTGGCTATTCTCTTCTTTATCTACTGAATTTAAAAATTACAAAAATTGCATTGTTATTATTTTTTATTTCCAGAAGTGTTTTGTTTTAGAATGCTACAACTTAATTGCCTTACCATGATTATTAGTTCTACAGAGTAGGAGATATCATCTCTCTTGTCAGTAGCTCTACCTGAGAAGTTACCTTGAAAGTGCTCTGTTTTTCTTCTAGTTTGGCTGTGGGATTCACTTAAGCCTGCTGTGATTTACTTTCGCCTATAGAACACTCTGTTCATCCTATGTTGTCACAACAAGTTGTTAAACAAACATATTTGCCAGACGGAATGCAAATTTCAGAATTTTGATGATAACGACATAGCTTCAAATCACCCAGTATATGATATATGGCAAAAAGTGGATAGAACAAGAAATGGATGCGAAATGGATGTGAAAGAGTACTGCAATTTGTGTTTTATATAGGCCCAATCCCAAAGAAATCATTCAACTTTGACTTGGATAATTAGAGGAATACATTCAAGTGTATTATTTAAAAAATCATGATTATCAAAAATGGTAAAAACAAATGCAGCACTTCCAGGTCACTATGGAAAGCTGGTTTAAGTACTGGTAGATATAAGACACAAAGTTGAAATATTATATGATGCTGGAAAGAAGCAGTAAATCATTATCAATTGCCAATGACAGTTTCATACCTAGAAATACAAACTAATCAAGAAAAAATGCTTACAAAAAGCTTAAATAATCAATAGATTCTGAGTTTAATTTCAATAGTCTATAAGTTATAAAAAGTAGGAAACACAAAACCAAACAACATCACAGTAATAGTAGCTTCAGCAAGCACAACAGCACATGCTATACTAAAGAATTATTTTAACAGCAAAAAACATTAGAATCTAAAAGGAGAAATCTTGGAATAACACAAAAAACTTCTGCTGATAGACAAAAAGAGTAAATCTATTGTTCAATGAAAAGACAGAATACTGCAATTAAGTCTTTATAAATTAATTTACTGCTTTACTTTCATTTTCATCCCCACCAAAATTCATTTAGGGAAGCTCATTCATGAATGTACATGCAAGAAATCACAAGCAAAATATTAGAAGACCATACTGTATAGAGAATAAATTCTAATACAACATAACCAAAATGTATTGCAAAATCACAATGGTAGCTTAACAGTAGAATATGTGTAAAGACCATACTCCACAAAAGTAGATGAAAGGAGAAAAGCAGTCATTCAACCTCATAATGCAGAAAAATGTGATAAAATCTGACACTCTCTGATTATAGAAATCAGTAAGCCAGGAATGTAAGTGGACTTCCTGAACCCAACAAATAGAATCAACTGAAACACTCGAGCAAACATCCCTTATAATAAAAAATATTAGAGGCATCCTCTTAAAATTAAAAAAAAAAAACAAAACAGTAAGAAAGCCAGCTAAGCACTGTGTCCAGTCATTGTGCTGGTGATCCTGGCCAGTGCAGTAGAAAAAGAAATTTAAGTGCGTGTGTGTGTGTGTGTGTGTGTGTGTGTGTGTGTGTATGTGTACTAGAATGTAAAAGAAAAAAAAATGTCATTAAGCAGAGATGAGTTATTGCTAACTTAGAAAACCCAGAAGTGCTACAAATAAAATAATAAAAATTTAGCAAGTTTGCTTTCTGTAAGAGCAACATAATCCAGAAACAGGTGAAAGCAAAATTTAAAGAACTACAACTACTATGAGATTCATAGAGAAAAATATGTAGCAAAATATGTACTGAGATGTAAATGTGGGTAAAAAAAAAAAAAAAGCAACCTTGTAGGTCTTTAGAAGGAAATACAGAATCATGTACTTCTGACCTGGGGATAAGAAATAATTTACTTAGATAAACAAGTTTGCTCAATTCAGCCAAATCAAAATCAAGAATTTCTGTTGATGAAAACAAATGAACAAAGTAAAAAGAAAATGCAAGCAACAAACAGAAGAAAAACCTTAACACACAACTTACTAACCATTATTCTTTAGAATATATGAAGAAATCCGACTTCTTCAGAAGACCATAAACATTCTACCTCCTCTCAATAAAAACAAAAGACATGAATGGGGACTTCATAATCATGGCCACTGCATACTATGTAATCAAGCAAAATGAAAACTAAGATCATATCTTAACCGGAGCTCCCCAGAGAGCTACCACTTTATAAGAGAACACAGTCCCAAGGAGCAGGAGTGAAGGACAAGCAGGATGGAAGGGGGATCTTCTGAGAAGGTGTTTGACTGTATCTTAGGGCAGTTTGACTTGGAGGATAGGGATGGAAAGCCAAAGAATGTACTCTTCATTTCCCCTATCCACTAATCAAAGTACATCCCCCTGGGGCATCTGCATGGCCCCAGAGCAGAATTCCAGAGCATCCCACATTTTGGCAGCAGCTTGGAATCCCCAGGCTTCGCAAGGGCATGAGGCAAGTGCTATTACTTTGTGCCTGCTTGAAAATGCTAGAAGACTACACTGACTGGTTATGCAGGAAAGGGAAAAAGAGATGGCGAGGTTGAAAAAGTCTCGACTGGCTTATAAGAAGTGTAAGAGGCTGTTTTTTGGCTTGAGCAATGGAATGAAGAAAGGGCCATAGTGACCGCCTGGCTGAATACAGACAGGCCCACCAGGTGGCCCACCCTGAAATATCTCTAGGCCCTAACTAGCCAATGGGCAACCTACAACCACGCACAGACAGTTTCCCCAAAAGGGAAGCGTCCATATGTCACCATACCTCCTCACTTCCCCCTTTAAAAACAGCCTCTACCTATGGCCTCATTGCAGACATCCTCTCGTCCGCTGTCCTGCCCGCCGCTCCCCTGCAGTGTATTCAATATATCTCCTTTGTTCTGCTTCAGGTGAATTCTTTTACCAGCCAGACCACCGCCTTCTACCAGATGGGTACTCCACATTGGGGGGCCCCCATCCTATCAAGAGATGCCCCATTTAGACACCATAGTAAGTATCTGTTAAAGATACGAGATACCATTTGCTAGGGATGCCTGGCTGGCTCAGACCATAGAGCATGCGACTCCTGATTTGGGGATTGTGAATTTGAGCCCCACACTGGGTGTAGAGTTTACTTAAAAGAAAAAAAGATACCATCTGCTACCTGTTGTATTTGCAGAAATTAAGAAGTCTGGCTACATCGGTTACCGTAAAGGATACAAAGAATGGAATTACACATTGCTAGTAGATATCGCATTATATATGTTTGTAAGGGTACATACTAATTGAAAAAGAAAAAAAATTAATTTCACCTGTCACCTTTTAGAGCATTTTCTTTAGTAAAGTTTTAATTTTTTTTAAGATCGTATTTATTTATTTGACAGAGACACAGCGAGAGAGGGAACACAGCAGGGGGAATGGGAGAGGGAGAAGTAGGCTTCCCGCTGAGCAGGGAGCCCGATTCGGGCCTCAACCCCAGGACCCTGGGATCACGGCCTGAGCCAAAGGCAGATGCTTAAGGACTGAGCCACCCAAGCGCCCTTTAGTAAAGGTTTAATTGTAAATTCTTCCCCTGTTTTTCATTGACATGTATGTAAATCTTTTAAAAATCTAAATAAGCCTCTTTATAGCTTTACAATCTAGGAATACGTTCTTTCTGAGACCTGGTTGACATACAGTCATCAGAGAAAATAGCGTCCCTATCTCCCATTTTCTGTGGGAGACCAGAAGCCTAACTTCAGCAGGAACCTTGCTCTAAAACTACCTGTAATAAAGATACGAGAAATCTGTCATCTGGATAAAACCAATTAGCAAACATAGATGGTCACTCCCAGCTACCAAGTGAATTTAGGATGAACAATGTACGATAGATAATGCTGTGGTCAAGTCCTCTTACCTAAGGACTAGTTAATTTTTCACTTGAGGACATGGATGTGATGGGTTCTATCTACCTGGTTATATAAAAGTGTGTGGTTCCCTTCTGTCTTCGCGATGTCTTTACTGGACCGCCTGTGACACACGACCCGTTCTGGTTTAAAGCTTATTCGGTAGTAAAACTGCTTTCTTTCTCTTCTACCCGGTTGGAGAGGTTTTCTGGGTTGGCAAGAGATTTTGTTTTTAGTTCTATTTCCCCAACAAGTTCTCATTTTGGATTTGGTTCTCAAGTTCATGAATATTCATTATATCATTATAACTTACAAACACACAGGCACATATAGGTATATATTCTCTTGACTGTATCAAATATTTTAAAACATATTAAATATTTTAATCTGTCCACAATACCTTACAAGTAGAAGACACCCAGCTGGTCAATGCTCACAACAAATAGAGAAAATTAAATTTTGATAACCTTAATATATAAAGTTCATGTAAATCAATTTTTAAAATATGCCACTAGGTTGTCCTTGATTGAGACATGATCTTGGAGAGGCAGTTCCCTTTGGCCTCTGACAATTGCCAGGGATGACGGCCACCATTCCCAGCCATTAAGGGAACAAGAGGTTCAGGTCTAAAAAGAGGGTCTCGAAGTCTCTGGCTACATCTTCTTCCTGACTATATAGCAAACCAACGTACGTCTTCCTTCCCCAAGTTCAACACAGAACATGCCACAGAAACAATGGTGATGAATCAGAGAAACTGACCTAGGAAACTCGGCCTGAGAGTCATTTTGTAAAACTGTGCAGTTAGAGCAAAATGAGAAAAGTAATGCAGAAAAAATTAAATAATGATGAAACAATCCAAACACAACAGTATTTGAAAGAAAAGTAAATACGTTTTCCTAGTGATGTGGGGAACAAAGGCAAAAGAAAACAATTTCTTTACAACTTACAGCCCTACTGACTAGTGCTTGCAAGAAGCAGAGTGACCTTCCACTAGGAACTCAACTGCCTTGATGTTAGTATTTGCTGAGGGCAAAAGGCAATGTTAGCTTAACATCATCCCAACCTCCAGGATTCTGTAAGTCTACTTTAACATACAAAAATTCCTTTGGAAACTTGCTTCATCTCTATCCCCCAAGACATAGGTTAGCAATCATCCTCCAAGCATATGACCCATCGATATATATCTGAGGGGTCTCATGCCAAGGTTTTATTGGACAGTAAAAAATGACCTTTTCCTAACAATAGTTAGCTCCCTCAAGATCCTGGAAACCCTGCTTCTGAATTCATTAGATACCCCTAACCCCCTCCCAACTTTAAAGTATATAATCCGCCACCCCTCAGGACCCCAGTGCGGCTCTTTCTGGCCACAGGGCCTGTCCCCGCGCTTTAATAAAACCATCTTTGCACCGAAGACGTCTCAAGAATTCTTTCTCGACTGTTTGCTCCGAACATTCCCACATTACTAGCACTTCTAAATGCAGAGCACTACGACTGAAATATTTTAAAGGTTCAAAAATGTCTACCAATATGGATCCAGAAATGTTGAAAATCAAATGCATACACAAACAACTTTAGATGGGTATGAGACCTAATGTGAAAGTTAAACTTTTTATTTTTAAAGATTTTATTTATTTATTTGTCAGAGAGAGAGCACAAGCAGGCGGAGTGGCAGGTAGAGGCAGAGGGAGAAGCAGGCTCCCCGCTGAGCAAGGAGCCCGATGCGGGACTCGATCCCAGGATGCTCAACCAACTGAGCCACCCAGGTGTCCCTGAAAGTTAAACTTCTGAAATGAACAGAAGAAACTGTAAGACTATACCTTTTTGTTTGGGGGAATGCATTAAGACTTCTTCCTTTTTTTTTTTTTTTTTGATCTAGGGACATTTTCTTCAGTTATTTATTTATTATTAACATGTAACGTATTATTTGTTTCAGGGGTACAGGTCTGTGACTCATCAGTCTTTTGTGCTGTGGTGAGCGCTGTGTGTGCCATTAAGACTTCTTAAGATGAAAATACAGCTTGCATCATTGGGTTAACATAGATGCAATTATTTAAAAACTAAATATTTATTTTCTAAGAAGAGCATTGAAGGGGTGTAGGATGAGACACCACAAAATGTGCCACTTTGGCATAAAGATTATTTTGAGCTTAAATTAAAAAAAAAAAAAAAAACAACCAACCCCGCAGACGCGGGACAGGCGCTCGGCCTCCCCTAACTGCCTACACTTACACTGGGAAGGAGAGCCTGTGCCAGGAAGAGCGCTCCTCACAGAGGCCGCCTTTACTGAAGAAACTCATCTGCCTCAGAGAACAATCTTGTTTTTCTACACAGCTCCTTTCCTTCCTGCCAATGGCCTTCTCCCCTTTGCGTCCTCAGGCTCTGGCCCTCTCCTTAGCTCACCCCAGCTTTCTGCGGCCTCGCTCCCTTTGGAATTTCATGTCTGGGTGGATTACCCACAGGTACAAAACTAAATTTCATTTCCTCTTGTTACTTTATCTCGTGTCAGTTTGATTCTAAGTCCAACTAGAAGGACCAGAGGGCAGAAGCCGGCCTTCCTCCCCGACATCATCGACCACGGGGAGAACAAGAGCAAAAGGAAATGTAGGTAAAATTACATCTCCTGTTAAGTGGCAGCCCGCTGACAAACACCTGAGGCAGGCAGAGCCTGACATTCCTCCAGGAACTCGCAGCTGTCTTACTGTTAATGCCTTGCTAGAGGCAAAAACAACCTTGGCTTAACAACGGTGGAGGCCTCCAGGATCCTGTAAGTCTTCTTCAACCTACGAAAATCCTTTGGGAAACTTCTCTTGTCTTTACCGCCCCCCACCCCAACTCCAAAGTATATAATCAACTGCTCTCTCTGCCCACAGGTCCTGTCCCCGTGCTTTAATAAAACCACCTTTAAAAAAAAAAAACACTGAAAACATCTCAAGAGTTCTTTCTTGACCGTTCATTCCCAAACCCCATTTCAAATCGCATCAATACATATCAGTATGAAGTTATTTACAATGCTCAGGACATCCAGGTATTAAGATGCAGAACATTTAATGCCTAGAAATCGACAGGAGAATGGGAAAAGGATAGTTGGTACATTAAAAGTGAGAACATCACCACTGTTCTCAATCAACAAAAACGCATATTAAAAAAGGAGATGCTCACTGGTGGAATTGAAGAAAGAAAAGAGATGAACATAGGGGGAGGGGGGAAACAAAAACAGGAGAGAGGGAAAGAAGCCATAAGATACTCTTAACTATAGAGGACAAAAAGGGTTGGTTGATGGAGGGAGGAGGGTGGGGGCTGGGCCAGATGGGGGATGGGGACTAAGGAGGGCACTTGTTGTGATGAGCGCTGGGTGCTGTACGTAAGTGATGAACCACTGAATTCTACTCCTGAAACCAATATTGCTTTGTATGTCCACTACCTAAAATTTAAAGTAAAAGAGAGAGAGAGAGAGACGCTGCTTGATTTACTTTGGAAGGTTGGTGAGGTCTGGACCCAATGGCCAAGAAAGAGCTCTTGAGACATGTTTGGTGCAAAAAGGTGATTTTATTAAAGCCCAGAGACAGGACCCCAGGGCAGGAAGAGCTACTACACTGAGGTTGCCCTTATCCGCTGAGAAGTCCTCTCCCACTTGCCATTGATTCCTCATAATTACAGTATTGTTAAGGCTAGACTTCAAACAGAAAGGTCTTTTCGATAGTTTTATTCCTTAGCCATATTTGCCCCAGGAACTACCTCTATGAATATAAAATTCCAAGTAGAGACTTTAGCCAAGCATATAGTAACCACCTTTAACTAAGCTTGCCACGCAGTCGTCCACAAATGCAGAAGGTGGCCCTCTAAAACTGACTAGCCCTTGATAGCCTAAGTGCAGTTCAGGGAGGCCCAGCATTAGATGGCTGGGTCCCAGGCACCCAATGCCTATGTGGTTCTAACTTGCAGACCTTGGCTTCCGCCAGGCTAGATAAGCCACTGTACTCTGGGTTTTGCCTTGATGCACACACACATTATTAAAACCGTTACCAAACCAGGTAACCTTGCAAATTTGAAAAAAATGGTAGACATGTTCTTCTGTGTTTCATTGGTATGACCACCCAGCATGCATCTTTGTTCCCTCTTTGGGACTGGAGAATGTTGCCTGGCACATGGAAGCTCTTAGTAAGTACATGGTCAAAGCTCTAAATGACACTCAAACGAGCATTTCTCTAAATGACAAATGAGCATTTCTCTATTAAATACTGAAGTAACACAAATGTGTAAAGCGGTTCTATAAAATAGAATGGCATTAGATGTTTTAACTGCCCCACAAGGTAGAACTTGTGTTATCATAAAAACAAAATATTGGGGGTGCCTGGGTGGCTCAGTTGGTTGGGTGACTGCCTTCGGCTCAGATCATGATCCTGGAGTCCCAGGATCGAGTCCCACATCGGGCTCCCTGCTCGGCAGGGATTCTGCTTCTCCTTCTGACCCTCTCGTGCTCTCACTTTCATTCTCTCTCTTTCAAATAAATAAATAAAATCTTTTAAAAAAACACAAAACCAGAATACTGTGTACATATTCCAGATAGCCACAAAATATTTCTCGTTTTCTGACACAAATACTCAAATTGGCTTTAAATGATCCCTCTCTTTCCTTTAGTTATTTCTTTGAACTCCTGGAGTGAAGGAAAACTGTGGTCAACTATCAAAGGTCTTTTATTCGGGCTCCTCTCTCTCATAATAGTATTAACCTCGTTTTGTTGCCTTTTTCGAGGTCTCCCTGCCTACTGCCAAGACTCCTTCACTGTCGTACCTTCCAGCTGACAGATGATCCTTTCCACTCAAGGACGTTCATATAGGTTGTCCACATTAGATTCACTGCATCCGCCTTTCCTAACTCCCCTAGATTCCCTGACTGACCAATGATGACCCCTAGGTAGGAACATCCCTACACCCCTACTCAGCAGGGAGAAGTTAAAGAAGACGAGACCTTCTGCCTTCAACAACCTTAAAGATTTAAGGGTCAAAATTGTTTAGGGAGGAAATGATGAGGAAGCAGAAGGCAAGCTGCGGACAAAGCCCAAGCTGACACCCCACACCCTCCTCCCCCCCACTCCCAGGTGGGATACCTGTGACAGTCCTCAGGCGCTCCCAGTTGCCCTCAAGCTAAGGAAAGGGAAAAACGAATGATTAACTTACAGAGATCACAGTCCTGCAGGACTGGAGTCTCTGCCAGTATACAAATGTCTTAGTGATTTACAAGAAAAGCATTCTTATCACTAACCTAACTTCCAGACACCCACCGACTCCATTTCCTGGAGCTCTAACGTCACCCTTCCCCACACAGTGATGTGAAAAACACAGGTAGAACGAAATGCAGGTAAAATCAAATCAAATTTCCTTAGAACCTGCAGCCCATTGACAAGTTATTTGAGGCAGACAGGGTATAACATTCTTCCAGGAAACTCCTAACTGTCTTAAGGTTAAGACCTCACTAGAGGGAAAAACATTAGCTTGACAATAGCAAGTACTCCAGGACCCTAAAGTCACCGTTAGCGTATCAACGTCCTTTTGTACATACACCTCCCTTTTTCCTTACTTCCCCCAATTCCAAAGTAAATAATCAGCCATTCCTTATAAGCCCAGTGCAGCAGCAATTTCTGCCCAAGGGTCCTGTCCCTATGCTTTAATAAAATCACCATTTTGCACCAAAGATGCCTCAAGAAGCCTTTCTTGGCCACCAGCTCCAGACCTCACCCCACCGAACCTCACCAACATTCTAAAACTACATCACTGCCTCTACTTAACACACCGAATTATGAGCACCTCCTTGGAAGAAATTAACCTTCTGTTTTATTTGGTAACCAGTGCTAATAACTAAAATACTCAAATTTGGGTGGGGAGATGGTATGCAACAAACGTCAGATAAAAAAAATTAGAAGTTCATGTCAAGGTTTTCCAAGAATGAGGAGAAACAGGTATCTGTTAGATGTAAGTGGTAAAGGTTTTGGAAGAATCTTGGAACAGCTTAAAAGCATAAACAAAAATCAAAATGGCTGCACTAATGCTTCTGCAAAGCACCATTCTCAAGTAACCTTTTCCTTTCCTACAAACTCCCCCTCCTCCCTTTTTTTAAAGATTATTTATTTATTTATTTATTTGACAGAGACAGACAGACAGACAGACAGACAAGTGAGAGAGGGAATGCAAGCAAGGGAAGTGGGAGAGGGAGAAGCAAGCTTCCTGCTGGGCAGGAAGCCCTATGCAGGACAAGCTCCCAGAGCTCTGGGATCAGGATGGGAGCTGGAGGCAGCCGCTTAACGACTGAGCCACCCAGGCGCCCCTCCCCTCTCCCTTCTTAGCCTTTGGTTTCAGGAACCCAGACCAGCCTGAAGAAGTGACGAAGGAGGCTGGCAACAAGTACACAATTCCTGTCAAAACCAGCTAGATCCTGTATTTCCCTATTAAACACTCCTCCTCCCCAGCCTCTTTCTCTGGGCAGGCTTGCAATTTTTGAAGGCCATGACGTGCTGTGACCTGTTTCGCCCAGCAAAGCAATAAAGCTATTGTTCCTCCTTATCCCAAACTCTGTTATATTTTGGTTCCCAGAGACAGAGGTCGGTTTTGGACAACAATTTGATAGTATTTACTGAAATCAAGGCTGAATATTTATTTTTCTCTTGGAAGCTGGAGAACTTCCCTTCTGAAGTAGGCCAGTCCTTTGTTCAGTGAGGTATAGTGTCCAGACTTCTTTTGAACTGTCTTACTGTCACCAGCAAGACCCCAAGACCTGCCTTTACAGCCCACCTGCTTGTACTCACTAACCTCTATCTTACATTTTCCCCTAAGCTCCTTCTTCTAGCTTTCCTCCTGACTCAAGCAAATGAAACTCCAAACCACCCCTCAGGTGATGGTGACTGCCCTGACAGGACCTCCGTTGGCCCGGACCCCCCAGACCAGTTGAACTAAACCCAACTTGTGCCTGTGCAGATGGACTGTGGAGTTGATGTGGGAAACAAAAGTAAAAGAAAAATTAAATTTCCTTACTACCTACAGCCCACCGGGACTAGTCCGTGAAACAGGCAGAGTAACATTCCTGTAGGGACTCTGCTGTCTAGATGCTAAGGGCAAAAGACAATCTTAGCCCAACTCCCAGGACCCTGTAAGTCTACTTTAACTTATAAAAATTTCTTTGGAAACTTTCTTTATCTCTACTCCCCAAGATACATGGTGGCAATCACCCCCCAAGCATATGACCCGGTGATATACTTTGGAAGAGTCTCACTGAATAAGGGACTGGAGGAGCTAGGGAGGGAGAGAGGGGTAGGGGGCTGTATGATCATGCTCGCCAAAATCCCAGAAATGCTGAGGCATAAAGAAGCCAGAGTTAAGCGAACAGAACCAGACCACCTCGTTTGTCTTAAACATCAGAGACGATATATCCAAAGGAGATGTAATCATGGTGCTATCAGTGGTGACATCTGCAAGATTTAAGTTCCCCGGTCAGTTTTCCATAAAAGACAGACCATAAAAGCCCTCAGTGGCAACTCATTCAGGACCCCTCTCACTCTAGAGAGCTTTCTTTCTGTTTTCAACCTTCACTTAATCAACGATCACTTCACCCTTTTGTGTCCGCAAAATTCATTCTTTGACTCCTCAAGCCAAGAACCCTGTAACATGGACGCCTGGAATGACCTCCAATGGCCTTTACCTCATAATAACACTCAAATCTCCACCCAAGGAGGAGCTTCAGCATCCTTTACCCAGCATACAATGTAGGTATTGGCGTGTTTCCTTAAGGCACGTGGACCGCCTTATGCCTGTCTCTACATTCGATGACAAGGCTTCTCTATGTATTCATCCTAACCCCAAACAAAAGGAATCCATTCACCCTCTCTTAGGAAGTCACCAGCTTTGGAAACCATTCCCTACGATCTCCTTTTGTGCTGCAAATAAAACTCAACCTGTTGCAGTTTCTGACTCACCAGGGAATGAACTCCCTTTCGTTTGGTTCCTAACTGTCAACTTGGCAAAATCACCTGTCTGGCCTTCTTATGTCACCCATTCTGCTTCAAGCTTATTTGGATGTACGTGTAAGGAAAAGCTGCTAATCACTGTCGCTTAGCCAAATAATGATCACCTTAGTCTTTCTCTGCAGGCACAGTTCCTTTTTAAGTTTTTTACCTTCGTTTTTTGTCGTTTGCTTGTTTTGTCTTTAACAAGATACAGGCCTATCTAAAAGCAGCTACTTAAGACACCGTGGCGTTTTTATTTTGAACACTGAGAAGTGCTTCTTTCCTGCACCATTCTAAACAAATATTTGAAATCACAAATGATAAATGTGAGAACTCTCTATTTTGTAATTTTAAATTAAATATGCCATCATGTTATTGATATAAACATTTAATATCTGCATATACAATTTATCTGGATTTATTTTAACTGAGTCACAGAGGGAAGAAATGGATTACTGATCATTTGTGAATCAATTAGTAAACAAAATGCCAAGGCCACTCCTCCCTCAAGAAGAGCTCTTCTGTCTCACTTTCCTGGGGGAAGCAGATAAAATCAGAACTTAGAGCACTTCCTGGGTTAGGGCGTGGGGGGTATTTACAACAGGAAGAAGATTCCGCAGTTTAAAAAGGACTAACTTGAAATCAGTGAAATTAGTAAGTACATCTCATTGGATATGTTAGACATTCCTCATTCATTTTTTTGTCCCTCTCTTCTGGCAAAATGCTGAGTACCAAATATTGGATATTTTAACATTTGAAATGAATTCACACCAATATAGAATGAAAGTCAAAACTCCAGGCACTATTATTTTTTGCTTCACTGTTTATAGCACAAAATGTTAGGCCTTTTTCAGAGCATGCATTTTTACACGATCGTGTGTGTGTGTGTGTGTGTGTGTGTGTATCTGTTTAGAATTAGTACAGTAAACCAATCACTAATTTTCTACTTATATGGGATCTTAGAGCCAAAGTCCTTAAAAGTATTCTGTGTGTGAATTTCATACCTGTTTAATGCAGATTAAATAGATGGAAATTAGTCTTTCACTATCTCAAATGACACCTTACATATTGTCAACCAGATAAAAATGAAAACCTATCAACTGTTTAGAATTTCTTAAATAACTAGATAAAAGTTATAGTGTGGATAAAATACTGGCACAATTTAAAAACTATTATTTACTTGTCATTTGGAGGATTTGGCATCATGTCGCCAATAAGTCAATAGCAATCAAAGATCAGAACACGTACCTCTTGACTCCTGATTCAATGCTACAACAAATGGCAGCTAGTAGCATTAAATTGAAAATATAAGCTGATTTTGAAGCGGGCAAAAGACATTCATTCATGTCAAGAAAAATAAATGAGAAATCTAAAAAGACAAGCAGGAGAATAAATCAAAAATTTCAACAATGTGTTTCATTTTAAAAACCACTTCTTATTTAAATATGCATCAAGTAGACCAGAGTTGAGCTAAACATAAGTGAAAAAAAGGTCCTTTTTTTTTTATGGCCACAAAATTCAGAGTATCAGGACTTTGTCAGATACTTCCCCACACTGCTATGAAATCTGATTCCTCCCAAAATACTCAATTTTGGTTACTCAAGCTGTAAATTATGTTAATGTATTGCCTTCCCTGATATTATTTCTTGAAATATAATGCCTCATAATTGAAAGAGCACCAGCCTTAGAGTCAGAAAAACATGCATTTTAATTCCAATTATGTCACTAACTTAGCTGTGAGACCTGGAGAAAATTTTGTTCACTTCTCTGAACTTATTTTCTGGAAAAGAAAAGGAAATAAGGTCTGCTTTATAACAATATTGGGAGCATTATACTGAATAGGGAGTTCTTAAATAAAAGTTCGGTAAATGGTAGCTATTGATATTGTCTTACTAATACTACCGTTGCCTTTATTTTTACTATATAGTTTCATCTTTAGTTAATGCAACCTTGGGCAAGTGGCAGACTCTCTTCTTGCCACAGTCTCCAAATACGTAAAATGGGGATAAAAACATTATCTAGTCACTGGATAACCTGAGGGTTAATTGAGTTAGTACATGTAAATAATATAGCACTAAATAAGTAAATACATATGTAAATTGCTGTAAATGCCATTATGATTGATATTAGAGGGATTACATTTTATACGCAACAGTGAGCTGAATGGGGGGTATTTGAGGTGTATAACAAACACTAATCTGTTCTACTCATGTGTAACAATGATCTCGGCAGCCAATTCTGTACTGTTTAATCCTTCCAGCAATATAAATATGCCCTTTCCTAGATCATAATAACCAGATGAAACAAAGCAAAAAAAATACTCAAAACTAGAGACATGAACAAATCATGTGATTTAAAGTCTAAATGTGACTGCTACACAATTACAATTACTGAAAATAGTTGGAAGAATTTGACAGGATGCCCAAACCCAGCCACCCAGGAGATCAGGCCAGACCCTAGTGAAATATTTTAATTTACAACCCCACAGGCATTCTGTTACACCCTTTCTGGGGAACCTTCCTACCCTTCCTCCTTGCCCCTGCCAAGTAAAATAAATACTGTTGTTGAGTCATGATTACTGGTGGAAGTAAACTACGTCTCTTCATGGGTTAGACGCTGAGAGCTCTGGTTTGAAATAATGATTCTTTTTACCTTTAGTATTTGGTAGACATTTTCTGTTAATACCATTCATTAATAATCTATTCCCATCTGAATAATCATACACTAAGTATATATAAGTCATTGCTAAGATGAAAACTTATCTATAAAACCCTTGAAAATGAAAATACTATGGAGATGGGATTAAGCTGACTTGTTCACAGCTGAGATTTAATTTCAGAGTTTAATGAGGCTTTCTGTCCAGTAGATCTATAATGTTGTCTTTTGGGAGGATAAGAAATTAAATATCTCACAACAATTGACATTGAAATGGAATTATATTTTTACAGTGATAGAGCAAAGCTTTTACTAAATGAAGAGTCAAGAGCATTGCCAGAGAGTCAATTTAAATTTCTCAACTTAACAGGAAATACTTAATAACTTAATATGAAATCCCAGCAGGCTATGTGCAGTCATAGAATATGGGTTTCTTTTTTATCTAAGTTTTCTTGAAGGAAATTAATTTTTCTACTGGTCATTAAGGTAAAGGAAGATGACTTGCATTATTTTCCGAATGAAGAGTTGTTCCAATTCTTTGTCTTTTTTTGAGAAGAATTTCACAGATTCCAAGCTTTTAAATTATATGGTTAAAAATATAAGGATTATTTTCCTAAGCATGGTATAGAGATGTCATACATAGTCATTGAATAGGAAAAACATAAGGCTTTAAAAATTAATCAATTATCAGTGTTAAAATTTAGTGTAAGCCAGATGTTACTGTAAGAAACTTCCCTTATCCCAACAGCAACCCTATTATTGATGCCGTACTGGTATTATGTGCATTATGTAGACAAAGGGACTAAGAAACTGAGACTCAGAGATAAGAAACTGAGACTCAGAGAACTTCAGTTACGTTCTCTTGGTGACTCAGATGCCAAACTTGGCAGAGTTAGAGTTTGAAATCAGACCTGGTTTCCAGACCCTTCATTCTTGACCATCAGAGCAAAAGTCATGAGAATACACCAGGCTTTTAAAAGGAACCTGATAGAGACACTGTGAGTTTGATCAGCCATTTTCAGAGAAAAGGCAATGAAGAGAGCTCTTACTTGGTCATAATTTCTTTGTTTATTCTCCTTAACCTAAGTGCATGTGGTTGTATTGGACAAGATAACCTTGTATCCTTTTCCTCATTTGGGGAGAGAGCCTACGGCCATTTCTTTTAACTAAAACTGAAGCAACTAAAATGGAAACAGGACATAGCAGATATAATGGTTTATTCAAGATCAGTGTTTTCTTCAGGGATCTGTTGAAAGGTACTGCTAAAGGACACACTTGTTTAGAAATTAGAGGTCCCCATTTTTGCTTCACGCATGGTAATTGTCTTAATACCTACAATCTTAATACCTACAATATACTATTCAGGAATGAATAGTATATTCGCTGCCACATTCTTTACCATGAACACACCCTTATTAATTCTATAAGTTTTAAATGGATCCAATCAACTTGCAATAATAATAATAACAGATAATATTTATTGAATGGTTTATACACTCTTCTGAGATCTTTGTTTGCTGGGGAAATATGAAGAATTCAACTATTCAAAAAAAATCACTGTGGACCATAGAGAAAGAAATACACAGAGCAGGGAAGTAAAAGGTTTATTGTGCAGCTGAGTGCTACGAAGTTTCTATATTGCCTCCAGGATATCAAGCAACACAAATCAGTTTTGTAAATAATACCAATGGGCAACTTAATGCTTTATATCATGGGTTACCTTTTTCTCCCAGTAATGTGAAATCCTCTTAAGCAGTACTTATTTAGCAAATTTTGTCAGCATGATGGCAAGGTAGTATGAGTGTGTGCTGGGAGAACCCTGCAGTCATCCCCCACCAAAGACTTATTTATTTATTTATTTTAGAGAGAGCACAGGCGCATGGGCACAAGTTGGGGGAGGGGCAGACAGAATCTTCAAGCAGACTCCCCACTGAGTGTAGAGCCTCACACGGGGCTCAGTCCCATGACCCATTAGATCATGACCTGAGCTGAAACTAAGAACTGGACGTTCAACAGACTGAGCCACCCAGGTGACCCAGAACCCTGCAGTCTTAAAATAGTTGGTCCTTTTAGAAATTTTATGGAAGAAGTCACCAAAACTGCCTACTTTTGTTTGCCTTTTTAAATACTTTGTCCTAAAATAGCTTGCACTTACTATGATCATTGATAGAACCTAACATTTTACTTTATTACTATCATAAAATGGTGACAGCTTTATTGCACATTCTTTGGAGTATTCCAGAAAGTTGAGGGCAGAAAAGAACAATTTTCTTCAAGGTATACATTTTTTTTAAAGCAAGGCAAATGTGAGGGTGACTATGAACTAGCAAACCCCAGGAGACTCAGAATCTCATGTCTTGAGCCCTCGTTCAACTTGAAAGTCAGATCAACAAAGAGCTAACTCCCATTCTATATGGGATGTCAAATAAACCCTCAAACAAAAATGGAAGTTCTTTTCCAGGTCTACAAAGTCAGTCAATAATTCGATAAACAAACTTTAGCATCACTCCAGGCCATGTGTTCGTAGGATGTAGCCAATGCTGATAGTGTGACATTTCAGTGCCTATCAGCAAGTTTCCAGCTGCCAGTGCCTGTGATTTTGAGAGCTCTCTCTGACCCCCAGAGCCCACTCTGCCTGCATGCAAAAAATGATGGAGGCATAAGGTGCCGAAAATCATCCACCTACTCTACAAGCAGGAATTTACTAAGACTTCCGGGAAAATGATAGATAAATACTCTATTTCCCTAACGTCTTTGGATGGGATAACTCTGAGGTGTTGTCTTACACAGTCCCCCAGAATTCTCCAACTAGATTAAACTTCATTTATCCACTGTGATAATTAGCTTTAAAAAAACAAACAAACATCTTTTTGTTTTTTTAAACTTTCCTTCCACTGAAATCTCACTTTTTCACCTTGCTGCTGGGTAGTATCTGTGTTCGCCTTACAAACAAACTGCACACAAATCCTTGTCTCCTGGTCTGCTTCTGGGGGATCCCAAACTGAAATAGAATGTAACGATGATTAAAGCAAAGTCTGTCACTAAGAGATTTGCAAAGAATACTCAGAGAACTAGGGATGGTAGTGATTGTCAAGATGAAGGAGAATAGAGTTCTAGAAAGAATTCAAATAAATCCTGCAATAAAATCCCTGGATCTAACATTTTGTGGATTCTAGGTAATCCTTGAAAAAGTATGTGGTAACCATTAGCCTCTGCCCCTCTGATCTTTTAGGAGAGAAGCTGCTAAAAACAGTATAGGTGACTGACAGCCTCCTGGTGTCATCGCTTTGGTATCTTGCACGGTACTGATGCCAAGGTCAAAATCTCCCTGGGGAGCTCCCTGGCAAAGACTGAGGATGGCATTAGCCAGAACTGGTTTACACAATTGTGTGGGCTGCCTAGGCAAGTTCAAAATCACAGCACAAGCCCTCAGGAAGGGCAGGATGGAACTCTTGGGCACCAGCTGAAGCCACAGTTCCCAAGAAGAATTTCCTCTTCCTCAGGGAAAGCTCAGTTCCTTTTTTAAGGCCCGTCACTTGAATCGATGAGGCCTGCCCAGATTAGGAAGGCTAATCTCCCCCACGGAAAGCCATGTGGTCACAGGTGTTGACAACATCTACAAAACACCTTCACAGCAACACTTAGATTAGTGTTTGAATAACTGGGTACTGTGACCTTGTCAATTTGACAAACAAAACTGACATTCACGGCCGGGGGATTAGAGGAAAGCTACTTCTGTCCAGAGCAGAATTCCAACAGTGGAGAGTCAGTATCAGACAGTGAAACGGCAAGTTAGGACAGTGACTCTGATAAGGAGAACACTCATAGAGGACATCATTGTTCTGAAAAAGTTACTTATTTTTGCTTTTATAATGCATTACTAAAGTTAAAATACTGTCGAAAGTGTTCTTATTAGGTACATTTTCCCCTTCCACTGATAATCTGTATTATAATTTCTCATATTAATAGGTTTAGAATTGATCATTTAATATACATTATCTGCAGTTTACATACAGTTAACAGAGCTTTGTGATAAATTTCACAAATCCAAGTCAATATTTTATAATTATATAAAATCTAATGCCTGTTTTTTCCCTTATTCCTCTGGCAAGTGGGAGGATAAAGTTGATGGCACTACAGTAAGCACACCAGTGAAATTTAAAGGAATCATTTCCAACATTTGTAAGTGCAACACTACTAATTAGTAATATGACTAAATCTGAATGTCTGAAAATGAACTTCTCTTAAGCATTTACATACTAAATACTGCACACTCACATGTTAACATTTAGAAGCCATTATTTATTCATTTTATTAGCAATCAGGCTCAGAAACTGCTTCTTTTACTGTATTCTTCATAATGAAAACTAAATATCACCCATCAATTTAACTTTAAGAGAATGCCTCACTGAGCAAACAAGGCACCAACTGAAACGGTCTGTCATAGCTCATTATTGCTAAAATTTGTTCAGTGCTTTTTATTTTCTGAAAATGTGGTTTTATATTGGTAAGCCAAAGTTGATTCATTATTATGAATATAAGTCATATTCATATTTATATTTAATATATATAATTTAGCTTTGACCCTGCAATAAACTACTCATGTATTACAATTTTTCCAGACAATCCTCTTGGTTGTAGGAATGCACTATGGCTCTAACAAGATCAGGGTGACCTGGTTTAGCTGTCCTCATAAAGCCAGTTCCAGCTGTATGTGGGTTCAGACTACATATCTACCCAAAGAACCATGACTGAAAAATTTCACAAAGTCTTCAAAGTCTCAGAGTATTTCATTCACCAGTTTTCATGGTGTAGCCCTGGCTCTACCTACACAGAAATTCCCATCATTACCAGGGTATTCATTATTTAGATAACAAAAGCAAGGGCATATTCTCCAGAGGTGTGTTACCTGAGTGCAGTAGGCACTAGCCACGTATGACTGCTTAAGCTTTGATTCATTAAACTTATTAAAAATTCAGTTCTTCCGGGGCACCTGGGTGGCACAGTCTGTTGAGCATCCAACTCCTGGTTTTCACTCAGGTCATGATCTCAAGGTCATGAGAGCCCTACATGGGGGTCTACATTCAGCGTGGAGTCTGCTTGAGGTTCTCTCTTCCTCTCCCTGCCCCTCCCACTTGTGTGCACTCTATAAAATAAGTAAATCTTGAAAAAAAATTCAGTTCTTCAGTTGTAGTATCCCCATTTCAGCTGTTCAATACCCACATGTGGTTGGTGGCTCCCACACTGAATGCACATCATTTTGTCACAATGAAAAGTTCTCTTACAGTACTGCTCTAAAAAGTCCATAAAGTATCTGGTCAAGAACTTGGGCCTTCAACAGACACATGAGAAAGTGCTCAACATCACTCGGCATCAGAGAAATACAAATTAAAACCACAGCGAGATACCACCTTATACCAGTCAGAATGGCTAAAATCAACAAGTCGGGAAATGACAGATGTTGGCGAGGTTGCGGAGAAAGGGGAACCCTCCTACGCTGTTGGTGGGAATGCAAACTGGTGCAGCCACTCTGGAAAACAGTATGGAGATTCCTCAAAAAGTTGAAAATGGAGCTACCCTATGACCCAGCAATCGCACTACTGGGTATTTATCCTAAAGACACAAAGGTAGTGATCCTCAGGGGCACGTGCACCCGAATGTTTATAGCAGCAATGTCCACAATAGCCAAACTATGGAAAGAACCTAGATGTCCATCAACAGATGAATGGATAAAGAAGATGTGGTATATATATACAATGGAATATTATGCAGCTATCAAAAGAAACGAAATCTTGCCATTCGCAACAACATGGATGGAACTGGAGGGTATTATGCTGAGCGAAATAAGTCAATCAGAGAAAGACAATTATCATATGATCTCTCTGATATGAGGAACTTGAGGGGCAGGGTGGGGGGTTGTGGGGGGTAGGGAGGNCTAATCTCACAAAACAAACTGAGGGTTACTGGGGGGTGGGAGGGTAGGGATAGGGTGGATGGGTTATGGACATTGGGGAGGGTTTGTGCTTTGGTGAATGCTGTGAAAGATGTAAGCCTGATGATTCACAGACCTGTACCCCTTGGGCAAATAATAAAATAAAATTAAAAAAAAAAAAAGAACTTGGGCCTTGATTAAGATTCAAGTTATTAGAGTCTTGGGTGTATCTCCATTATGGATTTACAGATATTATTCTTTGTCAAGGGTCACAACAATGCTATATTTATAGCAGCATTATTTACAACAGCCAAATTATGGGAGCAGACCAAGTGTCCATCAACAGATGATTGGAGAGAGAAGAGGTGAGATATATATATACACACACATATATATAGATATAGATAGATACAGATATAGATATGGCAGAATACTATTGAGCCATAAAATAGAATTAAACCTTGTCATGGATGGAGCTAGAGATGATGATGCTAAGTGAAATAAGTCAGAGAAAGACAAATACCATGTGATTTCACTCATATGTAGACTTTAAGAAACAAAACAAATGAACAAAGGTTAAAACAGAGAGAGACAAACCAAGAAACATACTCTGAAATATAGAGAACACACTGATGGCTACCAGACAGGAGCTGGGTGGGGAGAGGGATGAAATCTAGGATGGGAACTAAGGAGGGCACTTGTCATAATGAGCACTGGGAGATATATGGAAATGCTGAATCACTGTATCGTATACCTGAAACTAATGTAACACTATTTAAAAAATAAAAGTAAAGTTATACTTACAAAAAAACACAAAATCCCAAAACCAAAAGCCTATGTACAATAAAGGTGACAACAATGTTAATGAAAAGGGTACCAAAACTTGCATGGGAAGACATGAAATAGTAACAGTTGGAACCACTGACTAGTTAGAATTTATTTTTCCCTCTATGTTGCAATGCTTGAAAATGACATGAACTGTATAATTAAGAAATGGTAAATAACCTTAAGCAAGGGGACAATTTGGAAATAGTTAAAATTAAATGGGAAGAGACAACTGATTTGAAGAACTTCAATTAAAGTTCCCTGGTAATACAATAAGCAACGTTCCTTATATATTCACCACCTACCCCTCCTCCCCAAACATACTGGTCTCCCAAACTATGCATTAGTGTTATTTAAAAACATATCGAAAGATCGAACCTGCATATGGCAGTACTATCATATTTCAAAGATCTTCCAAAAGAAAACCTGTTCTCTCACTCACAGGTATTTACACACGATCTCCAGATGTTTCCATAACTCCTGTGTCTGTAGGTAACTACTATTAGGAATAAGATTCAAGGCCAGAAAATGTCATATCTGAGAGATATTCCAGAAAATAATGTAAGGGCTACAGAAAATTATCATACATATGCTCCCAAGAAGAAAATAATTGCATAAATTATTATGTTTTACCTCAATGTATCCCACTCACCTGCAGATTTCACCATAATGTGAACACATGCAGGGGCATTAATGTACTGTAATTCAGATTTGATTTCTAAAATGCAGTAATAAGTATTTCAACATGTATTGGGCTTTCCACTCTTCATTTAAAATGGATCTCTCCTGGCACCAGAGTGGCTCAGTCGGTTAAGCATCTGACTCTTGGTTTCAGCTCAGGCTGTGATATATCGTGGGTCATGAGATGGAGCCCCATATCAGTCTACAGGGTCAGCAGGGAGTCTGCTTGAAGATTCTCTCCCTCTGCCCCTCCCCCCAACTCGTGCACTCTCTCTCTCTAAAATAAATAAATAAATCTTTAAAATGTACCTCTTCTGAAGGAGAAATATTTCTCATCCCTATCAATATAGATAAAATCTGAAAAGTAGTTTGAGGTTTATGAACTTCAATAACATATTTCACAAAAAGAATGAAAATGTACATTTATCTTTAATGGAAAATAGGTTTTTAAAAAATTTAATGGTTTTACTTTAATTTCCTTGCTGTGAAATGAGGAAAGTAAAATAATAATGAGAAACTATGGTGGAATATCTTTACTAAGGAATCCCTCCTACATCCCAAGTGGGAAAATTCAGCTCACTCCTAAGGTCAATAGGAGTGAGGTCAAACTTACAAGGTGCAGGGTTTTGCAATGAAAACGATTAAGAAAAGCAACTTGACTGAATAATTGTTTCAGTTTTTAATGCAGTGCTGGAGAAGTGTAAGTGCAGCCCCAATCCATACATTCCAGGATGCACATTTTCCCAGAGGAGAGGACCAGAAGTAGTGTTATCCATTGGTCACTAGTCTGCCTAGCAAGTAAAAAGGAGAAAAATCTGTTTCTCAAAGTGGGTACTGTTCTTACCTTCAGAATACCCTAATTCCCTCAGTTTTTTAAAAATATTTATTTATTTAAGAGAGAAAGAGAGAGAGAGAGAAGCAGACTCCCAGCCAACCACAGATGCCAACTTGGGGCTCAATCCCATGACCCCAAGATCATGACCTGAGCCAAAATCAAGAGTTGGATGCTTAACTGACTGAGCCACCCAGGTGGCTCCCTTAGTTTTTAATACCGATTTTTCTTCCTAAGATCCATGAGAAGGTATGACCTCATTTCACATACAGATATTGTAGAAAAGATGCCTTGGCTCAAAAGAGATTACTCATTCACTTACTCAAAAATCTAAGTTCCAAACTGATCTTTTCCTACCATGAGGAGTCACTGCAGTTTCTTCCTGAGTTGATACTTCCGAAATATGGAATATCTAACCATTAATTTAATTAGGCCTCTCTCTCTGATTTAAGTTGCCATTTCATTAGTATTCTATACATGCTAATGGATTCAAGTGACTCTGAGAATTTGTCCCATAAAAATCAGTTATATTTCAAAGGCATAAATAATCTCTCAGTTGCTAATCTAAAAATGTCCATCTAAAAACAGAAGTCCTCTTTTACACATAGTCTCTACTGCTCATGGTATGATTTGATATAATATTTGGTATTTCACATAGAAATATCAGTGTTTTTCTTGACACACAGACACTAGGACACAGCCCCCCAGGTGTTCTTGAAATTAACTATAACATTACTGATTAGAAATTCTTTTATTGGGCACCTGGGTGGCTCAGTGGGTTAAAGCCTCTGCCTTCGGCTCAGGTCATGATCTCAGAGTCCTGGGATTGAGTCCCACATCGGGCTCCCTGCTTAGCAGGGAGCCTGCTTCCTCTTCTCTCTCTGCCTGCCTCTCTGTCTACTTGTGATCTCTCTCTCTCTCTCTGTCAAATAAATAAATATATACAAATCTTTAAAAAAAAGAAATTATTTTATTTTATAGATTCTAGATATTATATCAGTCTACTTAATCACTACACAAATTGTATTTGGAATTAGATATATCATTTTTTTTTCTACCTGAGTTTGCTTTGGTCACAACTGTACAAGCTCCCATCTTTGAAAACATTTCAAATACTGTGCTAACATCCTATTATATTCTCACCAGACTTTGAATGTGTGGAAAGACACAAACGAACAAATCAAAGTATATAATTTTTTTTCACAGAAATAAAGAGAAATGAAACAGTGACTTGGTAGCAAATAAAGATCTGTACTTAAAAGCTGAAGGCTTTGTTCATTAGAAAGATGTGGATCTTGAAAGCTCAACATCATATGCGGTGACATAATTTAGAACACCAATATGCAAACCATTTGAGTCTATTATAAAACAGCATTCTGGCGAGAAGAGCAAAAAGTCACAAAATAAATTAGATCTGGTGGTCTAGTTCCAAACTTGATAAATATGGGTGACTCTTTCATATTATAACTCTTTTACTTCCTGTCTCTGTTCATAATATCCACCTTTGGGACGCCTGGGTGGCTCAATCAGTTAAGCATCTGATTCTTAACTTTAGCTCAGGTCATGATTTCAGCGTCCTGGGCTCAAGGCCTGCATCAGGCTCCATGCTCAGCGCGGAGTCTGCTTGTCCCTCTCCCTCTACTCCTCCCCCTCCCTCCTCCACACGCATTCTCTCTCTCTCTCTCTCTCTCTCTCTCTCTCTCAAAAATAAATAAAGTCCTTAAAAAAATAAATAATCCAGTGTGAAATAAGTATTAAGGACTTACTGCTAAATGTAGTCAATGTAACAATACATGTGGAGATATATACTGATCAGAGATACATACTTAAGTATTTATGGGTAAAATGATATGATGTCTGAGACCTTAAAAGAGTCCAGCAAAATTAATAATAAAAAAGGGGGATTAAATGAGGCAATAAAAGACTGGCTTGATATTCACCGATGTTGAATTTGGTTGATGGATACCTAAGCTTATTATATTATTCTTTTCTGGGTTGGAGATATTTGAAAATATCAATAATAAATTGTCTTATTAAAAGTAAAGATTTCAATGGGTAGTCTAGCGGGCAGGGAACAATTCTGTCAGATACTAGAGCACTAGACAGAACGAGGATGATTCCAGAGACTGCCACTCAGGCAGATAAACACAGAGTAATCAACAGTTATGAATAGGTCAGCAAGGTCTAGAATCATGGGATTCCAACTGTCAACAAAGTCAGCAAAAGGAATTAAATGAACTCTCGGAGGCAGAGCAGAGCCTGTTCTTTTTCACACTAACTGTATGAAGGGGCAGCCTGGTGTCTTCAGTGCCCATTCTACCTAAAGGAGATCAGGGGCCTCATCTAACTCCTGTCCCTTCTCAGCTACAAAGACTGGGAGACTGAGACATGAGGAATTTCTATGCACAATCAGACAATAAAATTCCATTTGCTCAATTAAAGGGAAGAAGGAAAATCAAACTCGCAAATGAAAACATTTATACAAAGATGCAATTCATGGTATAGGTCTGTTGTGGCTATAAAGGTAAAACACGGGGTTATTTAAAAAAAACAAGGCAAATATTCAATATATGTTTGCTTTGCAAATTAATTCACAGAGAAGGCAGGATGGGGGAGGAGGGAGAAGCCTCTTCTTGATCATTTTTACTGACAAAAGAAAATAAACATGGAACTTTATAAAAGTCAGATCTGTCCTCTTGAGATGAATTTCATTTAGATGTCTCATGAACACTCAATTCCAACATCATATTATACTAATTAACTTCCTCCATAAATTCACTGTAATTTTGACTTTGCTCTCTCTTTAATAACATTATCATCTCAGCCTTCAATTTCAAAATTCCAGAGAGACTTGTGACTTTCCCTTTACAAACAAATCCTCTAATGCAGTATTTCTTTAATTGGGCCTCTTTTTCTTCTATGTACTGCTACTGCTCCAAATCAGGCTAGGATATGTTTTCTCAGAGACAGTCATACTTGTCTGTTTATCTGGCAATCAACCATTTTTCCTCCCAAAACATCATTTCAATTCATATTTAACACCATTTAATTCCTATACCCTATGTGTCTATGTCATGCAGTGGAAGTGAAAGGCATAGCTTAAGGATTTCTTGACTATGATTAAGCTACTTGTCTTGGATTTCCTTCTTTCCCACCAAATGGAAATGATTTTTGAATCATTGACCGTAGTGAAAAGACACTACGGACATTGGAAGATGTGGACTGAGGATGGCTGAGATGTTTCACAGCCCTGAGCCCCTGGATCTACTCATGGAGCCGTTCTCATCTACTTGTCCCGGACTTCCCCATATAAAAGAATAAAATACATCAATCTTATTTGCACCAATGGTTTTGAGGAGATCTCTTTGTTAGAGTAGTTTAATCTGTGCCTTATCTAATGCATCGAAAAAGTTATTTTCAGGAGAACAATATCATGATAAATACAGCTCAATCTAGCACTTTTTTTTTTTAAGAAAACCAACCTCTGTATGAAACTGTTTAATGATGAACGTTATTCTATTAGACGCTGAACTTTATTGAGTTTGGGGAAGATTTGTTTGGCAGCAGTGTTTAGAATGGTCTCCTGCCAAAATCACACTCTGGAGTTTGAAAAATTTAAGTTCAAATGACAAAGTGAACTTTGTACTTAGATTACTAGGGACATTCTAAATTCAGCATGTCCAAAACTAACTTCAGCTTCTGTACTTCTACTCACTCACATCCCACTGACCTGAAGTTACCTAATGCCCGCAACCCAGCTTAAGCCCAAGCGATCCTATCACAAAAGGGAAGATGATTATAATGGATGTGGGGGAGACTAGAAATCTCTGCCCAACTTTTGGCCAAACAGACTTCATATTTCTAACTATGCATTCAATTGGCTCTATGTTCCAATGTCACGCTTCTATTCAAGGGTCACTGAAGGGATTCAGCTGAGTTGCTTTTTTTTTAAGATTTTATTTATTTATTTGACACAGAGAGAGACAGCAAGAGAGGGAACACAGGCAGGGGGAGTGGGAGAGGGAGAAGCAGGCTTCCCACAGAGCAGGGAGCCCGATATGGGGCTCGATCCCAGGACCCTGGGATCATGACCTGAGCCAAAGGCAAACACTTTATGACTGAGTGACCCAGGTGCCCCTCAGCTGAGTTTCTAAAGTGTACTCCATGCTTTCCCAGCTCTTCAAAGCCTGATAGAGATATTTTGGGAATATCATTTGTTTATCTTCAAATCTCACCCACCAAAATCCTGCCAGCCAGTTCTTTAGGACCCAGACCAAATTCTGTTATTGTGAACCTTGGTAGATCCTTTTGACTTCACCCCAATCACATATCTATCCATGCAATGAATATAGGCATCATCTCTATGCCAAGCCTTGGATTAAGACGTCGGATATGTGAAGTGAATAAGAACATGTTCCTGCCCAGATGGCATCATTCTTGCCCTCTATATCTCTGTTTCATTTAATTTGCTAGTTGTTACATTCTATACTTAATTGGAATTTTTTGTCCACATGGTCAATTTTTCTTTCATAAATTCCTTAGGGCCAGAAAACACATCTTGATTTTTTTTTCATCCCTTATTAGAGGCCGCTGTGTAACAAAAGACACCACCTATTAGAGAGTCACAGAGTGAATCAACTGAAAGAATGAATGAAAGTCTAAATCATATTGTCAGTATCCTCTAAAGCATCTCTGATACTAAAGTTCTCTGATTCACTACTTTTCTAACTGACTTTGCTTCATAGGGAACCACATTATTTCCTTTCAACTCTGTTATTTCTCCCAAATCCAAGTAGGCTTTGTGGTTTAAATCTAGAAATATTTTTCAATCAGACAGCTTCTGAGATAGTATAAAATAGATATTTCAAAATAGAATAAGCTGGGCTTCCAGCACTTTAAATACCGACATGTCTTCCTTAGTTCTCCTGACACTTCATTAAA
Source organism: Ailurus styani (assembly GCA_002007465.1). NCBI lineage: Eukaryota > Metazoa > Chordata > Mammalia > Carnivora > Ailuridae > Ailurus > Ailurus styani. The sequence goes on along the minus strand of LNAC01000441.1, from coordinate 1,142,697 downwards.
ATTGTAGTACATAGACTAGAAAGGCCTAAGTCTCATAAACCATGGGAGTAGAGCAATCAACAGACAAGGAAGGGTAACAAATATCTGTAAAAAGGTCAGGATATCCAGGAGTGGTGTTAAAAACTCAGCAAAACCATTTGCAACAAAGAATACCCATGGAATGGGTACAGTCAATGGCTCTGAAGAAACCTGTAACTCAGAAAGACCAAGTAAAATAAGAGAGCAAGAATGAGAATTTGTGCTCTTAACTGATTAATTGGAGCCATTATTTCTCCCAACCCGGATAGCTGCCTCCTTTTGATTCTCATTAAACAAACAAATAAACCACGGTACTGGGGTATTTACCACACCTTCCCAACTCTTTACTTCCCTGGGAAGAGTGAATACACCCCAGGAGGTCAGAGCAGGGAGGTTTGGCATGACAGCCAAACAGCCCTGCAAGTGAAGAATCAGTACTAGGACAAAAGAAGAGAGGTCCCTGGGTGGTGGAGAGAGTCCAGTGGAAGGAAAAGACATTAACAATGAGTCTTCAGACAATACTGAAAGTGTGATAAGAGAATTTTCCGTATTTAAAAAAAAAATCCATTTGAATTTGACATTGGAAACTTATCTCACTGTCACAGGGACCATAATGCTGAGCCAGTTAGAGAAGAAACTATTATTCTAGCACGCTGCTAGAATCAGTAGCAAACAATAATCACCCGGTCAAAGTACTATGTATGAGACATCTATGGATGCATAACAAATTACCCCTGAAGTCAGTGACTTCAACGACAATAAGCACTGATTATCTCCCACAGTCTCTGTAGCTCTGGGATTTGGACATTTGGGTGAGAGGTTCTGGTTTGCTGTTTGCCATGAAGTTGCTATCAAAAGGTTGGCCAGGACTGCCGTCATCTAAACTTGACTGGAGCTGGAGGATCCAATTCGAAGATAGTTCACAGGGCTGACAAGCTGGTATGAATAATGGCTAGAGGCCTCAGTCCCTCCCCACGTGCACCTCTCTCCAGGGCTCCTTGACTATCTTATTGATGGGGTGCCTGGCTTCAACCCTGAGTAACTGTGATGGTTAACTGTATATGTCAACTTGGCTGGGACATGAAGGGCCTAGAAATTTGGTCAAACATTACCCTGGGCAAGTCTATGAGGGTGATTCTGGCTGAGATTCACACTTCACCTGATAGACTGTGTAAAGCAAGTTGCCTTCCTTTATGTGGATGTACCTCTTTCAATTCTTGGAGGGTCTGAATAAAACAAAAATGCTGACCCTCCCCAGAGTAAGAGAGAGTTCTTCCTGCCTGATAGCTCTTGAACTTGGATGTTAGAAGTTTTTTCCTGCTTTCTGATTCTAATGGAAACATCAACTCTTCTGGGGTCTTAAGCCTAACAGGCCTTCAGATTGGAACTATGCCACTGACTCTCCTGGATATCCAGCTTGCCAATTTACCCTGGAGATCTTCGAACTTGCCAGACTCTGTAAGGCATCAGCTTATTCCTTATAATAAATCTCTTTTACACATATATTATATTTATATTATCTTAATTACATATTATATATCTACTGGTTCTGTTTCTCTAGAAAACCCTAATACAACAAGTGATCCAAAAATTCACTTAGAATAATGGAACAAAAAATGGAGGTTAAAAATGTTTGAGAGGGAGGAAAAAAATGAGTGGAAGAATTTAGATTACTGATATAAAACTGCCTTGGCAGGAGTAGAAAGAGGTTATGGGATATTGCTAATAAGCCAACTGTACATCATCAATCAGGAAAGCTATAGAAAAGCCATAAAATTAGTAAATAAAAAATTATCATATGACAATAGTATTTAGAAATAGTACAGTAGCCACGAAAAGAACTGAAAGCAGAAAATTTTCAAACTGTTTATGGGGGGTGAGGGGGTAACACAAGGATGAGATGATTGAGGGCAGGAGATTAGCAATTTATATTATAAATCTATCTGTCCAGCAGATTGGTTTTAAAACATATACATGTATAACTCTAGTTTTAAAATATATATGTATTTGATTTTAAAACATACATGTATAACTTTGGTTTTAAAACATAAAATAAAACATATACATGTATAATTTTGGCAAATTTTTTAAAAAGTGGTTTTTCTAAGAATGAATAAAATAATTTATTTTTGAGAAAACTAAACAAAGCATCAAAAAAAGCTATAGATCCTCATTTTCTTTATGTAAAACTTTTGTTTCCTATTATTGAAGAGCTGATTGCCACAGTTGTCCTCTGCTTTCTGACAGTGAATAGAAGTCATGTATATCATCCAGATAGGATCATTCATAAAAAGAACATTTGATCATTCAAAATGCCAAGCAGCACGGGAAACCTTTCACATGAATCAATATATTCTATCTTCAAAAAGGTTATTTTGTAACTTATCCAGGGCTCACAGGTAGTAAATGACAGACCAAAGAATCAAATACTTATCTGTGAACATAGAGCAGATGTTCTGAATCTAACGCCGTGAAAAGAAAATTGGGAAAGGGGCATAGGGGCTAGAAAGAGGGAGCACTTATACAAAGTTGTAAAGGATGGAAAGTTCTGGGAAAAATCATGACTAGCACTCACATGTCCTCCTTCCTCTTCCCCAAGTCCTTCACATACCTCCTGCCAAAAGAATGTTTCTAAAACCAAACAATGAGCATTCCCAGTCCAGATTCCCATCCTGCCTTATGTCTAACTTATCTTTCTCTTACTATCCTACACAAAAGGTGCCTCTTTATGTATTTGCCCCCCAAACCAGACTGTAAGATCCTTAAGGAGGTATCCCTTTTATGTTTGTATCTTAACATCTAGCCACATATCTTGTACATAGCCTGCACTCAATAAAGGTGGTCTGGGCTACTAGAATAAAATGTTTATGCTCAGACTACCCAAGATATCCTTATTCAATAAGCATTTACTAAGAGTGTCATGATATGCCTGGGACTGAGATGCAGTTATGGTCCTTGGAAAGTTTACAATTTAGAGGCAGAGGAACTCACATTAAAAGAAAACAAAAAAATCAATAAAGAAACCACTGTGATAAGCCAGGCAGCACAAGTCCTACTTGTTCAGTACTTGTTGTTCAGTACTGGGGGAAGGAGTCAGAGACAGAAAGATACTGTATTTAAATACCAGTGGGCAAACAGAGTTAAAAAGTAGTGACAGGGTTACTTTCAGGTACTGAGGAAACTGCAAATTCCATTTTAATATGACCCTAGCAAGCAGGACGCTTACTGAACAGTATCCCCTCAAGTCACACCATTGATTCAATACAGGATCAAATAATTATGGAGGTACTATATATCTTCCATTTTGATTCACAGGCACCATGTTGGTATACAGTGAATCTTGCTTTCATGCGCCCCTTGGTTCTTCTTATCCTCCTGGAAACACAGTTTAACAAGAAATAAATTCTGGTTTGATCAGTTGATAGGGTTCGTTTTTTTTTTTTTTCCTTTTTTATTTGCACGGCTATCTTTGGAGAAAAAGTCCACAGAGTAGTAAACTGTGTGTTTAGATCTATTCAAGCTACCTGGCACTCTTCTGAAATATAAGGCAGTGAACACGAATGACCGTCATAAGTTCTGTTTTTCACAATCAGGAGGGGGTGACTAACATGAAGTCTCAAGAGTAGACTTTATGACAATCCCAAGTAAATAGGAAAAAATAAAATTCAAAGCCAAACCCATTGAAAAACTCAAACAACCTTTTTGACAAATGTAATTACATTCCCTAGTTTTACATACACAATTTAGTTGGATACCAATATCAAGACCAATACTGTACTAATTAGCCAGAGTAGAGATAACATGAAAATTTCACTGTGACTAAGGAAGTCAGTTTTAATTATGAGGAGTTAATTTTAATAGGATTCCCAAACAACCTGAATTATACAGTAGATTCATGATATGTCTTGGTCAATCACATGCTTTTAAATCTTGTTATCTATATCACAAACATTTTATGCTCTTCCTTATTTAGACTCTACATTAATTCTACTGACTTATCTTACCCTGGTTTCTTATAAATTTCCAAGATATTTTTTTATATTTATACTCACTTAATCTAATTTAAACGTTTATCACCAAAATTTAATAAACAAAACAGAGGATCATAGGGGAAGAGAGGAAAAAATAAAAAGATAAAATCAGAGAGAGACAAACCATAAGAGAATCTTAATCATAGGAAACAAACTGAGGGTTGCTGGAGGCGGGGGATGCTGGAGTGATGGGGTAACTGGGGGATGGACATTGGGAAGGGTATGTGATGTAGTGAGCACTGGGTGTTACATAAGACTGGTGAATCACAGACCTGTACCTCTGAAACCAATAATACATTATATGTTAATGAACTGAATTTTAATAAAAAGTAAGTATTATCAAGGATGTTGTTCCATATATTTTTCTAAGTAGAAACCCATCTTATATTCTGTTTCCACTTTTATGATGATCACCTATACCACTGAAATTCATCCTCTGCAGTTATGCTCATTAATGGTCTGACCATTTCATGTAGCCATTTTCCAAATTTAAACTTTGTATTAATTCACTTAGCTCTTCTGGGAAGCCAAAATGGGTGAGAGTAAGATCAACAGTGGTTCATGTACTATGGATTCATTTGAAACATGTAGCCAATCACTGGGCAAGGTTATAAAATGCCAGCTGTGCTCCAGGCACTGTTCTTGTCCTTGACAAAGGACCCATGAAAGTTTCATCATCAAAAACCTTCTTTGGAGAAGACGTCTTTTTGGTTTGGCTTTGCTTGCAGAGATGGTGTTCACAAATATATTACAGGAACTATTTTAGTGGAAAATAATCTTTGATAGGTTGATGTGAAAATATTATTGCAGCATAAAGCATTTAGCATGGAACAAGTATCTCAGGCAAGAACAATCTTTCATATCATATGATGGCCTGGTAAGTTACAGAAGGAGGTCTTAGATTTTGAGATGTGCTTCCCTGTAAAGACACATATTTTTTAAAAGCCTTTAGTATTAGAAAAAAAAGTCAGTTAAATTTGAAATGATAATTAAATATAAGGGCAAACAGCTCATGATTTACATAAACATTTGGAGATATTATCTGCAAACAATTCTTCTGTCCTCTTCCCTGGCTCCCCTAAGGTTAAACCATCAAGCCTGACCTGACCATCCTAGTGAATAACAATAGATGTCTAAATAAGAGTTTAGTGGGGAGTCTAAAAATATTCCTTTCATAAAAGCCAGAACTACATTTCCAGGACACAGAACTATAAACTGCATTTCTTTGTTTCTCCTTTCCCTATTTTCTCTGTCTCACTAGTGATTTGGTTAATTAACACTTCACCCAAGGATTACATCTCTTAGAGGTTCAGAGGAGTGTGAAATTACCCTCCTGGCAATGACAAGGATGAAGGAATATCCCAGTCTCATAGCTATTACTCTACATCTGGATTTAAAATGCAATATTTTAAAGAACACTTTCTCTGGGAAGAGAGAAATATTATTCTATGACAGTGACTCTCCAAACGTGGTTCAGATCAGTAGTATCACCGTCATTCAGGAACTTGTTAGAAATGCAAATTAGCAAGCCCCCCTTCCAGACTTGCTGAATCAGAATCTTTGGAGCTGGGGCCCAGTCTCCTGTGTTTTAATAAAGCCCTGAAGTGATTCTGATGATGGATAAAGTTTGAGAACCACTGGTCTATGCAACTCCCTCATTATTGTTGCACGCGAATATATTATTTAGTGATACAGGAAGACTTAGGTTAAATTTGAGATTAGTAATATAAATCTGAAATCATTACCTTCAGAAGTTAAACAGACTAGTTCAAGGCCACAGGTCTCCATCAAGATTTTATTTCATTACACAGCATGTAGGTCTGTTTGGCACAAAAATGACTATCTTAGTAGATCCAAAAGGGAGGACGAGCCGGCTGAAAGGTGACAGTACTTGTTTGAACAAAAGCTCCCGGTGAAAGAAAGTACTCAGTAGTTTTAAATGCCATCATATTCATTCTTGAGATACTGCTTTATCTTTAAAAGAGTTGGTTTATTTGAAGTTCTTTTGTTCCCTTGCCCCTATCTTATGTTACGGTCACCTCAACCAGCTCAGTTGCTACTGTGGTTTTATAATGTTGGTGTTATTTCTTCCAGATAAGGCAAATTTGTCAGGAGAATTGCTAGTTGTGATACCAAGGGAACACTGCCGGTGAAGAGGAAGTAGGAGTTCCCCAATGAGGCTAATGGCAGAATTTTATCCCTATTGTCCCAATTTCCCAGACTAGAAAGTGCGGCTACTTTCCCTTCTTTCCCTCACCCTCCACACCTGATCTGTTAACAGCTTCCATAAATTCTTTCTCAGCCCTTCTCCACTCACCTTCCTCATTTTGATTCCTTTGCCACTGTGGCAACTCAGATGCTAATCATCTTTCAACAGGACACAGAAAGGATTACCGTATCTGTAACAAGCCAATTATTTCACAATAGCTAATTGTCATTCTAGCTTCTAAAGTGATTTCCAGCACTTATTGCTCCTGTATTCCTAAATGAGCTGAATGGAAAAACCAAGTAGTGGTGGACTGTGATGGGTCTGTTCTTTTAAAAACCTCTGCTGCCCCCTACCTCCCCACCCTGCCCAGCCACATACTACTTAATGATTGCACCAATTCATTCATTCAACTTCTTTTTTTTCATACTGTTATGTGTCAAGAGCTGCCTTAAGCATAAAGGTGACAGAGACAAAAAACAGAGACTTCGCTTGCAAAATTCATCGTCTAATGATAGCAATGTGTGGACAGAGACATTTCATTACATCTGTATCTACAATTACATCCATCTATATGTGTATCTAGCTATCCATCTAGCTAGCTATTTTAGAAAGAATGGTCAAGGAAGTCCTCTGATATAGCAACATTTGAACGACCACATGAATGAAGTGATTGAGGAAGCCATATTGCTACATGAGGAAACTGTTCTAATATGGCAACTGCAGTCAACTGGGGGAAAGAGAGGAGGCTGGTATAACTGGAGAGGGGTAAGGAAGGGGCAGGGGGAAGAAGATGAGGTCAGGGGTGGCCAGGTACAGATCAGCAGGGACCATGCAGATTACAGTAAGGAATACAGATTTTATTTCAATTGAGATGAGAAGCTCTAAAAGGTTCTGAGGAGAGAGGTGACATATTGTGACTAATATTTTAAAAGGATGACCCTAATTACCAGGAACTGAAGCAAGGAGACCAGTTAGGAGACAATCTGCAATGAACCCGGTAAGATTTGATGAAGTCATGAACCAGGGTGACAGGGGTGGAGGTGGTGGTATTTTCTATTAAACTGTATGTGGGGAGTGAGAGGAAGGAAGGAGTTCAAGATAAACACAATGGTTTTAGGCCTAAGGAAATTAAAGACGGAATTACCTTTTACTGAGAAAGGGAAGGCCACAGAAGGAGAAAATTTGGTGGGGACAGGGTTTGATGAGGTTGGGGAAAATAAGAGATTAGCTTTGGATTTCCTTTCTCAGATATCTAGAAATCAAAGTAAAAAAGAAAGTAATAAATTTTTGGAGTCATCAATTCAGGTGGGAGATTTAAAAACATTTATCTCAAGTCACATTCTTGTCTAGAATCACACATCTTATTATATAGTGTTGTTCAATATTATTGTCCTTATTACAAATCAAGGGCTGCTTATTTTTTTAAAAAAAGGTTTTATTTATTTATTTGAGAGAGAGAGAGAGAGAGAACAAGTGGGAGGAGGGGCAGAGGGAGAGGAAGAAGCAAACTCTTGGCCGAGCAGGGAGCCCAACACTGTGCTTGGTCCTAGGATCTTAGGATCATGACCTGAGCCAAAAGCAGATACCTAGCCAACTGAGCCACTCAGGCACCCCAAGGGCTGTTGATTCTTCAAAAATAAAACGTACAGATATAGAAAAGAAAACCAAATATTACTATCACCTAATCTTTTCAAAGGTAACCACTGTCAACATCTGAATGTATATATTTCCAAATTGTACAGATGGGTATATATATTACATATTAGTTTAAATTCTATGAAACTACTGCTATCCAATTATCTTGACCTAAAAACAAAACTTAACACTATGAAAACAGAAATATGCAAAGTACATTTATCTGTGCAGTTATAAGATGCTTTATTTCAATTGATTATTTGAACTGACTCTCTTACATTGCCCATGACAGGACAAAGCTGGAACAACAGACCATGAATTATAGTGAAAGGAAATAGGTAGTGCCAAAAACCTGAAAAATTCTACACAATACATCTGTAAAACATTAAGGCTTACAAAATGGCCCCAGTCTACACCAAAATTACCAATAGACAAAATACCCATGACTAATTAATATTAATTTTCTACCACGATTTTAACCAAAATGTATTGATTACCTTGTGTTCAGCCAAAAATGATTTTTGATTGTATTATATATTCAAACAAGCCATGTAGATACAATCCTAAAACCTCTAAAATTGCTAAAGCCAAAGCTCTAAATGAAACATTTTTTTAAAAACTCTGAATTTTTGAATACATTCTATACCAGGGCACACCAAAACTGAAAATGACAGTGGTCATGGCCAACATAAGCCATAAAAACACAACCTAGAATGGACGATCTCCATTCCAAGCCATAAAGCGGAGTGCTAGCTTCAAATTCTTTTACCCAATGACACAAAGTAATAAATCTTTCACTGTAGTGTGGCTCTCTAGGGAGTTCATGCCCTTCTAGTTCTCTCCGGATATCCCCTTATTTTTCTGTTGAAGATTGCAGCATAAATAGAGCAAAATCCTTTTATTTACTTTAAAGCATTCTGCGTGATTGCGATTGCTAAGTTATACATTCATTCAGCTCAATGGTATTTTTTAATTTTTTAATTTTTTTCTTATCTTTATTATTATTTTTTTAATTTTATTTTTATTCTTTGCCCAAGGGGTACAGGTCTGTGAATCATCAGGCTTACATCTTTCACAGCAGTCACCAAAGCACAAACCCTCCCCAATGTCCATAACCCATCGACCCTATCCCTTCCCTCCCACCCCCCAGTAACCCTCAGCTTGTTTTGTGAGTTTAGGAGTCTCTTATGGTTTGTGTCCTTCCCCATCCCACCTTGTTTCATTATTTTTCCCTCCCTACCTCCCATGACCCCCCACCCTGCCCCTCAAGTTCCTCATATCAGAGAGATCATATGATAACTGTCAATGGTGTTTTTATAACATTTTTTGCAACAACAACATTAAACAAATTGGGTAACATAGGTTGGTGGTCAACCATGATGCTAATGAGATCGAGCTGACAGGTTTAATACTTCCCAGGGTTAATTCTGGGACACAGTCAATAAGCTTAGCTGTGGATATCACTGGTCTTGGGGAGACCTGGAAACATTATGTGTAAGCCAGCACATCTCTGTTTCATAAAAAATTACCAACAGTAGATACCGCAGAGTTATTTGAGGATCAAACGTAAGATTACAGCATGTGAAAGTATAAACCACAAGACACTAAACAAATTTAAGAGGTTATTGTAGTGACAAGATACAGCTAGCAAAAGGAACAGAAGAATGCATTGTTCTTTCAAGTTCAGTCTTTTGTTGTTTGCTGCTGTAGGTACTGTAGGTTTTGTTTTGTTGTTGCTTTATAAATGAAAAGAAAAATAAAAAACCCTGAATATACTGTAAGGCGAGAAGAAAATAATTTCCAGAAAAACCACAAAGTTTTAGTCTTTCCTTGAAATGCAGCTTGTCATATAGCGATTATAAGGCTGCTAGACAACGATGGATTTTTTTCTTTTAATATGCTCAATTAAGAAGATTGTAAAATTCCTCCGAACTACAACTGAAATTAGGAACAACAGTTTGTCATTATTTCCTAGAAGAGCCATTACGTTGTGATGGGTTTTCATTAACAAAGCTCCTATTTTGTAATACTGGAACTTTATTTTAAGATGTAATTCTCTTAGTTACAGATTTAAAAAAACGAGCTTTTTGATAGGTTAATATAAATAATATAAACAAATAAAGAACAAAAATGATTTTCCCTGGGAATTCATGTAAGACAAAAATCAAGTAGTAAATTATATTATAGAATATATAATAAGTAAGTTCCTTACAAAAGCTACATTTTATAAATTTGTTAGTATGTCTACTTTCTAATTTAAAACTGAACATAGTTTTTTCAACGATTACAAAGTAAGAAAATAAATGTGTTTGGCATGTGAGCTTATTTTAAAGAACTAAAATTGCTCCTAACTCCCATAATCCAAGAGGCATTAACCATGACCCAAGCTGGAAAAAATATTGGCACGAACGTATGGTAAAGGGAAGGTAGTTAGAAACTGGTGGGGTCAAGGCTAAGGGATTATTCAAGATGGAAGAAAAGACCAGAGACTGAACAGGATTGCAACTTCACTTCCAAGTGTGGGGGGTAAGAATTAGCTGTAAAGGCAAAGACTGCATCCTTCACTGATATTGGGGCAGTCACCGACCTGATAAAATCAAGGACACAAAGGTGCCTTGCATCATTCTGTGTAACGGTAAAAATTAATGGCAGAAGACTTCAAGTGAATACAAGTAGGACCACTAGGCTCAGAAACCTCAGATATGAAGTTCTGAATTATGCCACCAAGCAAATTATTGTGACTAACTGAGGTTTTATCAGAAGGTAAAGGGAAAATAAAATGTGTGACAAAACAAACTTAAATCAATACTATACTATATACAACTGCATGACTAGTTGCAGCAAATATAACTATAGTCATTATATATCTTATTAATATAAACTCATCTTCTTCTTTTACAAGTTTATATATAAAGTATTTGGTGATTTACCTTATTATTTGAAATATTCAAAGATATCATAAAAGGATAGTGACTGAGCTGATACAGGAGCGTAAAGCACTCAGAGAGGGATAAGAAATGTTTATGGGGTGGGAGACCATATAATTTATTATCCTAACTGGGAAAATGTTAAATTCAAAAGGGATGTTAAAATAACAAAAAGTATAAATTTTTAAACATTTGATTTATTTATGTCAGTGAACCTAAGCAAGAGTCCTGCTCAGAAATTATTTTCCAAAATAATTTCTAAGAAATCATGTACCTGCATCTATTAAACTAAATAATCCTTTTATTCATATTCTGAACATTAAAATTTAAGATAGGTGCAATGATTATTATTATATATCCGTATACTTTTATCAGGTATTAAAAACTATGTATTTTTCTAGTAACGTACCATTAGTATTAACCTAAAGAAGGTATTTTTCCAGTGTTTACTTTTTTTTTCTTCCAAAAAATCATTTGCAATTTCCTTAAAGTTGCATCCGTTGGCTAATAAACTTCAACTTGTTGACAACTTCAAAAGCCTCTTCTCTCCAGGCATTAATAATGTTAATTGAGGAGAGTGTCTCTGGACAGGTGGCGAGGTGTCTGCTAAGCTTGAGCTAATTCTGCTAAATGGAGGCTATTCCCAGGACGATTTTTTCATAATGAAAGGTGTAAATATTTAATTTCAAATATTTCACTTTTGCACCCATACTGAATAACTTCGATAAATGCGCCCCCACCCAAGGGGTTTCTATGGATGATGCTTTTTGAATATTTTACTGGGCCTAGATGCCACATTACCAGAGTCTTTCGATTTCTCTCCTTTTCAGGACAGAATATAAAGTCCTCCAGTTAAAAATATGAACTCCATCCAAATGTCCACATACAAAGACTTAAAAGCAAACACAGTGCTGTAAATATTAGGAAACTTTGATATCCGAAAGTAAAACACTGACTGGGACAGTTGTGGTGCCTGCATAGGATGGGCTATCTCACAGTCTTGTGTTTCTTGACATTCAAAGGGCATAGTAAAATTTTTGCAGGGCGGACTTTCAATAGAGACAACCTGTGGTTGTACTTAATGCTTTCATACCTTTGTTATGATGTGAAAGTTGTTTAACCAAGTCTCAGTTCGTTCTGGTGGAAAGATGGTGATAATTACAGCACTTATCTTACAGGCCTTCTTCTGAATGCTAAAGAAGGTAATGGATGCAACATTTTCAGGGCAATGGCTGGCCCTAATGGGAATCATGAAAATTTGCCACTGTCATTAAATTAAAATGTTTTAAAGAGCATATTTCATTTTTGTAAAAAAGCATTCACATACATAAAAAGTAGTCATCTCTGAGTCTTGGAGTTACAAGTAATTTTCAGATTTTTCTTTCCTCTGTTACTTAATTTTACAGTAAGTAAGAATAAAATAGGTCATTTAAAAATTAATTTGGAAACTCACAAAAATGGAGGCTTTTGTAAAATGACTAAAATAATTTCTGTGAGGATTATTAAGACTGCTTAATTTGGAGTATTGGGGACTATGAGAAATGTTTAACATTTCCTTTATATTTTCCCAATTAGCTACATCTGTAGAAAGAAAGAGTAAATAGGAAATTTAAATACTTCATTTGAAAAGGCGTTTAGTTTATATATATATATATATATTTATTTAAAGATTTTATGTATTTATTTGACACAGAGAGAGAGAGAGATCACAAGTAGGCAGAGAGGCAGGCAGAGAGAGAGGAGGAAGCAGGCTCCCTGCTGAGCAGAGAGCCCGATGTGGGCCCGATCCCAGGACCCTGAGATCACGACCTGAGCCGAAGGCAGAGGCTTTAACCCACTAGCCACCCAGGTGCCCCAGTTTATATTTTTATTTTATTAAAGACATAAACTGGCTGTCAAATGAATGCAATAAAAAAGCCAGATATACTGCAGTCCAAAAGGCTGAGACACCTTGTTATACTTGTGGGATTTAATTCAATAAAAGATTTTGGATTGACTTGAATAAATGGTCACCCTTCTACATTCGCTCTAAACTTGTACAGGTTCCTGACACCGTTTGGAAATCAGGGTGCAAATGCCAATAACTTGTTTCCGTATCTGTAAACTAGGGATAATGGATCCTGTTAAGTGCCACCATAGAACTGTTTTGAATATCACAGAATACAGACAAAGGTCCTGAGAAAACAAACATCCTTTGGAAATAGAAAGCATTTTTACCATGGAAATCATCACATATGTGTTCTATCATCTTCGAAAGTTGAAAGCATACCCAAAATTACTGCTGAAGAATGCAAAGAACCCTACCTGGATGAATTAGGATAAAGACTGGCCTCCAGAACAAAGATAAAAACATACAAAAGTGGTACGAAGTCTCCTTCTTTCTCATGCTAGTTCCATATCCAGCCCCCAGGTGTGGTTTGGCTCAAAGCCATCCAGATACTCAATGGTAAAAGCACCTTGGGCGTTGGCGCCAAGCTCCCCTCTGGCACACAGCCCTTCTCCACACAGTCAAAGGCTTCTGCTCTCCCGCATTTGACTTCCAGCTTGTGTGAAGGGACAATAAAAGAAAGCCAGATCAAGCAAAAATTGCTTGTGCTCCTACTTCATTAGCAAGAACTGAGCTAAATGGCCATGTGTAGCTGCAAAGGGGGCTGGGGACTATGGTCTCCAGCTGGGGTGCCCTATATAGCCAGGGAGAAAGATATAACAGGTTTGGAGGGGCAACCAGCAGTCAAATACATCTCCTTATGAGCACATGCGGCCCCTTAAAACCACAGCATCCAGTAAAAAAAAAAAACAAAAAAAACCTGAAGGAATTTTCGGGAATTCATGATTAAATTTGCTTAGTGCCTAAGTCATGCTGTTTATCTTCCACTCTGTACTGATTTTCTTTATTCTACAAGCTACACTTGAACATAAGACAAAAAGAATCATTTTGACAAGTCTGGTACATTTTACAAGGATTTCTCCTCTTCTAGTCACAAAAGAACTCTGCCCCATCACCACCTTTCTTGCTTAAGAGCTCCTCTGTGGAACTTCATGAGAGCTATAGAGGAAATGAGGGTTTGAGGTTGGGGAACTTCGATGGAGTCTGTCAGGTAGAGGAAGAGAGAGAGGAGTGTTTGAGCTATTTCAGAGAAAAACACATTTTATACGAAAAGCTTGTAATGCAGCTTAAAGATTTGGCGAAGTGCCCCAGAGGTGGTTTAACATGCTTTAGTAATGGGAGGTTGCAAGTTAAAGGGCTTTCCAATTGAATGAGTGGGCCCTCTGCTTACCTTAGGAGGTCTTCCTTTCCTAGGAACTCAAGTTCATGGCTTAAAGCATGCCTGGAGACAGACCTAACCTTGATTTCTCAAGGGGAAAAAAGAAAAATCCTCACCTTTGATTTGAAAATGGACTTAACAGATCAACCCATTAAGTCTTTCGTTATTCTCAGGTATTACTGCCAGGATTAGGAATAACCTCACACTATTCAAAACTCCCTCTGTTTCAAGAAGCATGTGGTTTGGGACAGAAGGTCTCCAATCTAATTTCAAAATTTCCACGGCTGCTGTAAATTACTTTGGGCAGAAAGGTGGTAGCAGACAAAATTCCTATGAAAGATATAATTTTAAATGTCATGGAGAGAATCAATAATAAAGGTTTGTAACATAAAGTTTCTTTTGGCAGATACAAGAATGAAGAGAGGCTCTATAAAATTCTCTAAGGGCTCCTGTCTGTTCCCCACAAAAGGAATTAATAGTAAGTGAACAGAACGAGGGACTTGAAAAGATTACAATAATTCCTCTATGATTTGAAAAATGAAAAATAATGGGAAGTAGTAAAAATGTGTTAGTCATTAAGCAGCTGTTTCAGAAATTGTGAAAAATAAGGGTGGCAGGAAGTCAGTGGATTGAGAAATCATGGGTTGTTCTTTTTTAAGTTTTATAGAAATAAAACCTATTTGAAAAACAAAACAAAAGGACAAAAGAAACCTCTGGGAGGCGTTAGATATGTCTATGTCCCGTGTTTGTGGGGATGGTATCACAGGTGTTTGCCTATGTTCAAACTCATCAAATTGTACATTTTAAGTACGTACAATTCTTTGTCTATCAATTCTACTTCAGTAAAGCAATTGAAACCATATATGCAAAAAAGCACACAAATCTTAATTACACAGCATGATACATTTTCACCAACTAGACACACTCATGAAGCGCCACCCAGATGAAAAAGTACAATGCACCTGTATGGCCCCATCAGGCCCACTTCCACTAAGCGGCATCATAAAAGTAGCCACTACCCTGATTTTTGACACCTTACATTAGTGCTGTCTTGCCTTGAACTTTATATAAATGCAACTGTACACTGTATACTTTTTCCTGGTTCCCATGGCTAAATATTATGCTGATGCTCATACATGTTACAGTTTATAGCAGTAATTTAATCCCTCTCATTGCTGGATAATGCTCAACTGTGAATATTTCTCAATTTGTCTATTCTTTCTAGAGGTGATGCACACTGAAACTCCAGTGTATTTTTTTTATTGAAGTAATCTTTACACCCCATGTGGGGTTCAAACTCATGGTCTCGAGATAAAGAGACACATGTTCTTCCACTAAGCCAGCCACGCAGCCCTGAAACTCTAGACAGCGTATGAATAATGCTGCTATAGACAACTTCGTATAGATCTTTTATCTTTTGATGCACGTACATACATACATTACTTTGGGTTACATACCTAGGAGTTGAGTTCTTATGTCACAGAGTGTATATATGTTCTGATTTAGAAGACACTGCCAAGGAAATTTCCAAAGCAATTTTATCAGTATTCACTCCTACCAGTCGACTATGATGGTTTCAGTTACTCCCACAACCTCAACAATCCTTCAAACTGTCAGGCATCTTAGTTTTATGCATTCTGATTGGCATGTGCTCCTCTTTTTGCTTTTAAATTCTCAAAAAATTTGCATTTAAGCACGGAAGAATAGGTTATCTATGACTTAGGGGCAATGAATCAATTATATAAAGTAAATAAATATAATCGACCACTGCAAATTTTAAGTATTCTGTAATATGTATATATATACATACTTCATATATATTCTCTATCTCAACATATGAAGAGAAAGAGATGGATTTTGTTTGGTGACTTATTTATGTACTTTATCTTAACACCAATTTATTCATTTTAGTAGACATTTTATGACCTTCATTATCCCTCATTTGGGAACCAAATGAAACATTTTCTACATTTCCAATTCAGTGAGTTGGTTGTATCATAAAATATAATCAAATTATTCAGAAAAACAGTTTAAATTAATAGCACAGGCTGGGTCTCTATCACAAACTTTGGTTCAAGAAGTTTATTCTCCTTTCCATTTAAGGAGTTGGGTTATTATGCTGCAACTAATGGAAAATTAATAGATTTTTAAAGTTCTGCAAGCAATAAAGATCTTACACCCTTGCATTATTTTTAATTATAAAATGTTATGGTTGATTTCCTTCCATGTTGATCTATACACAAGGGTATAATTTTACGTGGATGTAAACCTTTCATCAAAACACAAGGAAAATTCCGTTTATTCCTAAAAATTGTTCAGAAACTAAGTCAAGTCTCTAATTTATCACTCATAGATTTACTGCTAAAGAAGTAGGTGGCACAAAAATTAAAATGTCCTTATATTTCACTTCCTGGAGACTGTTTATCACTGTTTCCATGGGTCTAGAGAAGAATCTTAAAAATAAGGGCTTAACAAGTGCTTTTTGAATTGCTCTTATTCTCTGTTATAAAACAGTCTGATAATAAAGTAGACTAATCTATACAGCTCTCAAATGACCTAAGGTGAAAATCACTGAATATGAAACATGGACCTGCAGATTAGTACTCAATAATATTAATTTATCCTTTGGACAAAGGGAGCAATCCATTATCACTGTGTTCAAGATGACTATCTTATTGCTGGCAGTACAATATTTTGTCTGGTTTGTCGAGAATTAAATCCAAACCTTTTGGGAGAGACTTAAGTTTGGTCCCAGTGCTTTCCTCCCCATACCACTCCTTTCCCCATGTGACTTTGTGGTTCTTCCCACCAGAGACAGAGTTTACTTCCCCCCCCCCTTGACTTTGGGCTCAACCACATGACTCGCTTTGGCCAGTATTTTTAGGAGTAGTGATGTAACCAAAGGCATGAAATCTAGTTCCTTGTTAGGGTTTACCCTTCTGCAATTCTGCCATCATCTTAAGAAGACACAGGGTCAAAAAAAAAAAAAAAAAAAAAAAGACACGGTCTCAGAATGAACCGATGTTGACTGAATGCAGCAAGGAACCACACCCAATGGAATTTTTCAGTGTGAAACAGTCAGGAGAGATCACCCAATTCGCAGTTAACTTGCATACTCATGAGTATGAAAATAAATACTTATGATCACATGCTACCAAGTGGGTTATTCAGCATTGTTATAGCAATGGATGACTGATACAATTCTTAAAGGCAGACACCATGTTGAATTCAAGTTTGTCCATAGCACTTGTCCAAGTGCAAATACGTAGTAGGCAACCAATAAATGACTAATGACTACGGGATGAAATGTTTGAAAAGATTTATTTTTGAAACTTTAAGATTTAAGGATTTTTCTTCTCAGTATTTTACTAGAAAAATTTTAAAACAGAAAACTTCAGAGTTGTTCAGGGAACAACCATATAGCCCTCACCTCAATTTGCAAACTCAGCATTAACTTTCAGATGTCAACTTCAGTAACGGAACAAAACTGGCTAACTAAAGAATCTAGCTATGGGGCGCCTGAGTGGCTCAGTGGGTTTAAGGCCTCTGCCTCAGGTCATGATCTCAGGATCCTGGGATTGAGACCCGCATCGGGCTCTCTGCTCGGCGGGGAGCCTGCTTCCTCCTCTCTCTCTGCCTGCCTCTCTGCCTACTTACAATCTCTCTGTCAAATAAATAAATAAAATAAAATAAAAAAAGAATTGAGCTATAACTGAAGAATCTAGTAAAACAGTCATGTACTGTTTCTCCATAGATTGTAGTTAGTGTATCATCCTTTTTTTTCTTCTACTTCCTAATGACTCAGAAGAGAAACAGATCAAGACTACTGTACTGAAGGGTGACTGTTGCATATATTTTCTATCAGGATTTTAGAAAGATCAATTGAAATGACTAAGACAAATTACGCACCCACATCTAAGTCGTATACATGATATAACTAACCGTACACTTTGGTAAGAATGGTTTCTGTCATTCACTATCTGTACTGGCCCAGTTTTCCTACAAAATGCCCAAATTAATAATTTTCATGCAAGGAAGAGAAGATCCTCTTCCACGAAGTGGAACTAGGCTAGTCCAGCCGTTCCTCAGCCTTCCTCTAGATTTAGGCCCCTTCCAGACCTGGACTAGAATTTAGAAGGGTCATGATGAAGGGGAAGAAATAATTTACATTTCAGAGCTTACTTACCACTCCATCCGACACACATGTCTAGCAATAAAGGCTTTCATGTGTATGAAGCAATGTAAATAAATCATGAAGCTAAGGGAATACAATTGGGACGGATGACTCCCTCAGCACGCTGTGCACTTCTTTCATGCTATTCATCTCTGTCCTTACAGGATATTGTTGCAGCACAACAAACATGCATTTAACTCATACTAATTCAACTGTACACACTCAGGTTAATTGAAAAGAACTGAGGAATGAGAGACAAACAGAATTAAAATAGTGTCAGTGATTCTGTTAGTTATTCCATTCAACCAATTGGGCCACAAAATAAAGGTGCACTAGGAGTTAAATTCTACTCTCCCTTTAATCCATCTCAATCCATCTCAGAATCCCTCTATTCATGTAAGCTTCTTGCTGTTATGAGAGTGATTCCGGTGTTTACATATTTTTTAAAGATTTTATTTATTTATTTGACAGAGAAAGAGAGAGAGACAGCGAGAGAGGGAACACAAGTCAGGGGAGAGGGAGAAGCAGGCTTCCCGCTGAGCAGGGATCCTGATGAGGGGCTCAATCCCAGGACCCCGGGAAGACAGAGAGACCTGAGCTGAAGGCAGACGCCCAACGACTGGGCCACCTAGGCACCCCAATTCCAGTGTTTACACAGAAATACACATTTTCTCATACAGTAGCACTTTTAAACATAAGCCAACTGCCTAATCTGTTGCCAAACTGAAGAAAGAGCTCTTCTCAAACTGGAGGAAAAGCTGCCAATGAGATGGGATGTCCAGACAAAACCAACCCCTGTAATCTTAAGAATGATCAAAGGTCTTTCTCCGACTTATTTTGCTTAGCAAAATATTCTCTAGCTCCATCCATATCATTACAAATGGCAAGATTTCATTCTTTTTATGGCTGCGTAATATTCCACTGTGTGTCGACATATATAAATATATATGTGCACGTGTATACACACACACATGCACACACATATACCACATCTCTTTTACCCATTCAACAATCGATGGACACTTGGGCTGTTTCCACAATTTGGCTCTTGCAGATAATGCTGCTATAAACATCGGGGTGCATGTATCCCTTTGAATTAGTATTTTTGTATCCTTTGAGTGAATGCCTATAGTGCAGTTGCTGGATCAAAGGATAGTTTTATTCCTAACACTCTGAGGAAGCTCCATACTATCTTCCAGAATGCCTGCGCCAGTTTGCCTTCCCACCAACAGTGCATGAGTTTTTCCCTTTCTCCACATCCTCACCAACACCTGTTGTTTCTGCTCTTGTGGTTTTAGCCATTCAGACAGGTGTGAGGTGCTGTCTCATTGTATTTTTTTAAAGTTTTTAATTCCAGTTAGTTAATATATAGTCTGATATTAGTTTCAGGTGTACAATACAGTGATTCAACATGTCCATACATCACCTGTTTTTCGCAGTGGCTGCACCGGTTTGCACTGTTATCAACAGCGTAAGAGGGTTCCCCTTTCTCCACATCCGCACCAACACCCATATGATTCCCCTCATACGTGGCATTTAAGAAACAAACCAAAAAATGAATAAAGGAACAAAAGAGAGTCAAAGAGGCAAACCAAGAAATAGACTCTTAACCCCAGAGAACAAACTGCTGGTCACAGGAGGGAAGGTGGGTGGGGGGTTGGGGGAAATGGGATGGGGATTAAGGAGGGCACCTGTATGGAAGTGTGTTCACTCTGTTGTACACTGAAACTAATAGTATTCTGTGTTAACTGGAATTTAAAGAAAGAAACAAAAAGAATAATCAAAGGTAGTTCTGACTTCAAATGACACTGTATACACTGATTTTAAATCAAACCTTCATGTTAAACTGACTTCTGTCTCCTGGGATGAGAATAAAATCTCCATCTCCCAAATGAATTCTGGAATCTCCAATCTCTCATAAAGAGCTAAGATTTTTGTCTACATTTTAGAATGAATTGATATTTACCAAGTGTTGGTGTTAATACATGAATCATGCCTTTACTGTTTACCATCTGCGAAATAATTCCAGTAGAAAATTCCTAATTTTCTTATCTCTTCTACTAGATAGTGAGATTCTAGACATTGTTCTCTTTTGGCATCCCTCAGAGTATTAGCACATTTCACTGCACAACGTTGTGAAAGAAGGAGTAAATTAACTCAAAAACCACCCATGAATACTTTCCCACCAGATCATATTGACATCCAACAGGACATTAAGTGTAAACAGATACCTAACATTTGGGAATATGAATATTATACTTTTATATTATACTAAATCAAAATAGAGCGAGACTGTCTCGCTCTAAAAAGAAAATAGGAACAGGAATAGCAGTATGAAATAACTGTCATGACACATAGGAGTTCTAATATGATGAAAAATAGATCTTTTCTTACTGAATCCACTGAATTTGAAGGACTGACTTCGAAAAATACAGACCCAGAAGGAAATAGTATAATACTCTATAATGCTGACATTTATTAATTACTTAAAACAATCCTATGAGGTAGGTACTATTCTTATCCCTATTTTACAGATGAAAAAAATGTCATGAGAAGATAAGTAACTTGCCTGACATCACATAGCTAGTGTCAGTGCTGGAATTTGAACCCAGGCAAGCCGGCTCCAGAACTTGCATATATAATCTTTATCTACACAAATGATTTCCCTTTTGCCCTGCTGGGAGTGAGACTTCTTATATGCACATACGAGATGCTGAATATCAAGCATCCATTTAAGAAACATAATCCCAAAGCAATATAACTAAACATGAAATAATAATGCAGAAAAAAAGAAAAACCTTTAGAAGCATTTTTTAATCTAACACTACATGAGAAAATAATGCACCAATCAGCAAAATATGTCCCTTGGATCGATTCTACGCAGTAGATGCAGCTTACAAGGAAAAGGAGTAATTCCAAGGTACTAACAATTCATCAGTAAAGGTTTTATGAGTAAAAACAAAAGCACCCTTTATAGTATTGTAACTGTTTTACTGAAGTCCAAATAAAAGTCTAAGCATATTGATAGTCTTTCTAATCATGAATATTTCAAGCGTGCCATTACTTCTCGAACCCATTTTCCGACCACAATTTCTCTGGACACATCATTATTCCTCATGGTTTAGCATCCTTTGGACTGGCAAAGACACGCACCCTCAAAAGAATGAATATAGGTTGGATCTTGCCACTTACTTAGGAAAGGGCCAATCACTGTGTTCTCCTTACACCTTGAGATAGACGTGATTCTACATTTTTCTATGTGTTTAAATAAATTCACAGTTCCCACTGTTCATTCTAGTGTGAATATCTGGCTGGCTGTTCTCCATTTTCTCCTGTTCTCAGATCTGTTCTTCCCTTTGCTCTGCTGTCACTCCTTTCCCACACGAGCACGTACAGCTACTCAATAAATATTTGTTGAATTATCACATAAACAGAAATCCCCAAACCAAATCACTTCACATGCTGAATTTTGGCCCTTCAAACACCATTCATGATTACTTTTCCTACACCCAAAGAACAATTTCAATCCAGTCAATCTTCTGATTTTGAGGTCATTTTAATGTAACCCAGAACTTTTGTTAAACTACACAGGTCCTTTACGACTTCTAGCTTTAAGACAGATGCAGCTGGAATCTAATTCAGATTAACTCAGCCAATAAAGTCCTAAGGTAAATAAAGAGGGTGTGGTTGATTTCCTACAAACTTAAATTCAATAAGGAATACATTCTTATTTTTATTCCTAGCCCTTCCATTTAGACCCCTGATATGTGGATCTTCTTTTTTTAAGATTTCATTTATTTATTTGAGAGAGAGAAAGCACTAGACAGAGAGAACAAGCACAAATTGGGGGCTAAGGGAAAGGGAGAAACAGGCTCCCTGCTAGGCAGGGAGCCTGATGCGGGGCTCGATCCCAGGACCCTGGGATCATGACCTGAGCTGAAGGCAGACACTTATGACTGAGCCACCCAGGCACCCTGGGTCTTCATCTTTATACACTTTAAAAGTTTTTTTTTTAACTTCAATATTATAAAATGTCTGTTCAATTACAATATACAGTTAGGCTTCATTAAGTACAATTTGAAAATTAGGTAAAAATATCATTTTAATAGGTTAAATGTTACTTTCACTGCTTGCTTTTCAAATTGTGCCTCAAACAACCAATCACCGATATCAGCAAAGATGTACTTACATTCAAAAAGAAGCTTCTACCATTAAAATATTCATGCTTCAAAACTTCCAGATGGGTGGTTTCCAATTAGCAAGAGGTAGTACAGAATGCTTTCAAAGGTAGTAAGGAAAAAGCCCGACAAAGGCTAATCCTCTGTGGGTGGAAATCTCAGTCAAGAGAAAAACAATCTTATAAGAACAATATTAAAAAGAACCAACTTTTTTAATGCTACAGGAAATAGAAATACAGTTTTCCAAAACTCGACACAAACAAATGTGTCACCAGATTATAGGACAAACAGTCTGTGTGCCCCTATCAGAAAGTCAGTAAGAAAACACCTTTTTAACACCTCCCATTGAGCTGACCTAATTTAGTAAATTCACACCCAAAGATGAGACAACACTGTTTCTTCAGATATAAGTGGGAAAAACTTGCAATAATACTGAGGTCATTACCATGGAAGAGATGAAAGGTGATTTGGGACAAATAGGCCAGTACGGCATATTGGCTGAATGTACAGAATCTTGGGTTGCTCTCTCTGGATGATCATGGTTTTTACTCATGCATGAGTAAATTGTACAGCCTTTCAGGTCTCAACTTGTTCATCTCTAAGTCATTCGAAATTAATAGAATTTTCCAGAAAGAATAAACAAGTAGTTGTATATAAAGCTCTTGGAACAGTGTCTGTGCTGCAAGAGAGCTGGAGTTATGGGTTTGAGATGGCGTTAAGACTCGTTAAGACAAAAATACGCTTTAATCCGGTGCTACATTTATTAAACTTTATAGAACAATTCAAGGCAGGGTGACAGCAGGGACATCCGCAGTGTGTCTTCCGCAGTCCCAGCATCTGCCCAAGTACACACGTTATTTTGCCCCACCACCCATCCGAGCATAAGCACTGAGGTACCTGTGGGTCACCACCTGAACACAGAGAATCTACAAGGCCATCCTCTTATTACTATTTTATAGTGTCCTAGTAAGACAGGCCAGAGTCCTGCACACCAAGGCAAAGCTCCCTTAACACAGGCTCCTCATTTTTATTTACTGTTTCCAGGGCAACAACCCTGCAGAGGCCTGTGTCATTCTCAGTGAGGTCTGCATCAACGCATGCCTGATGGTATTCACTTACTCGGTCTGTCATGTAGACAGTGCTCTAAAAATGTTACCCGTTAGTCCTCCAATTGGCAGACAGGTAATACTCTGTGTCAGTTACGGCACAGTCTCACTGTCAATGAAGGTACTGTCAATAATACATGAAAGTGGGGGCGCATGGGTGGCTCAGTCGGTTAAGCGTCTGCCTTCTGCTCAGGTACTGATCCCAGGGTCTTGGGATCGAGCCTGCTTCTCCCTCTCCATCTGCCTGCCGCTCTGCCTACTTGTGCTCTCTCTCTCTCCCTGTCGAATAAGTAAATAAAATCTTTAAAAAAAATACATGAAAGTGAAGACTGCCAGATGAATCTAAAGTATCCACTGAGTACTGAGACAGTATGCATATGTTGAGAGTAGTAAGAATGCCCTTTTTGCCTGCTAAGTTACCTGTTTCCAGTTTTTCTTTGGGAGGTCCATTTTTACCCCAATCTTGTATAGTTCTGGTAGGGATGGCCCACCCCTGTGTCTAAGGGTAGGACTTTCATTGCAGGCTGTGGCCCTGACAGTAATCCAAGATTGATGTAATTCAAGTTAGGCCACTGAGGGTCACCTTGGAATTTTACCTGAGTTATTTCAAAAGAGATGGGTTGGCTCAGCCACTCGCTTATGACCATAGGGCTTCTGAGACGAGCATCAGTGGCCCGGCACCGAATGGATAAAGCCTGCCCGAGAACAGAGGACGCGCAGATCAAAGCCATTACAAGAGAGGAAAAGAGGGCAGAAACTGAAGTCTCTGGAATTTTCAAAAACAGAGGTTAGTAAATCTGTTTGAATTTGGTTTCTGTTAAGCCAAGTCTGTGAGATTCCTGACTAATCCGGGGAATGAAATCTGAGGGGAGATGCAAATGAAAAGACGGGCTGTTTAAGTGGAGAGAGCAGGGCGCCCGGGTGGCTCAGTGGGTTAAAGCCTCTGCCTTCGGCTCAGGTCATGATCTCAGGGTCCTGGGATGGAGGCCCGCATCGGGCTCTCTGCTCAGCGGGGAGCCTGCTTCCTCCTCTCTCTCTGCCTGCCTCTCTGCCTACTTGTAATCTCTCTCTCTGTGTCAAATACATAAATAAAATTTAAAAAATAAAAATAAAAATAAAAAAATAAATGGAGAGAGCAAAAGCCACAACAAATCGCTGTGGGAAGCATGTGCCAGTGTGGAGCCATGGTGGAAATGTGTCCGTGACCGAAAGAGCCTGACTGACAGGGCTAAGGCTGGGGAGGGGCTGTGTTAACCCCTTCTGGAGAATTAGACCCTCGTGACATCCCTCAGCACAGATGAACAGCCCAGCGTGAAGCAACGATGAACCGCGACAGCTCCATTCCTGGGAAAGATGGGCAGAACTTATTCCAGTGTGCTGGCTGAGACATGGTGCTTGGCTTCTCGAAGGCACTAGAATCACAGTAGGGATGGAGAAGCCCTAGGTCATCCGAGAGCCAGAGACCAGACCAAAGATGCAACTGATGTTTAAGAAAATATCAGTGCTGAAGAATTCTCCTTGGTTCCAGTCTGAGCACCCCAGAGATAAAAGACGATCATGGCTATCATCTGAGATAGGACTAGTATGGGGCAGGTTTTGCCTTTTAATCTTATCAGGAAAAAAAAAAAAGTCTTCCAAAACTACCGTCTAAGAAAAATACAAAGTGAGTGCAGCTAAAAGAAAACTTTCATAATGCATTTCATTCATATGAGATGAACACTTTAAAGAAGTAACCAAACTGGACCATTTCTCTTATTATTAGGTGAAAATACTACTACTTGGCATTAGGGGTGGGGCTTTAGATATTCACATGGAAAAAAATAGAAAGTAAAAAAAGCAGCAACACAGACAGCAATAAAATATTTCTTGTCTTCCTGGCTAACAGAAAAATATTAATGAGATACAGATACACTATAGACTGGAAATCAAACTTGAACTCACACAAGCAAACATTACAGTTATGTGATATATTCTTGGCACAGCTTTTTTACGAATCAGGTGAGATGAAAAGTATATACTTGGGGTGCCTGGTGGCTCTGTCATTAAGTGTCTGCCTTCGGCTCAGGTCATGATCCCTGGGTCCTGGGATTGAGCCCCGCATCGGGCGCCCTGCTCAGCGGGAAGTCTGCTTCTCCCTCTCCCACTCCCCCTGCTTGTGTTCCCTCTCTCCTAACTCTCAGTCTGTCAAATAAATAAAATCTTTTTAAAAAGTATATATTCAAAGGTATCAGTATATAGATCATCCTTTAAGTGATTTAAAGGATCCAAAAGATTAGGGGCGCCTGGGTGGCTCAGTTGGTTAAGCATCTGACTCTTGATTTCAGCTCAGGTCATGATCTCAGGGTCCTGAGATCGAGCTATGCCTTGGCTTCCATGCTCAGCATGCGGTCTACTTGGGATTCTCTCCCTCCACCACCCCTCGGCCCCTGCTCTCCCACAAGCACTCTCTCTAAAATGAATAAAATCTTTAAAAAAATTGCAAAAGATCCAAATTTGAATATTTTAATTATTTGCTTTTTTTTAAGCCATGTTCTTTAATAGTCTATTATAATCTTGTCACAATTTACTTCATGATGCTGACAATAAGCATATATTTAATGAATGCTTACTAGGAACATATCGAGTAGTTACATAAATGCTCTCTTATTTATTATCAGAATTTCCTCAGGCCCCAGGAAGCCATGAGTTGAAATGGTATCATATTAAGAGGAAAAACCTAGATTTTCAGTGGCTCTTTTCCCAGGTACTGACAAAGAAGCTCTACTTGCTTGCAAAAGTCACACTCAGTTATATCTGAGAGTCTGCAGGTGTTAACTTATGTGTGTTCACATACGTGCCTAAGTACCACTATAACCACAGGCAATGGATACACATTGGAAACTTCTATTTGTTTCCACTCATAGCTGGACACGCTGTTACTCTGCCAGACATCCACAGACATCTCAGTCTCTGCTAGTTGTCCTCTAAGTGCCATTGTGTCCTTCTTCAGTTAGGGCAGACATCTAGTGTTGTCGCTGAGCACTGCAAACGAAGCAAGCATCAGCACACTTCTGTTGGCAAAGCTGGTCAGAAGTGGTGTGGTAAAATGGTGTGCCAAGTGCCTCCTTCTCCTCATATCCCAAAACATCTTCGCAGGTCCTAACGCTTTACAAAGTTTTTATTGGAAGTGCTCCTTCTGGTTTGGTTTTTAACTTTAATCCCTCCACCCTGATATATTTTTTTAAAGATTTTATTTATTTGACAGAGAGAAAGATCACAAGCAGGCTGAGAGGCAGGCAGAGAGAGAGGAGGAAGCAGGCTCCCCACTGAGCAGGTCGCCTGATGAAGGCCTCGATCCCAGGACCCTGAGATCATGACCTGAGCCGAAGGCAGAGGCTTTAACCCACTGAGCCACCCAGGCGCCCCACCCCGATATTCTTATCCCAATATTCCATAGGACTTCTACAGGGAGGAGGGAAGGTGGAGAAATTGCATTGGATGACGAGTCTCAAAAAGGGGTATTGTGTTTAATTTACTATCGACTATTCTTTTTTTTATTGTTTTATTTATTTATTTGAGAGAGAGAGACAGAGCATGAGCAGGGGGGAGGGCAGAGAGGGAAAAACAGACTCCCCTGCTGAGCTTGCAGTGGGACATAGGGTCCAACGTGGGGCTCGATCCCAGGACCCTGAGATCATGACCTGAGCTGAAGTCAGACACTTAACCAAGTGAGCCACCCAGGCCTGCCTACTATTTACCATGTTTTCTAATAACCAAGGCTTTCTTACTGTGTCGAGTTGATCTTACTTAGCTCCTACTTCCCTCAGAACTAGCCCTCCTCAAAATCCTTTTGACCTTTAAGTCAGAAATTACTTGGTTTTCATAAGAGACTTCTAATCTCATAAAACAAACTGAGGGTTACTGGGGGGTGGGAAGGTAGGGATAGGGTGGATGGGTTATGGACATTGGGGAGGGTTTGTGCTTTGGTGACTGCTGTGAAAGATGTAAGCCTGATGATTCACAGACCTGTACCCCTGGGGCAAATAATAAAAATAAAATTAAAAAAAAAAGAAAGAAATTACTTGGTTTTAAGTGAAAGAAGTCTAATTCAATGTTGAGCTGTTAGGGTATGCTGGAGAAAACTTACTGGCTCAACAAATTCAAATTCCAGGGGTAGTTCCGTCTTTAGGCACAGACTTGTCCAAGGACTTCAATAGTATCTTCAAAGTGATCTCTCTTTTTTTCCATCTCTGTTACTTTTTATGTTGGCTTTGGTCTCAGGCAAGCCGCCCCTCCCCCACTCCCCCCCCAAACAAAAAGGGGGATAGCACTTCCTCTTCTTCTTGGTTCCAGAAAAAGTCATTAGTATGCATTTGATTGCTGTAGCCTGAGGAACTGGGCCCGTAACTCAGCCAGCCACTGTGGCCAGAGAGATGGAGCATTCTGGTTGCCAACCCTTGCAACTAAGCAGGGCAAGCCATGTAATTAACATCCCTGGCAGTTAGCAGGAGGATAGTTTACATACATACATACACACACACATAAATAAAAAGCTGGCCAGTAATAACTGTCCACTGGAGTCCTGCTCTCGACAGATACCTGCAGGGCCAATCTGATCACAAAGTATGCCCAGATAAACTGGAACCTCGGCAGTAGGAATGACATGGTTTAAATTCCTCCCTTAGCTCATGTGCAAAGAGCCAGGATTCAAAATTGCGTCTTGCTGCTCCAGTGCCTATGTTCATTTGACCATGTTCTCTGTTTTCCTAATTATAATGCGTTTTCACATTTCAGAAGAACATTCCCAGAGAAAATTATGCAGGCGCACCAAGAGAAAATACAACTCTGGGGAAGTCAGAAAAGCTAAAGTAGAGTCTCTCAAAGTACGTTCCACACCCCCTAATTCAGAATGACCTGGGGAGTTTATTATAATTTCAGTAGGGGGAGCCCTTCTGAACTCTTAAATCACAGTCTTTGGGTTTCTCTGCTCGCCATACTCACACCTGTCCACTCTTCATGGTCTAGTCCAAAAGAGTGAATTATCTTGACACAATGATGCCTTCTATGCTGTGATGACAGTTCCCATTCAACCGGATCTTTGCATCTCTGTTCATACCAACTTGCAAACAAGTAAGAGAGAGCCATGTATTATCGATGATCAAGTGAGCCATCAGTGCAGTGCTGTTTTGGGGTACGGCCAATGCTATAGCTCAAATTCCCTGTACTGATTCAACATCACAGCCAGCGTATTTTCAGAAATACATGTCAGAGATGTCTGTGTGGAAGCAAACACAGCACTCTTTTCAAGAGAGTCGATATAACACAGAAGCGGTGTATGTCATCAGTGCTGCCACAGGATGGAGGAAGCTCCTCAGCCACCATTGCGATTGAATACGAAGGTAAAGGGTAAGAGAAAAAGGAGGGAGCTGTTTCTCTTAAGAAACTTAAGGCCTTAAGTGATACTTTAAAAGGCCTATGCTTTCTAGTTGAGGAAAGCTGGCAAGGGCAAAATGAAGAGCAGTCATGCAGCCACAAAAGAGTGGTCACCCAAGGTGAGGCATCTTCCACCTTCACCCACATAAAGATTTGAGGAACAATTTGAGGCACTTGTCATCAGTCTTTGCAATACGTGGCGATCACCCGGGGAGGATTAACAAGCACTGTTGCCTGGATCCCTGCCCTGGACATCCCGATGAAATCGGCCTGGGGTGTGGTCCTAGAGCGCGGTGCTCCCCAGGTCACACTGATGGGCAGCAGGAGTTGAAAACCACCAGGAGAAGGGAACTGTTATACTGACGAGCAAAAACACCTACAGAAGGGTTTTAAAGGCCGTTCTGCTTAGGAGACATCTGAGGAAAGTGTTCGTCAGTAAGCAAAAGAAATTGGCGAGGTTTTTCTTAGAGAAATAACAGTAAATATGAAAACAGCCTAAGACATCATCCCTCAAAAATAAGTGAGTTTGGAATACAGAGTGCTGTGCACATGGCAGGCAGAAAACAGAAATGTTAGCTAAAGGAGAATGAAGAAGTGGAGAACCTTACCACCCAGGATCCGGAAATGGAATTCAAGTTAAGAGCCAATTGAGAGCCACCACACGTGTCTGCAGAAGGCGGCGCACACTGGACACCGGGCCTGCCACGGAAACATGGCGCCCAGCGGAGCAAGATGGTTACTCCAATGCATCTTTGAAAGAACCAACTCCAGGGAGTTTTATTTCCTTCTTTCTCCTTAACAGGCATTTTTAGCTACAACCATGAAGTCATTATAGTCCCAACAAAGAAACTGCACGGGAGATCGTTAAATTATCTAATATCTGCGGGTCTAAGTTTGCATGGCCAGAGAGCTAGGTCAGACCACGACTGTTAGTGTACGGTTCAAGACTGCTACAAATAAAGATTTGGAGTTGATTTAAGGTTGTCTGCGGTTCAGTTTACTACTAAACCTGCAGGAAAGCAGCAGAAAGGATCCGTGTGTGAACATAACACCATGATGCGTGAGTCGTTCCTCATGGAGATACTTCCGCCTGAAGTTGGAAGATCACCAGAGCCAGCATGGAGTCAGCAATTCATAATGTGAGAAGAGTTAAAAAACATGGGCCCACTGCTTTTTAAATGATTTTACTTAGGCATTTATGTAAATCAGCACTTGAGGATCCACTCAATATTAAAGGGCATTATCACAGCGGCACGTCAGTAACATACTTCCTACTCTAATTCTTACTCCACTGTTGGGCAACAGAAGGCCTGAAGACTGCCAGCCCTACGTGGCAACTGCCAAACCCGGGATGTGCTCCGCTGGCCCACTAGGTGTGTAATGGCGCTTGTTACTGGGGCTGAGGACACTCAAGTAAGCGGAGGCTCTATTTAGGAACTGTTAAGTCACCAGGATGGTCAGCTGAAGCCATTCCATTTTGGTGTTTCTACTCTAAATATTTTAACTAAAAATCCTTAGCTTGGGACCTACAAAACAAAGGATCTGGAGAGTGCTCTAGAAATTGCTTTGGGAAAACCCTATGAAGAAGGATCCATTAAAAGGCTCAACAGAGCACTCATAAAATTGCATGTTTTCAAGTATTAAACAAGGACCCCATTAGACAGAGCTGGCTCTAATGCCTCAGAAGCCTATGGTAAGCAAAGCTAAGCCTAAGCCAGAGTCGATGCACTTGAATCAGAGAAAAAAGATGTCTAAAAACCTCCGATCGCAAATAGCCCGTTAGGTTTCCCAATAAGGCAACCACTTAAGTTACAGTTGGTCAAATAATTACTGTCTTTCACTTCTTTGTCTTCTCCATACAATCCTTGCTCCAGCTCCTGTCCGTGAAGCGCTCTTAATCATTTCAGATTTGGTGCTGTCTAGTTCAAGTTGACACTTGCTCAAAGAAACACTTCAAAATTGAAATGTGCCTCAGTTTATCCTGTAACACTTGTAACAAATTGTTTGTAACAAACCAACCAAAGCTTACGTTCCCCTCTCGCAACAAATAAGATGATTTGCCTCCTATCTGAGGCTTCAAATTTTAGGACGTGTTTTACGTGGTTAGAGTTCCGCAAGGTATGATTCCTGACCAGCTGTATGAAAATCACCGAGGCTTCTTTCTTTCTTTCCCCCCAGCAAATGCAATTCCCTCCTCCTATCCGAGACCTAGTGAGTCAGAATACCTGGTGTCCAGGGCATCTGAATCTGCATTTGTACAGGCCATCCAAACACTAAGTTAGAAAACTACTCCTCCAGTGACTTTCAAACCAGGTGCTTCCTAAAATCAGGAAGTTGGGTGCTGAGCAGGAGTTGTAAACTGCCTATCCGATAATAGTTACTGGCATCTGGATACTGATGTCCCGAAGTTTGACTGTGTGGCTCCAGGTATGACATCCTCACCGAACACAAATTGCCCTTGGTCCTGCTGACCACTTTTGGTCCCTGCCCAGTATCAGGGTCACCGTCTCAGACTCCCTTGTGCTTTGTGACCCCTGCGTTTATTCCTGATTCTAAATCTCAGTGATTCTTGGGCGCCTGGGTGGCTCAGTGGGTTAAAGCCTCTGCTTTCGGCTCAGGTCATGATCTCAGCTTCCGGGGATCGAGGCCCGCATCGGGCTCTCTGCTCAGCAGGGAGCCTGCTTCCTCCTCTCCCTGTCTCTCTGCCTGCCTCTGCCTCCTTGTAATCTCTCTCTCTGTGTCAAATAAATAAATAAAATCTTAAAAAATAAATAAATAAATCTCAGTAATTCTTATGGCCTCCACTAGCACATTAGGAACTGCTATCAATTCTTCCTCTGTGGTCTGGGGTAGGAAAATGATGAAATATTTCTAGACCTTGCTGATTATAGCCTGACAATAATGAGACAGAGCAGATTAAGAAGAGCCATCGTAAAACCAGACATAACCATTTGGACAGCAATATTCTAGAGGATAGTCTCATCTCAATTATTAGCTTAGACAGCAAATCCAAGCCTCGCGAGGGGGACAAGGGGTAAAACCAAAATGCAAAACGCAGGGATGGTATTCCAGGGGAGACCCTTTTATTGAAGGATCCAAAATCAAATGGTGCTGACTTCCTAATCGGTGACAATGGCAGTGAAGGAAACAACAGTCAACACTGGGAATCGGGACTAACACTTGGGGATCATGAAATGTTGTAAGTAGATAACGGAGCTCCAAGTATTGGTCTTTAGTTTAAGGGCAGAATTCCACCCAGTTGGAGTAAAGGTGTTGTTTGTCTTTTATTTACCAAGTCAAGAGCTCAGCAACAGTGAACCTCACTTTCATATATGATGTGGGGACATACCTGAGAACCCACAGGAAGAAAGGCTATTTGGATGGGCTGGAACCTCCTAAATCCCTCCTGCTTCTAGTTAGGCTCAGCCTGATTGAGGCTGCCTATCAGAATTATCCTCAGAGGACTTCTGTTGCTGTTATTCGGTCACTGTTTATATATAGATCCAAGAGCTATCTCATCAGAGTATTCTTTGTTTTGGCCTGGCCATCTGTGCATTTTAAAACTACACAGGTGATTCATATGAACTACCAGGTTAAGAGCTACACTCCCAGGCATCAGGATCAGGCTGAACCTGACAAGGTGTGGGGAAGCAGGCAGTGGTGTGGAAAACGGCAAGTGTAGTCCACTACTGGTCCAAGCAAAACAAGCCTCTGGGCAAAGTGCCATGAAAAAAGACTAACTCACTCTCTCTCTTTTTTTTTGGAGAGAGAGAGAGAGAGAGAGAGAGAGAGAGAGAGAGAGAGAGAGAGAGAGAGAGAGTGTGTGTGACTCAAGCAAGTTCCATGCCGAGCACAGAGCCCAATGTGGGGCTCAATCTCACGAGCCTGAGATCATGACCAGACCCAAAATCAAGAGTTGGACGCTTAACCAAGTCACCCAGGCACCCCCGAAAAAGTCTAACTCTTGAGAAACAGAAGAGCATTTCTTCTTTTCTAGTCCACCTACTTCCTAGAATGATAAAGTGTGAATCTTAAGAGCTCTGCATTCTATTCCACAGGAAGCACTGCTAGCCCAGGAAGGGGGAGTCCTTTCCACACTTTTGTCTTTCTCTTGCCCCACCAAATACAGGTTACTTTAACACACAGAAAATATTATTTATAACCTACAGACTATTAGACATTTAGGTCTGGTATTCAAAAGAATTTCCTACTAGGAAAAATCTCTGAAACATCTAAAGAAAGTAATTTTGGCACTTCTCTATCATTCAAAAATTGATAACTGATTTGCTTCTCACCTCTCAGGTATATTATTTTAGATGAAGGAATTTCAGTAGTGGTGATTCTTTCATATCTGTCCAGAAAACCCATTACGAACAACCACAGGAAGGCGAACACCATCTTTCCCAAAGAGAGTAAACACGAGGCTTAATTTGTTCATGTGTAGTAAACAGTTTAGTTTTGAAGGCAGAGTCTAAAGTGAAGATTTTATTTCTCTCTGGTCATTTTGATCTCCCTGCTTGAAAGGTATTACTGAGATAAGGAAGCATCAAAACCTAGTGCTAGGTAATCAGAGTTGAAGGAATGTAACTTTGTTTGGGAATTATTGTTTTAAATCTTGTCTGGCTCAAGATACTAAAGCTTGTACCCATTACAGACTTTCTCCCGAGGTGGTGTGGGCTAAGAATCAAGCCTATAGGGAACTTAGGAGCCAAACAGTCAATAGCAAAGATGCAGTTGGTAATTATGTGCTTGGGATTCAAATCTTCCCACGAAGTGAGGATGAGAAGGCAAGATCTGTAATAATGTTTCTCAGTTTCAAAGGCCAGGCCACTTTGTGATTATGTCTCTGAGATACTCAACATCATTATCACTGGGAAAAGACAACCAGCGCTGAAACAGCTTTGATCAGCATAGTCCTGGGACTAGAGAGGACATTACATCCCTGAGACCAGGGTGGTGTGGAATGAGAGCTCAGAGGTGCTATTGGGCTCTTTGTTTACACAGAGATGTGGAGTCTTCACTGGAGCTACTAGATCTCTTAAATGGATGGCCTCTTTATTTTGATTAGTGAAAGCTGCAATTCGGAGAAAGATGATTTCAGAACAGGTGTCAGTATCTAAAGCTGCATTTCTTTCCTGACACAAAGGAATCCGTACCGCTTGCTGCTTAAGATGAAAGTCAGGTGTCCTATACCAGCACGTATTCAGTTGTCTCTTCAATTACTAAGACAGGGCGTGTGGGTGCCTCGGTTGCTTAAGTGACTGCCTTTGGCTTGAGTCACGATCCTGGGAGCCTGCTCAGCGGGGAGCTGCTTCTCCCTCTCCCTCTGCCTGCCACTCCCCCTGCTTGTGCTCTCTCTGACAAATAAAATCTTTAAAAAAATAAATTACTAAGACAGACATCATTTTCCTTCACTCACCCTTTTTCGAA
Organism: Ailurus styani; assembly: GCA_002007465.1. NCBI lineage: Eukaryota > Metazoa > Chordata > Mammalia > Carnivora > Ailuridae > Ailurus > Ailurus styani. Next base: position 1,108,311 of record LNAC01000441.1, on the reverse strand, counting down.
GCTGAATGGTCAGCCCCCATAAGAAATGATACTTTTCTAGAAAATATTAACCTCAATGTGCCATATCTTGTCCTTGCGAAAAGTAAAAGGACACAAAGAAGCAGGTCTACAACATGAGATCCAAGTACCATTTCAAATCTCCAGACTAACACTCTCACCTCTTCTCCTTATTCCAGATCATTACTGCATGGAGGCAGTAATAGGAAAGGAAAAAGTAAAATTTCTGCCCAAACTTTGCTTCTGAGGTACCCTGGAAGGGGAGCATGATCAGTCCTGGGTCAGCCCCTGACTAAACTCAGCTCAAACAGGGTCTCTTCAGCGGGAATCTGGAAGTGAGGCTTAGAGAAGAAATGGCTTAACTTGCTAAACCATAAAGTTAGGAGCTACGAGCTGTTTACAGCAAATCGTCCTCCGTATGTTTTTCCTCTAGGAAAAAACAGAGGAAGCCTATCTCAGAGGGGAAAACAAAACCAAAGAAGCAGACAGGCGCAGAGTGACAAACAAGATATGTGGAAGGAAACAGGAATCCCAGGGGCATTTGCTTACAATTCATTTCTGAGTCTTGGCAAAATCCCTGCCTTAAAGTTCATCGAGATATCTCTGATTCCTGCCATTAAATACCACTTTCACCTTTTGTAGGTATAAGCTAAGTGGGCTAAGTTTCCCTAACCAGCAAGAGGAATCTTTAATATAACAAGTTAGAAAATATAATGGAAAAAAGCTATTATTGCTAATAACCAAAAATATAAAATTCCTGGTAATAATAAACTTAATAACAATATCACAAATTATATGGAGACTTAGGTCTAAAAATAGAAGTAATTACTAACAGATATAATAGAAGAGATGCTTAAGTGGAACAAGAATCTATTTCTAGATGAAAAAGAATCACATAAAGACAAAAATTCCCCTCTACTCGAATGATAAACATATTTTGGATCCTTTAAGGATTTTTTTTTTGATAAATTTATTCTAAGGTTCTTTTTGAAGAACAAAGAGAAATTTAAAAGGCAAGAAAAAGGTAACTTCCAGTGCCTGGTAGTGGAATGCATATTAAAATGATTACAAGGCTGTTTATATGTGCAGGAAGACAGAAATCCTTGACAAATTTAGAAAATTCCAAAACACACCAAGCTTCAGCTAAGCATTTACTATTTGATTAAGAATGATCACTTAATAAATAGGGCCTGAACATTATTTTTGAAGATATGGAATTATAATATAGATTAAATTATACAACAGAATGAATCCCAAATAGGGTATATACAGAAATGTAGTTGAAAAACCACACACACATAAAAGAATTAAAATAAACTATGTGTGAATATTAATTTGATCCCTGCTCAATGAAGGCCTTTGTGAATACAAGAAGGAAAAAAGGAAAAAAGGAAGGAAGGAAGGAAGAGAGAGAGAGAGAGAGAGAGAGAGAGAGAGAGAGAGAGAGAGAGAGAGAGAGGGAGAAGCAAGGAAAGAAAAAGAATTTTAAAACATGGTGTATGTGACTGTCTGAAGACTTAAGGTATCTCTATACCAAAAATGAACATAAGCAAAAGTAGATACACTGAAAAAATATTTTCAATTTATACAACAAAATAAGTCTTAGTGTTATAAAAGCACTCTTAAAACTGAGAAAGGATATGAACGAGCAACTCAAGAATGAAAAATAAATAAGAAACATTAGCAAATAAGCAAATTCACTAAGTGTACAAGAAAATTAAATTAAAGCAATAATGAAATTTCACTGATCAAATTTTTTTGTTTACTTATTTGTATTATAATGATAAGTATGTTGACACTTGTATATATTACTGGGGAAGAGTAAATCTGTAGGGCCTTCTTTTTTTTTAAGATTTTATTTATTTATTTGAGAGAGTGGGAGTGAGAGACAGCACGAAAAGGGGTGAGGGTCAGAGGGAGAGGCAGACTCCCTACTGACCAAAGAGCTGGATGTGGGACTTAATCCCCAGACTCCGGGACCATGACCCGAGCCGAAGGCAGTTGTTTAAACAACTGAGCCACCCAGGTGCCCTGTAGGGCCTTTCCATCAGACTGCTTTCCAAAACATCAAAACTGCTCAGAGTCTAACTCAGGTATGTAGCTTTGGGAAGTTACTCTATGAAAATCATCAGAAATATTAACAAATATGTAAACGTAAGAATGAGTACCGCAGACATTTTTACAACCTGAAATTGCTAAGGTACTCAGTAATAGTAGGGAACTGATCAATTAAAGTGTTGAGTATCACTGCAGTAACTACTGAACAACTAGACTAGATTACCAAAGAATAATAATGAAGAAAGGCTCACAACATGACAAGAAATGGTAAATTATGAAATAACATTCATGATAATCTCTAAGAGTTAAAATTAAGTTGTTTAAATAAATGACTGGAATCATATAGACCAAAACAAACAGTTCCAGATATATTAGGGAGTTTTTTATTCTTTATATTTTTAAAATTTCCCAAATTTTCCAAAATTAAAAGAAAATCAGAAAAGAAGCATAATCCAGTAAAAAACAAAGGAGCAATAATAACAATAGAAAACAAACAAAAAAGGATATATTAAAAGAAGGCAGGAAAACTCATTCCAGACAGGGAGCCCACATGGAAAAGAGTTTGAGATATTCTGGGAATTCCACGTAATTTCATGCAGCTAAGTCACAGGTTTATCAGGGGTAATTCCAAGAGATGCAATTCAAAAAAGAACTTGTCTTCCTAGCATAATATTAGTTTCCTAGTGCTTCTGCAACAAATTACCACAACGTCAAGAGTCTGAAACAACAGAGTTTGGTATACAAGTTTGGAAGTCACAAGTCAAAATGAATCTCAGCAACCTAAAATCACGCTATAGGCAGGGCTGTATTCCTTTGTGTGATTCTAGGGGAGAATCCATTCCCTTGCCTTTTCCAGCTTCTAGAAGCTACCCACATTCCTTGGCTTGTGGCCCCTTTCCATTTCCAATGCCAGCAACAGCCAATCACGTTTTGTTTACAATGTCATCCCTCTGTTTCTGACTCTTCTGCCTGTCTCTTTCACATTTATAAATGAACCCTTGTGATTATAATGAACCAACTCAGATAATTGCAGATGATCTCCGTATTTGAAGGTCAGCTAGTTAGCAAACTTAATTCCATCTGCAGCCGGATTCCCCCCAGCTATGTAGTAGAACATATTCAAAGATCCTGGGATTAGTACTTAAACATTATTGGGGGAAGGGACATTATTCTGCCTACCGCAAAGTATCTGCTCTGGAAATACACTGAAGGTGGCAAGACCAGTTAATACGGGTTACTTTAACAAGTCAGGGGTAAGTATTTAACTGGTCTAAAGAAAATGTCTTACTGAGACTTGAAGAGTATGAAAGGGTGGGGGGTAAATTGTTTTTGAATTCAAGGATCAGAGGAACTGTCCATCGCACTCCTTCCCACAGATTCAAATCCTGTGTTTATGGCGATGCTTTGCATATAGTAGAGGCTCAAGAGACACTTGCTAAGTCAATGATTGACCTAAGAAGTAATTCATATCACTACTTTTCTTAGCTTCTAGAGTTCAATGATATTTATTCCCAGATTTCTGTAACATCTACTGTCTGAACCCTTTGTTTTAGCACTCGATCAAGCCTTCACATTATTTATTTTTGCTTGTAATCTTTATTTAGCCAACTAATTTGCCTTACTGTTCATTTATTGAGAATTAACTGCAATATTACCCATGATCTAGTTTATTTGAGACGGGTACTCCATCAGCTACACTTTCAAATGCCTGGTTTGAGGAGCAAATTGTATCATACTATGTGGACCCTGCATGTAGATATGGCTGATTACTTTCTACCATGTAGGTAAGACTAAAATCTCTGCTCCCTTTTTCTCTTATATTTTTATTATTGCCTCAAGGCCAGTTCCTACATGATCATAAAGGGATTCATTGAGTGGGTTGTGAGGTTATTAGAATAACAAAGATAAAGCTTCTCTTTATATTTCACATGAGCTAATCCCCCCTTGAATATCCTATTATAGGATTTTAAAAAATAGTACAGAGTTTCTGCTGTGTCAATTGCTAAAATGGATAGTCCCCTGCTATTTTAAGTATAGCTGAACTCAACAAATGGAGTAAAAAAAGAGCAGAGCTGAGAAGCTCAGCATCTTAGACACGCTTTGTGAACATTTAAAATAAGTAGGCTATATACCATTTGTCGTCTTGGGAATTTTAGAATTTGTCCTCTTTATCTTTGAGTATATATATATAATTTAATCATCGTCCATAAGTAATGTTAATGGGCTGCCAGGATAATGCTGTGTCAGGATTAGATATAGTCATGAGAAAGAAACAGAGTCAAACTTATAATAAAGCATAGATCTGACTGTATGCCGAAAGCTGAAGATGGTGTATGACTTTCCCTCTCTATAAAATAAATAGTGGCAATGAAAGTAGTCATGACTACTAGCCCAGAATAAATGTGGGTCCATTTCCCATTCTGCGTGAATCTTTAGACCAAGGGATAAATGAGTTCTTCAACAGAGAAGTAATAAAATTTACAGGGTAGGGGCACCTGGGTGGCTCAGTACGTTAAGCGTCTGCCTTCAGCTCAGGTCATGATCTCAGGGTCCTGGGATGGAGTCCCGCACCAGGCTCCCTGCTCAGTGGGGAGTCTGCTTCTCCCTCTCCTTCTGCCCCGCCCTGCCCCCCCACTGCCCCACCCCCGCTCATGCTCTCTCACTCTCTCTCCCTTCAAATAAATTAATAAAATCTTTTTTAAAAAGTTAAAGGGTAGAAAACGGCATCTGCTCAAGTCAAGAATGAAATGATAAAACCAAATAAAACAAAGCAAAATAAAACATGGAAAAGGCAGAACATGCTGAGAATACTAATGGTATGTAAAAACAAACTGTAAAATGTGTATCAGATGATGGTAAAATACTTCTTTCTTCTCTTTCTTCCTTTCTTTTCCTCTCTCCCTTTCTTCCATGCTTAATGAGAGACTAACTTGTGCCAGCCCTTAGACTAAGTTTTGAAGATAAGCGTGTATATTTGTGCCAACTTCATAATTCAATATATAAAAATAGGTTTTTGATTTTGAAGTATAAACTGGTCTCTGAGTAATAATCTATGCATCATGATTTACCCCTGAAGTATCTTTAACCCACTGAGCCACCCAGGCGCCCTATTCTCATAAGTTCTAATGAAGGATTAAGAGATGAGCAAGTACACCAAGAAAAGAGAAAAAAAGAAGGAAGGAAAAGCTTTTCAGGTAGAGATTATTTCCTGGAACTTTTTTTTTACTTGAGAATAAAATGTAAATGTATTCAAAGATCAGATTCATGGAAGGCGTTACATCTATGCCCAGAGTTACAACCTCTCCTAAAAGCAGTGGAAAGCTTTCCAACAAAGTTTTAAGCAGAATGACCTGCTCATTGGTACACGAATGGTAAAAATAAAACTGAAGCATTCCAAGGCAGAAACTACTAAGAGGCAAATACTTAAACTTTTTATTCATGTATCAATTCAGCAAATACAGTTAAACACCTACTAGGTACACAAGTCTATGTTCGGTTTTGATGATACAGCTCTGAGCAAATCAGACACAAAACTGCCTAAATGGACCGTACAGTCTTATATGGCAAGGTGAAGGTTTTGGAATATATTCTATTTATATTAGGAACCTTTCAGAGAATCTGATTCTGCTATGTAATATAACCTTATTTCTGTTTGCAAAGGATTGATTTTGGTGCTGTGCTATGCTAGTACATGGATTTCACCAGAGGCAAGAGTAATACAATCAGGAGACTACTATAATATTCCAGGTTAGCGATGATAGTATATTGGAACAAAAAAGAAGATGGAAAGAGTTAAACACATTTGGGATCTATTGTAGAGACAGAATAAACGGTTGTACCTCTAGTTGAATGATAAAGGGGCAAATGCAGACAGCTGGTTATTCTTGGGTTATCAAGCATATGCAAACATTAAGAGTTTTTGGGGAAAAAAAACCCCTTAAAAGTAGTAACTATTAAATAGGCAGTCTGGTATACAAATGTTCTGTTCAGAAATAAGTCAGGGTTGCAGACGTGAATTTGGGATAAATGGTATTTAAAATCTTGGAACAGAGTCAAAGAATCTAAGAAGAGCATACGGATAAGGATGAGAAGGGAGGTCAAGACCAACCCGACATTAGGTTGGGCAGAAGAGTCAAACAAGAGGCTAATGCGAGACAGGAGGACGTCTTCTGGAGGCCAAAAGAACAAAGTATTTCAGAAATGGAAGAGATAACAGATGAAATGTTGCTAAGTGAGACCATCAACATGGAGACTATTGTTGACCTTGATAACAACAAGAAGAGGAGACAGAGAGCATTCATGGAAGGAATCTGGGGAGGGAAAAAAAGGAGGTTGAGACAGTGACTGAAGATAAATGCTTTGGTAAAATTTTCTATAAAGTGAAAAATGAAGTTGTAGTAGATGGAGGGAGCTAAGGGGGTTCACAGGGTGAGGTTATTTTCAATATGGGTGACACTACAGAATATTTGTATGTGAATGGAATGATCTTTTAGATGAGCAATAACTAATGATTAAGGAGAAAAAGGACTCACCGCAAGAAGAAAATCTTTAGAAAGCAAGCTGTGAATGGGATCAAGAGATCATGAGGAGGGTGTAGCATTTTCCCAGGCAAGTGCAGTGGAAGGAGTGTGAGGGAGTTAAGTTACTGAGGGTCAGGGACTTTTTACAACAAAAGACTCTGGAATCTAAACTATAAGAAATGAATAGCCCTCACTCGAGGGGCGATGACGAGGGGTGTGATGGTGAGTACGAAAAGAATTAACGTCAACAGAGAGGAGGTTTAGGTGTAATTAAGCAATGGCAGTGAACAAGCTGCAAGGACTGATAGTAGTGGTAGTGAGGACTGTAATTACAAGATTACCATCGTGTTGAGTGTTATGAGAGGGAAACAGAAGCCATTGCAGGAGCATCAAGCCAGGCAGATACAGCCAAATTTGCAATGTGAAGGAGTATTCCTAGCAGAAGTGACATTTAAGTTGAGCTCTTTAAGGTGAAAGTGATAGGTAGAGAAAAGGGCAAAGTGTTATATTTAGAAAGAAGGCCCCGACCTATGAAATGTCTGGGTGCCTGCTATGTTCCGGGCAACAGTTTAGGATGTGGAGATAGAATAATGGATAAGAGACACAGTTCCTACCTGCGTGAAGCTTGCATTCTAATGGGAAAGGCTCAAAGAAGTTCTAGAAGGCAGGGACAGAAAGCAGCACAACCGAGGATCCAGAGATGGGGAGCGGGGGAGGTCACAGCATGGTGGGCCTTGGATACCTATTTAGGTTTTTATCTTATGGGCAAAGAGAACACATTGAATGGATGTGGACAGTAAAGGAACAGATCTGCAGTTTTAATTCTAAAATCTCTACACAATCACTGCAAAAGGAATTAAAGCAAAGATGGTTAAATGGTTAAACTAAAAAAAAAAAAAAAGATTTCCCCCTTTTCTGGTCAACCACAAAAATACTACTCCTGATATATTATTTTTTGTTTCCTTACAGGTAGACACACAGACACACACGCATATGCATATTAGTTTTCTTCGCACAAATGTAACCATTCAATATATATTTTCTGTGTGTGTACATATAGACTTAATATATTAGAGTATTTTATCATATCAGCACATACAGATCTACCCCAATTCTTAAAAGAGTTTGTTACTTCCTTAAGAGCACTGATTCTTAATTTATCTACCTGCCTTCTATTAGATCTCTAGGTTGCTCCTTTATTAAGCCAGGTTATTAAACAGATGTGCAAAATTATAAATCAAATTGTATAACATTCTTGTAATTTTATTTTGTTTTGGGAAACAGTTATTTATAAAATATGTTACTTTTATTAATATAAATGGGTTGGAAGACAACGATCTATGGGTTTCTCCTGCTTTTGCGCTCTCTTGTAAGTTGAGACACTGAGTGCCTTTGTTCTGGACTCCCTTTTCAAGGATGAACTCATATCAAGAACACACTGGAAGAGAGCAATCAAGTCTCTAAGGTATGCCCATTATAAAAGAATAAGGCTCCTAAGCTCTGGGCCTCTCCTGCAATGCAATTCACTGTACGTGCTGGTGTCACCCAGCTCACTTCACAATGCTCTGTGGAAAAGGGGCTTGGAGAACTGGTAAAATAAAATGCTGACACTTTTGGCTCCTAGTACTGTTTCGAATTCCAATGCTCTCTGTCTGTGACGTAGACATCTCATTTCTTTTGCTAGCATCCATGAAACTATGGCAGACTACCTTGTAAAATTTCAGGACATGTCATGGTACTAAATAGATTATTTTAAAAAATTCCATTTCACTTTTAATACTGTATGTATCAATAGACACACTCCACGTAAATAAAGCCTTTTTAAGGTCATTCACCTTCTAGGGTATAAAGGTGTCCTGATATGAAAAAGTATAAGAACCACTGCTATATAATATTCCATTGTATTATTTATACTGCAATTTATTTCTCCACTTGCTCACGGACACTGGGTAGTTTCTGGGCATTTATGAGTAAAGCTGCTATAAATATTCTAATACATGTTTTTTTGATGTACTTTTATTTTAATGGGGAAGATATGTGGACTTTGTGCAACAAATGGTATCCATCTTTAAACATTTCACATTCCAATTTTCTGACATAAAGAAATACAACTGCTTTTTATGTACTGAGTTTGCAAACAGTAGTCTTTTTTTTTTTAAAGATTTTATTTATTTATTTGACACAGAGAGAGAGATTACAAGTAGGCAGAGAGGAAGGCAGAGAGACAGGGAGAGGAGGAAGCAGGCTCCCTGCTGAGCAGAGAGCCCGATGCAGGCCTCGATCCCAGGACGCTGAGATCATGACCTGAGCCGAAAGCAGAGGCTTTAACCCACTGAGCCACCCAGGCGCCCTGCGAACAGTAGTCTTGCCAATACCCCTGTTAATTTGATTAGTCTTTCTGTTGATTATTTTAAATTTTCTAAATGCAAAGTGATATCATTGTTGGGTTTTCTTCTACTTTTTACAGCTGTGGTTGGTTTGAGTTCATGTACAGTATGTTCCATAGGTTGTACAGAATAAATGCCTGAACAGCTGTAACATCTTCACCTAATCTCTCAGCTGTTGGCATGTTATTGTATTAATTGTATTCATCATCATGAGAGGAAAAGTTCAATTATATGGTTTTTCAAGAAAAAGCAACAGTTGGTTATTAGCAATTTTGTGACTAAATGAATCACGTGTATTTTTAAGGAAATTATTTTTATTTATTTTTTTTTAAAGATTTTATTTATTTATTTGACAGAGAGAGAGAGAGACCACAAGTAGGCAGAGAGGCAGGCAGAGAAAGAGGAGGAAGCAGGCTCCCGGCTGAGCAGGGAGCCCGATGCAGGCCTCGATCCCAGGACCCTGAGATCATGACCTGAGCCGAAGGCAGAGGCTTTAACCCACTGAGCCACCCAGGCGCCCTAGGAAATTATTTTTAGACTTGCTAATAAGATACCTTCAAGAGGCTTATAAAAATAATGGTAATATTTTATCTTCTAAACGCTAGCAACAGCAATACAATCTCTATGTAAACAGAAAATGTTACTTGGATACATGGCTTTCCAATTTAACTACCATGTCTCTTATTGATATAGAAGACTGCCACTGAGATCATTAAATAATCATTTCCAGAGAAAAATATCATCTCTATTAGATAGGTCACAAACATTTGGATTTACTACTGAGAGACCTCGCAGACAAAAGTTTGAGAGAAGAAACATCACACTCCTCACATACCACCTGAAAGGGGCTGCTTACAGAAAGCAGTGGGGGTGGGGGGTGGCCATGTGCTTCATAAGACAGCAAGAAAGGATATGAACCACTTAAATGAAAATCACACTTCTGCCCATATATTTAAGCATTCAGTTCTTGGAACACAAAAAATTTACCAACATTTTTCTTTCTATTTATCCAGGGACAGAACTCCCCTGTAGTAGTAATCTCTTATTTTGTAAACCATACCAGAGAAAAATCCACAAAACAATAGCTGATTTGGTAAAACAAACAACCCCGCCTCACAAATTATAACATCCTAGGTTTTAGTAGTGCTATTTACTTACTACAAATTGCACGAATTTCCCACGATTAACTCCCTTAAAAAAATACTCTTTCTTTCAGACATTATAGAAAGGTACGATTTACCACTCAGAGAAACCCTGATTTCAGGTTGCAAGAAACCCAAGCTATATGAGATGCCACTTACAGAGTGTCATAAAAGTGAAATGTAGCTAATGAGCCCTTCACAATGGTTTGCATCATGCTCGCTTCTGACTCTGCCTCTATGGCAGCTACTATTCAGAAAAAGTCCATCCATTCCATGTAAATCTGGTGCTCCCTGCTCCAGCACCAGTGTTAGAAAACTCAATTTAAATCAAACCTAATCACTTCTGCCAGCCCCACTGTGCTTCCCAACACTCCTAACCCACCTGAACATTCTAGCATGACTTTGTTTCTTGCATCTCTCAGCCTTCCTCCAATTCAGCCACAGTCTAATTGGCTGGCTGGGGGATTCCACTGTCACTCAAGCTAAACCCCAGGCTCATTGAGGAAATTGGAAGCTGAGTTTGCAGTTTGAGTTTCATCCCAAGGGTACATTATTTCCTAGCGTTATTTTTTAACCCCTCCAAGTAACCAGACAGAAGGTAAGAAAATGCATGAAACTGTACCTTAAATCACAGCAGATCTTTTTTTCTGCCCATTTAATTGTTTAGCTCCATGCTGGTGGTCAAGAAAGGAACTGAAGGCTTGTCTTCACATTTTGCCCCCAAAATGGTAGCTATGACATCATCTGGAAGCCCCTTTCAACAACCACTAGGTTACCATTTTATTTTTTTTTATTTTTTTCATTTAAATAATAGTTTGGTTTTTTTTAGGTTATGATTTTTTAAAATGCTCTCCTTTGACCTCAAAGCTATTGGTTTTAACAAAATTTTCTGTGAGTACCAATCAAGACAATTCAAGATTTCATTTTCTGCTTCCAGATTAGGGCTGGTAGCACTATCTATCTATCTATCCATCCATCCATCCATCCATCTCATGGAATATAAAATATTTCTAGATTGCTACTAATGTCCCTGATGCTACATACCACAAGAGAAATTCCTCCAGATCCTGCTGTCCAAATCAAAGGGAAATATTATTAGTACCAGGTCACCAAGTTTTATTTCATTGTAAGTAAACACAAGACCAGGTGCTGGGCTCTCTGGCTCTGTGATCAAGCATGGAGGGTTACAAAAAACCTGCCACAGTGGTCATCTCCTCAAGTAGTTTCCATCTTATGACGAAGAGACATTGCACAGCGTTCTCTGGAAAGTACCAAATATGTAACAAAGATAACAAGTGATCAAGAGTTTCAGCGGAGGGGAGAGATGACCTTTTACTAGCCATTCTCTCCTCTGCCTTTCTGGTCAAAGGTAGGGAAGAAGAAATAGAGAACAAAAAAATCTTGATGACTGCTTAGCCTCAACCCTCCACTAACTCAGAGTGGCTTTGTTCTCATCCAGCACTAACATACCCTACAGCAAGGCGCCCGGGTGGTGCAGTTGTTTAAGTATCTATCTGCCTTCAGCTCAGTGCATGATCTCAGGGTCCTGGGATCGAGCCCGGCATCAGGCTCTTTGCTCAGCAGAGAGTCTGCTTCTCCTTCCCCACTGCTCATGCTCTCGCCCTCTCTCAAATAAATAATAAAATCTTAAAAAAATAAAAATAATGGAAAAAAATACCCTACGGCTATTACACAACCATCTCCATAATGAACAAAATGCAAGCCTAGAATATCCTAACACCATAAATTTGCAAATTGATTTAAACAATGGAAAAGAAGCCAACGTCCATGGTGTATTAAATATTTGTGTCTAAACATGGTTGAAGTACATATAGCATAATCTTTTTAGCCCAAATGTAAATTCGCCTGAACCAGAGCCAGACTAGAATTCACTCTGGAGGAACCAAAGCAGATTTTTCTTTTTTTTTTCTTTCTTTCTTCTCATTTTTGTTTTTGCATTTGCTTACAGCATTTACTTTCCTGTCTTAAAGAGTAAAGATGCTGTTAAGTATAAGCATATGCCTCTTTGTTCTTAGGTTATTCAAATATTCTTAAATTAAACACAATCTGCTATCTTTTTTACATGCCTTGTTTTAATTTCCTATCATATAATACCCTATGTTTACTTTCTTTTTTTTTTTAAGATTTTATTTATTTATCTGACACACAGAGAGAGATCAGATCACAAGTAGGCTGAGAGGCAGGCAGAGAGAGAGGAGGAAGCAGGCTCCCCGCCGAGCAGAGAGCCCGATGCGGGCCTCGATCCCAGGACCCTGAGATCATGACCTGAGCCGAAAGCAGAGGCTTTAACCCACTGAGCCACCCAGGCGCCCCCCTATGTTTACTTTCGATTTCTGGTCTTGGCCAATTAAATATCTTAGTATATATTTTCCAAGTATTTTCTTGTTTTCTCCTTTTTACAACTGCCTTATTTAACTTCATCATATTCTTGAACCATTGGGATTCTAGTACACAAAATGTAGGCAACCCTCCCTAATAAGAGACAATGTTCGTTGCTGTTCAGAGAAAACTATCATTAAATGGGTATGAACCTTACTTACTATGTTCCCTTCTGGGGAGTGGTCACTAAATTGGCTTTTACTCACTGCTGGAATGCAAATCGATGAGCCCCTTAAACCGGGACAGCCATATAGACAGTGGATGCGGGTTACCCTACCGTACTCTAGGTTCACACAAACCCACGTAATTGGAATACGTACTCAGAAGGACAGAGTGGGTCTCATTTGCATTTCCTGTTCCGTGAAATCATTTTGTATCCTTTGGCATTTTTTTCACTTTAGAAGAAAATCCCTTAAGAGTCTTTTTATGAAACAACCCATCCTGTGAAATACCCTAAGCAATTTTCCTAAACCTTCATTCGTTCATGATGATAATGATGATGATAATGTTGATTTGGGGGCCATCTAGTCCCAAATAATATGTCCAAGCATATTATAGGATAGAGGTTTGTGTAAGATTTGATTAGCGTTTTTAGAATTGTTCTATTTTCTGAAAGCTCCCACTTCTTGTAGTTAGCTTGCTGAACCACAGTCACTAAAACACTGGAGCGCTGATAGAAAAAGTATCAGTTCTTCAGGAATGCAGATCTAATTAGCCAGAAATCACTAGCAGGTTTCTTAAATTCCCTGAACCTCAGTTTTCTTACCTTCTAAAATGAAAACTTTGAACAATGCATTTTTTAAGATCTATGTACAGGATATATTATATAATACATACATTATGTGCAATGTTTAATATATAGTACATATAATAGAAAAACAAAAATAGAAAAATAGATATTATAAATATGTTATGTAACATATTGTAATATATAATAAATATAGATGAAATACTAAATATATATATACATACATACATACATACACACACACACACACACATAACTACATAAATTTAATGGGAAGAGCTGCCATTATTTGAAAGCAAATATGTTTTGTTTTTCTTTGATGACTGAGCTCATTTGTAACCCAGAAAGTTATTTACTTCATTCCCTAAGTCTTTTTCCATCACACATATGAATCCCTATCAGACTGGAGCACCCAGTGGTCTCATTCCCTCTATTTCACTCCATCACAGTTCCTTGGGTCATCTCAGATCCCTTCCATCCTCACAAGCCCAGGTGCCTATTCTTCTCGATCTCTTAGTCCAATCTGATTGCCCACACTAGGGGAAAGGGGCTTCAGATTCTGCGTGCAGGAGGCAGGGATGAACTAAAATGGTATAGTGAAGAAAATCACTAATATTTTTCTGGATAAAACTGATCATTTAATAATATTATACAAATCTGCTTCTATTTTAAGAACATCCTTCTGTTTTTCCCATCTTACTGTTGTCCTACCTTTGTTTGGATCGGGACCTAAGAAGGACTACAGCAATATAAGGTAATACCCCATCCCATTTTAGAGAAGAGGTCGGGAAATAACAGGCCTTGCCACATATGACCCTGTGGCAATGTCCACATTATCTGTCCAGTCTAGTCAGATCCATAAGCAATGCTACGAGGCTTGTCCTGGAACAAGTTATGGTTCAGTTCTTTTTTGCTCTTTTCAGGGGCTAGCAGACCCCAACGTTGTAGGATATTCGAGCTTTTATTTCCTGGGGGATCAAGCACTTTGTGAAACCGTCCCTTCCTAATTTCCAGACCTAATCGAAAGGATGTCTGTCCTAGGTCTTCACTGTGCAGGTCTCTCTAGATAAGCTGAATAATACTTTTTAGATAATTGGCTAATGATTCCTCATTAACAGTCTGTCCATCCTACCAAGTGCTTACTTTTAAAAAGTCTTCGATGACTACTGGATACTAAAATAATCCAAGTATGCAATCATGTGAAAGTCACAGGTTTAGGTGAAGGATAGAGGGAAAATACTTTGGGCTTAAGGGAATTTTCAGACTCCCTCCTTCATATCCATGAAAAGCGCGCTTAGGACTAAGATTAGCTTCAAGTGTTTTCTCAAATAAAATGATCAATGAAGTACACCTACTGAAGATCTAGATATAGAAGACTGAATGATTATATACATAAAATTTCTCCAATATGAATATATGTGTAGATATTCATTCAGACCAAATGTTTACCTGTCTTAGGAGTAACAGCTTTCACATTTCTATTTCTCTGTTCTTCAATAAACAAAATAAAGGTCAGTGCAACAAGATACTAGAAGGCAAAATTTGCTCTTTGACGAATTTTACAATCGCAAAATCCCTTGTTCATTTTCCCCACTATCCTTTTCTGGTACCTCTTTCTCATTCATTCATTCATTCATATTTTTTAAGATTTTTTTTAATTTATTCATTTGAGATAGCATGAGAGAGAGAGAGAGAGAGAGATCATAAGCAGGGTGGTGGGGCAGAGGGAGAGGGATAAACAGGCTTCCCGCTGAGCAGGGAGCCCAACTCGGGGTTGGATCCCAAGACTACGAGATCACAACCCAAGCTGAAGGCAGCCGCTCAACTGACTAAGCCACGCAGGCGTCCCCCTTTCACATTTAGACTAGTCATCTGTGGTTGAAACCAAGCATCAAGTCAGCCTTGCTTCAGTCTTCTACCCTGGAATAAGCTATTTAAAGTGACATCCAAAGTGCTTGAAGAGTTTGTGAAGAAAAGACCAGGAAAAATAGAAGACAAACCATATGGCATTTAGAGGAAGAGTAGCTATAACTAAGAGAGATATTTGAACATCTTCACATTTAGTGAATATGTAATGTTTTATGCAAATGAACACATTTTTTTTCACTGATTCAGTAACTCTGGTACTCGGAATCAAATACCATTAGCACTTGGTTTAAACAGAAATATTTTAAGTAATTGAATAACAATTCAACTACTTGAATATATTATGCAGAAAGCAGAGGGATTGGTATAATATATCAACACCCATAAGTTAACAATACACATTCCAGAAGTATATGTGCCAAGATTTAAAGATTTAAATTTCTTCAGCAGATATTATGATATGATGATTCCAGCAACGCGGAATAATCGCAATGTAAGACACTCAAATTGGATTCTTCCCTCCACTATTGTTTTCTAATATCATTTAAATGATACGTCATTATTCTTCTTCCAGTCCCATTAATGCTCCCTCTTCAACAATGTCAAGACATCAGAGACTTCCAAAGACCAACACAGAACTTGATTTTTGCTGCTCACAACAATAAAACCTGCTGTACATTAAATCATACTTAGTTTGACCAACTCTCCATATTTGCCTAAGACTGAGGAGTTTCCCAAGACACAGAACTTGCAGTGCTAAAAGTGAGAGGCATACCAGAACAAGCAGGTCACCCTTAGTCATCATCCATGTAATTGCTAAATTAACACCTAGGAGTGAACCTTGATTTCCCCTTTCCCCTAATTCTTTAGCTCTAAATGGCCAGTAAACCTTGAAGCCTCTATAATGAAAACATCCCCTGGATTCACCCCTTCTTACTTCTCACCTGTAGTCATAACAAGCCAAACCAATACCACCGCTCACTGAGGGAACTGCAATGTCCAATGAAGTACGCCCTAGCCAATGTTGCCCATTTACAGAAGTGGCTAGCCATGAATGCAAGTCATGCAGAATCTTGTTTCCACCTACTTTTCCAACCTCATCTCCAACTACTCTTGAACCTGCCACTAAGATCCAACACTGCTGGTTGTGCTTCTTCTCCTTAACATGCTAAGCTTAATCCTGCCAGGAGATCTATGTGCTGCTGTTCCCATTGTTTGCAGTGATTTTTATCTCCTTTTTTCTACTTGCCAGGTACTCTAAGGTTACATATAATCTACAAAGAGCCTCCCTTGACCACCCAATCTAAAATTCCATTCAGTGACTTTCACTCACATCACCATGATCTAATTCTCTGCATAACAATTAGTACTTACTATATCTGATAGTTTGTACTTTTATTTTATTGTTTGTACTTTATTTTGTATTCTAAAGTTAATTGTTTAAAATTAATATAACTATGCACACAATAATAACATAAGCATTTAAAATATACACAAAGAACTATTTTTTTAAATAATTTTTTTAAGTAATCTCTAAGCCCAATATGGGGCTTGAACTCATGACCCCAAGATCAAGAGTCACATGCTCTACGGACTGAGCCAGTTCGGCACCTGTAGGCGAGAAATATTTAAAACAAATACTAATATGGATCTTTGGGTGGTAAAATCCCAGGTTATTTGTGTTTTCTTATGTTTTCTGAATCTTCCTTATTTTTTTTTCCCCACTGCAGGGCTTGAATTTATGACCATGAGACCAAGGGTAGGATGCTCGACTGACTGAGCCCACCCAGGTGACCCTTCCCTATTTTTTTTTAAAGATTTTATTTTTAAATAATCTCCATACCCAACTTCAGGCTCGAATACACAACCCCAAGATCAAGAGTCACATGCTCTACTGACTGAGCCAGCCAGGGCCCCTTCCGTATTTTTATCATACACTCTGGTTTCATAATTTTAGAAACAAAATCAAAATCAAGTTTGTCATAAAAGGGTTCCACCTCAGGTTGAGCCTCTGCTTTGGAAGCTTTGCTGCCTTACCCAGCATGGTTGAGAAGGCCATATTCTCTGCTCCTTTTGTTTTCCTTGTATGCTTCTATCATAGTACTTCCTGTATTGTTTAAAATTTTTCTTTTCTCTTGGTCTCACCCTCTAGATTCTGAACTCCACTCAGGAACAAAGGGCAAGGTCTCTGTCTTTGAGGCTATATTCCTGATATCTACCTATCACACAGTATAGGTAAATATACAGTATAGGCAAGTAAAATCAACTTGCTCTGCCTTCAAAAAATTCTGTTCATATTATACTACACTGTTCTCCAAACAAAATGCAAAAAATGCGAAATGCAAAAAAAATGCAAAAAAAAATGCTTCACACTTCCAATTCCTATCTACATATGTTTGGTTGTATAGTTCTTCTCAAAATAAGAATATCAACATATGTCAATTAATTCTCTATGCAGGTTATTTATAATTGTTCAACCTACCAATCCACTCTTACATTAGAACGGTTATACACAGCAAACTGCTTGGGACGATCTGGATTTGTTTTTTGTTGTTGTTGTTGTTGTTCATTATCACATAAATGCATCCTAACGAGACTGATTATGTGTTTCAAAATCTGTCCTCTTTAATATTGAGGGTGTCTTATTATGACCACTGAAGTGAACGACTTCAAATGACATTTACAAATCATTTCTGACAAATGGCTTAACATGCAAAAGAATATTATGCAGGTCTTAGGCTTCAAAATAACTTTTGATGATGCACTGGAGAGTATTTTGGATTTAGTGACATAATTAAGATTACATGAGTCTCACAGACCCTTAAAAGTTATGCATAACTTTCCTAAGAGTTAAAGGTACAACGAAAAGGAGGACGTTTAGGGAATGATTTCAAGCCATAAAGCATCCAGATACAAAACAGGTCAAGACTGGGTTAGTCAGCATTGTTGTTAGGATGGATTCTACCTAGTAGTAGAAAAGTCAAAATGAAATAAAAGGCAACACATACGTTCACAAGGAGTTTGATCTGTAGAAGAGTAAAAATAGTTTCAAGGATTCTATTAACACAAACAACAAAACCCAACTTGCTTACTAACACCCAAAATTCATCTGAACGATCAAAGCTTTCAATTCTAGAGGTAAGAGGTAAAGTTCTCTGGTCTCAAAGATTGTTACAAGCTGATATAAATTCACCCTAAGATCACAATAACTGATATTTAGTCTTTCTTGTGAGTTTATTTTTAAATATCCAATGGGTTCCTTAGATTTTTTTTAAATTATGTAAGTCCAGTGAAGAATCTTTAGGAAAAAAAGAAAGAAAATTATTTCTAATCCTATCACACAGAATTAAAATCTTTAAATCTTGGCACATATACTTCTGGAATTAATACATCCGTCTTGCTGTCTCTGAATTTCCTCTCTCCTTACTGAGCATCCATAAGAAATAACACAAAAACTCATGAAAATCTAGTAATTGTGGACAGGTATAAGTCTATCACAAGACAATACTGTAAGTCCTATGACTGTTATGTAAATCATTTACCACGGACTTCAACATATAGGAAATGCCAAAAAATATTAGCAATTCTAAGTATACCACTCCAATTTGTACCAAGTGCCATGGATTTAAAAGAGAGGTGGCTAACCTGCCTTTTCTGGAAAAATTAGGTAAGAGAGATGTATGTGTTTGGAGTTTACAAATGAGTAGGAGGTTTCCAGGTAAAGAGTGGAATACAGGCTATCCAAGAAGCAAAAGCATGGGGTGCCTGGGTGGCACAGTCAGTTAAGCTCCTGACTGTTGATTTTGGCTCAGGCCCTGATCTCAGGGTCATGAATTAGAGCCCTGTGTGGGGTTCTGTACTCAGTACAGAGTCTGCTTAGGATTCTCTCTCCCGCTGCCCCCACCTCCACCTGCAAAATAAATAAATATATCTGTAAAGAAAAAAAAAACAACAGCAGCATTATGAAATGTAGAAAGCTGGGGAAAAGTTAGAGCGTAGAGTTATTAAGGGAAAAGTGTAGGAAAGAGGGTTACAGATATAGATAGGAGGAAATTACTATGAAGAAATATGTTTCTATGTGAAACTGAGCAGTGTGTGTTTATTTGCTAGGAAACAGAGAACCATTTGAAGACAAGAACAGAAGTTTTTAGCTGGTTAAGCAACCTGATAGAAATGTAAAAAATGAGCTTAAGTAAGGGGACTTAATGTTAAGAAGACAAGATAGGTTCCTTAAAATACCTATAAAAATTACTGCTTTTGAGATGACTTTGAACTTTTTTTTCATTAAGATTACTTATATTTATCAGGCTTTATACTATCAAACCATTTCTTCCTCATTTCATTTTGTGCTTGATTTGTTTTTCCTTCTGTAAAACCATGACATCAATATTTTTTCAAATCAAGCATGTATTTAAGGCATTAACTAAAAACCATCTTTTAAGACAATACAAAATATTTTATCATTTAGTAGTAAAAAAAAAAAGCTGAGAAAAATGCTAACAATTTTCTTTGTGCCAGCAAGCTAAATAAAAAAATGGATGGCAACAAAATAACAATGAAGCCTTTTGAAATCATCCACTCTACGTAATTTTAATTACCATACTAAAATGACTGTAATTTAACATTTAAGGAAGCTAGCTTTAAATGGTGTGTGTGTGTGTGTGTGTGTGTGTGTGTGTGTTGTCACCAAGATAGTTTTAGTTTTTACAGGCCTAGGAAGGATGAATATTCTGCGTGAGAAGTTACTCAAGATCTAGTATTAGGCCTTAATTTGCTATACTACTGTTTAGAACTTCGAATGAAAGTAAATGAGATATAAATGCCATTTCCTTTATCTCTATGTGAGGGTTTTTTTTTTTTTTGAGAGAGAGCATGTGAGAGTGAGCAGGGGTGGGGAGTAGGGGCTGCGAGGAAGAGGGAGAGAGAGAATCTTAAGCAGGCTCCATGCCCAGCACAGAGCCTGATGGAAGGCTTGATCTCATGACCCTGACATCATGACCTGAGTCAAAATCAAGAGTCAGACACTTAACCAAATGAGCCACTCAGGCACCCTTCCATGTGAGGTTTAATCTTACTTACAAAATAGCAACTGTGCTTACCTCTGAGGGGAATCAACTGTATTATTTTAGAACAAATGTAGGGAATGTGCTGAAACTTATCTTGATCTTGGCTTGAAAACACTGGAAAAACACCAAGGCAATAAAGACCTCAAGGATTAAGGCAGCAGGTGAAATTGAGAACTCAGGGGATGTGTTTAATAGCACGTTACATACAGTTGATTTTAAAAAAAGTTTAGCAAAATGGAAGACAGATTAACGGGGAGAAAATGCACATTGAAACGTGGAGAGATAAGAGGTAGAAAATAAACATGCAATTATAATGAGATATAGGAGACATAGTAGGACAGCTGAATATATAAGCAATTGAAATCTCAGAAAGAGGGGCACCTAGGTGGCTCAGTGGGTTAAAGCCCCTGCCTTCGGCTCAGGTCATGATCTCAGGGGCCTGGGATTGAGCCCCGCATCAGGCTCCCTGCTCGGCAGGGAGCCTGCTTCCTCCTCTCTCTGCCTGCCTCTCTGCCTACTTGTAATCTCTCTCTGTCAAATAAATAAATAAAATCTTAAAAAAAGAAATCTCAGAAAGAAGAAAGAGAAAAAAGGGGACAAAAGCAATATTTGAAGAAATAATGACTAAGAATTTCCCCAAATTCATGAAAGACATCAAGCTATGGATTCAAGAAACACCCCAAACACCAAGCAGGAAAAACGTTAAGGAAATCACTTCCTTATATAATAAAATCATAAAAGCAACAAAAGGGACAAAGACTCGTCTTTAAAGGAGCAAAATTATGACTGACAACAAATGTCTCAAAATTAGCAGTCAAAATGAGAGATGATGGAATGAGTCTTCAACATATGAAATCAAAAACTACAAGCAGAGAACTTCATACCTAGAAAAAATGTCCTCTAAATATAAAGGTACAATGAAAACATTTTCAGAGAAACAAAAATTGAGAACAATCACCTCTAGCTGATATCTAACAATAAAAATAATAAAGTACTGAGATCAAAACAAACCCATGCGGAAGTATGAAGAAATAATGAACAACAACAACAAAAATCAAGTGACTACAGATGATTATCAGTTGTTGAAAAAATAAAACTGTTGCGGCGTACAGTCTAAAATACATGCATGCATTATAAATGTATGTAACAATGGCAACAAAGTATGAGAGGTTAGTGAAGGGACTTAAATAGTTTCAGGTCTTTCTGTCACTCTGGAAGTGACTGAAGTACTATATATCATAAATACTAATGAGTCAATGATCAATATTGTAATCACTAAAATTAATACTCAAGGAAGTTTAAAACATGTGTAAGCTGATAAAGGGGAAACAGGCTGCATTAAAAAAACTAAACCAAAGAAGGTTAGAAAGAAGAAAAGGATGAAGAAAAAGTGAGAGAAATTAGGGAACATATAGTTTGAGAGTTGGTTCAAGACCAAATATATCAGTAATAACATTAGTAACAAAAAAACAGTAATTACATTAGTTGAATATGGACTGGGTTGTAGTAGAGCAAGTCTGGAATCAAACTGCTTGTTTATCAGAGAGATAATGAATATCACACTGTCAGAAAATACTAAGGAAGAGACAGTACCGAGACACAAAGAAGTTAGGCAAATGATGATCGGCATGGCTGCTTGGGGGAAGGATATTAAGAACCTAAAGTAGATGGGGTATGTTTAAACCATTCTAAGGGGCGCCTGCATGGCTCAGTCCGTTAATAACCCATCTGCCTTCCGTCAGGTCATGATCTCAGGGTCCTGGGATAGGGCTCCATGCTCAGCAGGGAGTCTGCTTCTCCCTCTCCCCTTCTCCCCGCTCCCTGCTTGTGCTCTCTGCTCTCTCAAATAAATAAAATCTTTAAAAAATAATAAAGCACTAAGATTTTTTTATTAGTTTGCTTGGGCTACACTAATAAAGTGCCATAGAATGGGTGGTTTAAACAACTGACATTTACCATCTCGCTGTTATAGAAGCTGGAAGCTAAAAGGAAGGTGTCAGGAACACTGGTCCGTTCTGAGGGCTGTGAGGGAAAATCTGTCCCAGGCCCTTTCCCTGGTTTGGAGACGGCCATCTCCTCCACGCGTCTTCCCATCATCTTCCCTGAGCGTGTCTGTGTCCAGATTTCCTCTTAGCAGAAGAACGCGCAAGTATTTGACTAGGGCTGGCCCTAAGATCCTCATTTTAACTTACTTATCTTTGCAAAGACCTTATCTCCAAGGAAGGTCACATTGTGAGGCCCTGCAGGCACTGGTTGCAATGTATGAGTTTGTAGGCAGACACAATTCAATCCGTGACAGAATGTTTATCATCAATGTAATGGCTTGAAAATAAAATCCTTTTGAAACCCTCAACAAGCCTATAGAAAATGTTAGTAGGGATATAAAAATGTTAGTAGAGATATCTAATTCCTGCTATACTTGGGTGCGAGCAGAATCTACCATCACCAGCGGTGAGTCAGGGTAAGGACTTTTATTTGTGTACAAACCTGGATTCCATGCAAAGATTTCAAAATCTTGTAGAGGATCAGTGCAGAAGCCACTGATAGAACTAAAGTGTTAGTGGGATATCAGTTATTAATTCCAAATAACAAAAGATCTGAATTGGTTTAGTTGTTGAAAGAAAGGATATTTGCTGCTTCCTTCCCCATGCTCCCAACACCCCTCAAACACACCTCAAAAATGTTGACTGGATTTCTACGACTCCTTCCAAACACCCTGCTGTTTGAAACATTTTAATGACACAGTAATTGGATACACGCTGACACACAGTTATTATTTTTTTGAAACATTTTATGGAGGTTAAATAACTGTTCCAATACCTATGATTCTATGTGAATTTTTATACAATACCATAGTAGGTTACACCTTTCTCCAAGGTGGGCTGTGTACAACCCAAAAAATTTGCAAGATATTCAGTTTGTGTGGAGAGGGAAAAGGCCGTTTCTATTTCTATGTATTTTAATTCTGGAAACAAGAAAGAAATTAAGCTTATTAATATTAATTTATAGATTAATGAGTAATTTTCCATCCCATATTGGTCACTCGTTACAGTTAGTACATTAAAGAATTTGAGGGCACTTGGGTGGCTCAGATGGCTAAGCCTCTGCCTTCGGCTCAGGCCATGATCCCGGGGTCCTGGGACAGAGCCCCACATAGGGCTCCCTGCTGGGCAGGGAGTCTGCCTCTCCCTCTCCTGCCCCTCCTTGCACTCATTCCCACAATCTCTTTCTTTCTCAAATAAATAAAAAAAAATCTTTAAGAAAACAAAAGAATTTGAGGGTAATGGGAGAATTCCATACTGAGAGGGATTGTAAGTATAAAGTAGGCATATACCTCCCAGTCCCCATGTCTGTTCTTCTGAAGCGTCATGAGACCGTCTGTAGGTTCGGAATGCTTGGTTACGATTATCTTGTCTAGCTTTAACCAATCTAACCTTTTAAAAATGGATGTGACCTAGTAAGATTTCTAAAATGCAACATCAGAGTGGAGATACTACAAATAATTCAAGCACAAAAGAAGAGTAAGAAGATGCAACAGCTGGCACCTCCCACGATGGTTTCTCAGCTAAACCAGGGAGTAAAAACAATGTCAATCTAATTTTTTCTGACCAAAGGTTAAACAAAGTATAAATAATGGAGAAGACTACCAGAAGAATGAGTTTACACTCGTTTAGAAGTGAATCAGATCTAATGTTGAAAGCCATAAAAAATTCTAAGAGGAACGCCTGGGTGGCTCAGTCTGTTAAGCGCCTGACTCTTGATTTCCGCTTAGGTCATGGTCTCAGGGTAGGGACATCGAGCCCTGTCAATGGGCTCCACACTGGAGCCGGCTTAAGATTCTCTCTGCACCTCTCCCTCTGCCCCTCCCCACTCACTCCTACTTGCACTAGCTCTCTCAGAAAAAAAAAAAAACTAAGATATTAAACAATGAAGCAACCAAAACATAAAAACAAATGTCTATAATTGGAAAGAAAAAGCTTTTATGTATATTAATGACAGATAAAATTATTTAAAATAATTCTAAGTTGATAATTACCTTCTTTTCCATTTCTATGTTTTTCTAAAAATGCGTATATTACTATGTGTAAATAAAATATAAATAAATAGCTGTACATATATTGGGGTGCTCTAAAATATTTCACCAGCATTAGGGTCTAAGAAAACAGTTGGGAGACTTAAACTCTACATAAGCTTTCCTGGTATTTGGAGATAGATATATTAAGGGAATTTCCAACCGGGATTGCTCTTTTTTTAAAAAAAAAATCACTTATTTTGACAAAGTGAAACAAGGCAGTATGTTTTAGTACGTTTTGAACTTTCACGATAATTTAAGAAACGATCCACAAAAAAAAAAAAAAAACTACCCCATTAAATGGATGTAGGACTCAGTAGTGCTTAACACAAATCACACAGCTGAATTTACTTTTCATGTACTCAACAATATTTACTGAATATTTGTTACACGTCAGGGACTGTTCGGACTCCAAAGAGAACAGTGAACAGAAGGGCGCAGTCCCCGTCCTCTTGGAGTTGACGTGTTCGTGGAAATACCCGGAAAAGAAACAAACACGCACTTCGTCCGACGTGAAACAGAAATGAAATGAAATAGAAGAAATGCGGGCATGGTGGTGAAGGCAAGCGGGACCTCGGAGAAGGTGATGGGAAAACCCCTCCCGGAGGAGGCGGGAGTCCGGCCGGGACCCGAGGGAAGGGTGGCGGGAAGCCAGGGGGCGATGCCCAGAGAAAGCAGGTCCCACCCCGGTGCCGCAGGGGCTCAAGCGGAGTCACCCGTCAGGGCCGGAGCGCAGGGAGGGAGGGCCGCAGCAGGAGGCCCGGTCCCAGGGAGAAGACTAGTCGCGGGCACCCCCCAGGCCACTGCAAGACATCTGCATTAGCTCCGAGCGAGATGGAAAGGCCAGCGGAGGGTTGGAAGGAAAACGAGTGACAGAACGGAAAAAGTTTGACCTGTTTTGAAAGTATTAGAAAGTGAGAGGCATCCTACGCGATCTCCGATGATCTTTTGGTACTTGATATTATGATAACGTCATTCATCATGATTTCTTAGATACAAATCAATTTCCAAAGAGCTAGTGACGATGAGCCACGTGGCGAAGCCCAAGGCTGTGGGTCAGGCTAAGGAAACACGGACCCTCACTTTCGAAGGGCTTAAAATTTATAGTTGGGGATGTAAGCCAAGGACGTGAGAATTTCTCCAAATCCACGTTTTCAAAGAGGATTTTATGTGTTTATTTGAGGGAGAGAGCAAGCGAGCGAGCTAGCCCAAGCTGGGGAAGAGGGAGAAGCCCCAGTGACTCGGGGCTCGATCCCAGGACCCCGTGACCATGACCTGAGCCAAAGGCAGATGCTTAACCAGCTGAGCTTCCCAGGCGCCCCTAAGTCCACTTTTATTAAAATGACAAATATTAGGGGCGCCTGGGTGGCTCAGTGGGTTAAAGCCGCTGCCTTCGGCTCAGGTCATGATCCCAGGGTCCTGGGATCGAGGCCCACATCGGGCTCTCTGCTCAGCAGGGAGCCTGCTTTCTCCTCTCTCCTCTCTCTCTGCCTGCCTCTCTGCCTACTTGTAATCTCTCTCTCTGTGTCAAATGAATAAATAAAATCTTTAAAAAAAAATGACAAATATTAAGATTCTTGTAAGGGTATACTGAAACAAGTACCAAACGTGTGGTGTGTTTACAAAGCTACACTTTCGCAGGAGAGACAAAGAAGTGTGGTCTGGTTTTGCCAGAGGAGGGGTCTTGAAGATAGTGAGGAACAAGCAGTGGGCCAGGGGCCAGGTAGAAAGAATTCCAGGCAGAGAGAAAGATAAACATGTAAGGAACTTTTCAGAATTTCTAGGTACATTTTCTTCCTTCTATCTAAAGTGTAAACTCCACATGAATATTGAAATATTTCATTAGTATGATTATTAATTATTGGCTGATTATATTCCTTTGCAAGTATATCAACCAGCCTGTGTCTCCTGATATAGCAATACATTTTATTTTTAATTATGCTACTGACATAAAAAAAATCAGAAGGCAAAGAGAGCAGATGTGTATTCCACGGGATTTAAAGATTAATCTATCCTCCACTGCACCCACTCAGTTTCAGGCAGGAAGAAGCACTTGCTAATGAGTCAGATGATTACCGGCATTAGGTTTATTTAGAGGAATTCCATGTGTGCGGGTGGGCTTGGAGTGAGTACACCCAGAAATGGAAATGCGAATGCTCCCCCCAGCCCCCTTCAGCATTATTCAAATAAAGTCATGCTGACACCGCTTTGCCCAGTTTACCAGTTGTTACTGTTCTAAACCGCAGCTTCCATCGAGATGCTCTCCTAACAGGGACTAATCTTGTAGGGGCTGTTCGGCTGCCCACGTGGCAGAGGTATACACTATAAAAAGCTGAAACTGAAATAACGACATGCACTTGGAAAGTCGATGACAAGAATTCTACTGCCATCAAGAGCATCTTTCCTTCATAGCAGGTCAAATGAGGTTTTAATTCCATTTGTGAACCACCAGATCTCTGTTGGAGAAATAGCCTTAACCGGCTTCCCATAGCACTATCAAACACTCCCTCTTCTCCGAGGTGAAATGTCTTTCACAGTAACTCCTTGATCTGAGACATAAACTGAACAATTCACTACAGCGATCGATGCTATTAATCACTCATTTGCTGTGTGTTGGAGGCTACACACACACTAAGCATTCGCCACCAAAGTAAAGGGAACCTTTCTTTTGTTTTCGGATTGTAATATCTGCTCGCGGATTTTGTTTTGGTGAAACATCCGGCGCAAGTCAGAGTCTATTTGCAGATATGTTTATGTTTTTTTTTTATTCTGAATTTTTAAAAAAACATTTCTGTTGCTCAAGCTATAACTATTTTTTTAAATTTTTTTTAAGATTTTCATTTATTTATTTGACAGACAGACAGCGAGAGAGGGAACACAAGCAGCGGGAGTGGGAGAGGGAGGAGCAGGCTCCCTGATGAGCAGGAAGCCCGATGCGGGCCTCGATCCCAGGACCCCGGGATCATGACCAGAGCCGAAGGCAAGTGCTTAACGACTGAGCCACCGAGGCGCCCCCCAATTTTGAATTTTTTAAACTACACTTTCAAATGCTATTTTAATTTGTCTTTCCTCCAAGCGGTTGGCTTGTCTTACTTTAGGAAATGTGTGGATTTCAAAAAATGTTTGAGATATGTGATAATCTGAAAGGGATTTCCACGTTCCATCTCTCTCAGCATTTAATTATAGCCAATCTTAGGTAATCCTCACTCTTGAACAGATGCAGGGAAAAAAACTTAACCTTCCCGGAACGACTCAAACATAGGCCCACATGAAAGCTTTCCTGAGGCACTGAATCCTTTGAGATCTATCACCGAGCTCATAGCATAGTTATTCCCTGCTTTATACTGGTAGGTGATTCTGAGCATATTTACAGATGTTGACATTTGTCTGAGGGTATAGATTATTTAAGATTTTTGAGGTTATGGACTCTCTCTCTCATAATTGTGCAAATGGTCGAACCCATTAACAAACAAAAGAGCAACTTACAGGATCTTTGTTGTCAAAACCATTAGAGAACCTACGCACTCGAGTGACAAGGACGAACACTGGAATCCAGACACCCGAGTCCGACCCTTGTTTGTCTTTAGGAAGGTTAACCAACTTCCGTTTTCCTTCTTTTCTTTTCTTCTCTTTTTTTTTCCCTCTGTAATCTTTAAAGCAGTGCCCTTAACTTCTATTTCATTTCAAAGTTGTTGAAAGAATTAAATAACCGCCTGTCACGTATTTGGTACATAGTCCCTAAAACTAATTAACTGCCAGTTTTGGCTGTAATCTCACTGAAACGATTGAAGTCTATTATGTGGTTACAGGAGACAAAGGGAAGAGAAATATTGAGTTCTAGAGAATATCTGGGATCTAGGAAAATAGTTATCTTTACAGGCAGAGAATCAATATTATATCCACTCCATCCTTCCATCCTCAACACTTGCATGTGTAACCCAATGGCCTCCATGCCACCAGAAGACATGGGGCTCCCACGTAACGGCAATACTAGTATCTTCAGACGATAAGTGAAACTGGAATCTGGATGGGGGAAAGAAAGCTTTTTAGGCAAAGATCTGCAGCTGGATCACATAAAAGCCAAGAGATTAAGACTGCAAAAGAAGAACATTGAGACGAAAACTGAACAATGATTCCGGGATTTGGGCTTTAGCAATCTGTGGAGCCTCTGGGGGAGACAAGGCAGTACACAGGGGACAGAGGTATCAGAACTCAGGAAACTAGTTGAGGCCATGTGTGTGGGTGAGAGTTCCCTGGAAGAATAAGGAAGGTGAATATATAGGATCTAGGCCATATGAAAACATAGAACTTTACCTTAGGGGCACTTATATTTAAGCATAGTTACAGGAAGAGAAAGTCGCATTGGGAAATAAAATAATCGGCAGAAAGATGTGACCAAAACAAGTAAGAGTAGTCTTAGAGAAATCTGAGAAAGAAAGAATTCTAAGAGGAAATCACAGAAAAATGGCCATTGGATTTAGTGATTGTTGCTTATTTTCTAAGAAAGGTGAGAACACAAGTCACGTTTCTTTTGGTGACGAATACCTTAGTAAAGTGAGAAACCATGAAAATGGGAAGTATAGCTCATTTCATTAGGAAGCTTGATTGAGAGGGAAGGACAGAAGGTGGGTTCTAGTTTTTACTAGACAGCCTCTAGCCTTGCTGTTTCCTGAACACCTCTGAAGGAGAGGAAACATTCAGGAGACAGAAATGAGAAGCAGCAGCAGGTATGACGGGAATGGAGATGTTTCCTCAAGAGAATGAATGGACTGAACGTAATACTTAGTGTGATTCCCTTAACTTCCAAGGAAGAACAAAGAAAATCTCTCCTTCGTGCAGACTGTGAAAATGTCACAGAGATACAACATGGCATTCGGTCATCTGCCAGAAGTCACACTCCATCAAGTGTGCAGTATACAAGAAATTCAGGACTTTCAGTGCCGATAATTCCATTACTGACAATCGAAGAGACAATTTGAATCCCCGCTATAGAATTGGGGTGAAGTGGATGCCATAAAAGTCTGGGAGAAAGGGACTGGATCCCATGGGAATTACCAAGTGAAATTAAGGCAACATACTGAGTCTCAAATGAGCTATAGACCACAAGAAGACAGCTTCTAGAAAAATCTGGGTAAAATCCACCATGATGCATTGGCTGGACATTACACCCATAGGTACATACCAAGAAATAAAAGATACCTGGTAAAGTAAAAGCTCAAAATCTGTTCAATTTATAATACTAAGGGCAAGAAGGTGGACTCTATGAATCCAGAACAGAACATGGTGTCTTGAAGCAGGTAATTTTATCCGAGAATGGAGAACCTCTCGACACGTATTTTGAAACTTTGTTTTCAAGGACCATGATCTTCAAACTACAAAGAACAAAACAAACACGGTCTAGAGATATCTGAAGTCCACGAAAGGTGACAAAATAAGAGGAAACAAGTTCAGCTCTCACAGGATACATCAACAATCAATAATCCCCAGAGCACAGAAAGAACTAGCAAACCCAGCAAATGTAATTTCTGAGACTCCTTTTATTTTTTTAAACAGAAAAATGGAAAAGGTGCCAGGAAACGTGACAAAAAGAAATCACTTTAATTTACAGAAGAAGGGGAGATCCTAGAATCTAGGAACCATGATGCTAAAGGCAAAAATGGTAGGATAAATCATAATATCAGTAATTGGTACATCTGAGAGATCAAAGAAAGGAAAAGCATTCACACGCAGCTTGTGGGGATATATACAAAGGCTCTCTGGAAGAGGTGACTTTTGAATATTGGCGACATTTTAACAGATGAAGGGTGGAATGGGGCAGTGTGTAGAGCAAATCAGACAATGCTAGTAGCTTTGCAGAGAAAGAAGCAGGACTGTAATTGTCATGTTTGGGGAAACAAAGATGGTATAAATACGGTGGAATAGAAAGTAAATCTGGAGCTAAAAAACAGTAAATGGGTATAGCATGCTTTTGCTGCTAACAACAGTGTTACCAAAATATAGGTTACCTTGAATGGAAAGCCAAAGAATAACTCACATTGATATTTGTTTTTTTACATAAGCAAGCACTGGTTATGGGTATGTTTTGTTTTCATCTGTTTCTATCTACTTTTAACTCACAACCAATCCAAAAGGGAAGAAGCTATGCCACTCTCAAGATGCTTTTGCAAATACTAATACCTCATGGGTCTTTTCATTTAAAGGAAGCCTCACAACTGCTCATGTTACTCCAGCCCTCCAGGTTGGCGCTCCAACACTTTCTATGCTTTTTAAAAGCAGGCAAGTAAAGTGGTGCAATCACTGTGGAAACAGTATGGAGGTTCCTCAAAAAACTAAAAAGAGAAATACCATGAGATCCAGTAATTCCACTACTGGGTATTTATCCAAGGAAAATGAAAACAGTAATTTGAAAAGATATATACACCTGCATGTTTACCACAGCACTATTTACAATATCCAAAATAAGAAAGCAACCCAAGTGCCTATCGATGGATGAATGGACCAAGAAAATGTGGTGTGTGCACATATATTTACACACACACACACACACACACACACACACACACACACACACACCCCAATGGAATATTACGCAGCTATAGAAAAGAATGAGATCTTGCCACTTGTGACAACATGGATGGACCTAGAGGTAATTATGCTAAGGGGAAAAAGAGAAAGACATACCTTGCACATGATTTCACTTACATGTGGATTCTAAGAAACAAAACAAACAAAGAGCCAAACAGATTCTTGAACACAGAGAAGAGACTGGTGGTTGCCAGGGAGGATGTGGGGGTGGGGGTGGGGTACGGAAACCAGGTGAAGGGAGTTAAGAAGTAAAATCTTCCAGTTATGAAATAACTAAGTCACAGAGATGAAAAGTACAGCACACAGAATATAATCAACATTCTTGTAATAACGTTGTATGATGACAGATGATGACTATACTTAGGGTAAGCACTGAGTCATGTATAGAAAGGTCAGATTGCTACACTGTACACCTGAAACCAATTTAACAGTATATATCCACTATAAGTCAATAGTAACTTTTAAAAAAGGGTTTTTAATACTCATTCCCTAATATGCCCAGGGTCTTCTGTGCTACGTCCCTTCACAGTGTAGATGCTCTGATATGGGTTTTGCTCTATTTTAAAAGATGTCAGCCTGGCAGACACAGTTTTGAAAAATGTGATGGGAATCTATGGTATTCAGAGCTCTTATGACCTAAACATCTATTTTTTGATTTTTTTAAATAAACAAGATCAGTCAAAATCTCAGTATTTTGAAGACTGTCCCCATCAATACTAATTCCCTTATTGTCAAGATGCCACACACCAGCCTCCTTAAGACCAAATGCAGAACGCAGTACAGTGATTTTATTTATGTGGGAATAAACTGACTCCATTGCCCTAAGGTTCCATAGTGAAGCAAAGAATGTATTTTTGAGGCCAGTTAAAAAAAAAACACCAGTTCGTCCCAATGGCAACACAGCAGCAGAGGTACTGGCAGATATTTTACCAGCCCTAGCAGTAAATTAATCAGTGACATTGATCACAGAGCTGGAAAAATCAACACTGCACAGTGATCTCAAATTTTAAAGCACACACACAGCAACTCAATTTAGGGTACTGGCAAAAGATGTGTGTAGAAGACTGACTTAAGTGTGGATGAGTGGTGTCTCGTTTTCATACTCAAGATAGTATCTGGTTTTGAACGAGAAATTCTGAAATTTGAATCAGGTTCTTCCTTCAGGTAAATCATCTGTAAAATGGGAGTAACCTGCATGACTGTGATAGTATCAGAGAGAATTTTCATAGACTATAAGAACACATGGCGCATAGCAAGTGAGCAGTAAGAAGAAACTCTTGTTTTACTGCAACGCTTCTATTTCTGCCTGTTAGCAAGCATATTTCCTGACCCACATTTGTTGCGGGCATATTGCCTAAATGATTTTTTAAAATATTTGAAGATTTTGGAAAACATATTTACATGTCAACGTCAAGTCTCTTAATACTATTTTGTTGTGAAATAGTGATTTTTCTCGAACAAATAACATTAATTATGTCACAAGAGCTTCTGCTCTGTTTTCAATACAACCCATTTCTTGACAAGTAACTCAGCGTCCACTTGCAGGGAATTTTTCACCTAATCAAGTATTGACATAGAAAATGTATTCCTGTCCTAACCTAAGCAATAAACAGCTGACACAAAGAGGCGCAATATTTGTGCACCAGGTGTTACACGGATGATTTGTGATGACACAAAAGTGTAGTTTTCATCTTTCTGGAAACATTTCCTTGGCTTTCTGCTGAAAGAGGGGAAAAATCTGCCATCACTCCTTTCTGTTTCGACACCTGAATTTCATTGAGAAGGAGACTTGGTGACAGAGTGACATGATTGCATGCTGCCTCGTGCTTTTGCTGAGCGGGCAGTGGGGGGGGGGTCGGAGGCAGTCTGGGATAGGGAAGAATGTGAGAAATGAAAAGTGAGTTCCTGTATTTGATATTTGTTTACTCTCTTATTCAAAATGATTATACTTAGTTATAGAAAGACACGCAGCTTTCTTATGCATCTTTTACATGGCCATATTTTCGCCCCCAATTAGGTGAAGTCTCCCTGGTTTTCCCTAATGCTCAGCCAGCTGGCTTCTGAGCCTAACACAGGCCTGATGCCAAATCCTGGAGTATCTGGCACCTACAGGTATAATGACCTGCCTGTGGCCGCGGGTCACCTGCATATACCAGGCAGGAGTGACGATCTGATTTTTAGACCTCTTGTCATTACAGTGAAGCAGACTCAGTGGCATCCACTTCCTGTCACTTGGAGAGGTAACTGGTGACTTTATTTTTTTTTTTTTTTTTTTTTTTTTTTACCACATCAGTTTACTTGCCAATGAAAACAGGTTTTCCTGAAGCAGCCAATAACCTCGAGGCACCTCTCTGGGACAAATGCCTTCAAAAATAGGTACACAATTTCTTGTGAAGCTAGTGAATCGGTGCCGCCTTAGGCCACAGGGAACCTGGAACGCAAGCCAAAATGACAAAGAAAGACCCTGAGCATAACCCTCATTTTACAAAACCACATTTCTCCCCAAGTCTCTGAGGTACACACGTATCCTAAGCTCCCACCGCATACATGCCCGTTTTCCTTAAGAGAGAGAGAAAAGGGGAACACCAACCCCGACAAAATGCTCCCAGCAGCCCCTAGTAAGAAAGAAACGGACAGCAAAATGCACTCATCCATCAGTAACAACCACCACTGTGCTACTTTTAGCATCTGTGGAAGCCAGCAGCTAGAATGGCATCCCACTCAGAACTCCCACACACGTACCCAGCTCCTACCTACACAGGAAAATCAAGAAGCTTTTCTTCTTGGCTGAGCATTTAACATTTCTAAAGTCTTTTGAAGACTATCAATCAAACCGAATACATAACATTTTCATTAATGTCCTTGATCACCTGTAACTCTAAACACAGACAGTGAATAAATCAAACCCCAGTCTTTTACCACCAAAGTAATGTTTTTTTTTTAAATTTGAGGTATTTTACTCTTCTTTGAAACTGGAAACAATCCTTAAATGAAACACAGATCTAAACTGGTAAGATATACAATAACGAATACATATAGATACAGATACAGATATATAATTTGCACATATATCTTCTTCAAGGAAACATTTACCAATTTAGTTCTCTAAATATAAAGCAAAAATGTTCAGGTTTTTGTTTGTTTTTTGAGGGGGTTGTTCTGTTTTTGCTCTTCAGTGGCTATTCACCTCTATATTTAGGAATAAGGGACTTTAATATTATCAGAGAACCTCCATAGCTTTTCTGCTTCCCCTTAAATACAACCGGCCTTAAAGTTCATGGTTAAAAGGACAACAGCCTCAGCCTTGGAGAGTCATTCTATGGTTAACAGATTATTAAAAAAAAAACTCTGGTATGCAGGGAAGCAAATAGCTATCCTCTCCATTTTGACTGTTGAGGTGTATGCAGTTTGTGTTTCTGTTCCTCTCCGTGTTCACTCTCTTATCTGGTGTGTGACTCAGCTCCCTGGAGAGAACTTTGACAGCCACAGCTCAGGCCCTGTCAACAGTGACCCACTACCTTGGGAATAGGCATCAGGCCAGGCTGACAGATGGCTATCGGTTGGACAAGAAATTCGCGAGGCTATGTTAGGTTAGAGCATCACCAGCCAAACTTGCCTCTGAAACCACTCGAAGGGTAGCCTGTGAACACGTGCCTGGTTTTATAGATAAGGAGATTTTCCAATTAGGCCAGTCTAGTGTTGTCTTAAATAGATACCAGAAGTAGAGAACTCAGAAGTACACTGAGCCGCCCTTGTCTGTGGATTTACTTGTTTGTGGGATTTTGGATTTCTGCAGTTATTCATATACAAAGGAAATGGTTTTTAGATTACTGAAATCCATGGAAGGCACTCAGAAACTGCATCCAAAAGGCTTCTGTCCTCCTGTGCAAGCCTCTAGCCAAAGCAGGAAAACAATTCCTCAGACCTGTTTTCTCGAGATGCTGAAGCTTGCTAAGGAATTGCTAAATGTATTTTTACCCCATCTTATTCTTGATTGAATCCGCTATATAAACTAAATGAAGATGAAATATCACCTTCTCTGATGATCACTAAATAGTTCACAAATTAACACTAAATTGCAAATGAGGGGATAATGTGTCTTTCTGAGAAAACCAGATGCTTTCTGTTCTAAAGTACATGCCATAACACAGTGGAATACTTAATGTACAATGCATGCCATCTGCTGACTAATACAGAACATTTACAAGGATAGATAATTCCAGTAACTGTTTTTGGTAAATGGTTATCCAACTGAATACGACTACACCCAAATCACAAATTTCATCTTGCTAATTTTTAAAAAATTTACTGGCCAAGAAATGGCATTCAATCCAATTATAAAAAAATTAAAAAATAAAAGGTAACGGCTCTGAGGTTAAATACCATGGGGAGTTTGTAAATGCCTCTCAGACATGCGATAAGTAATGAATAAATCTGAATGCTTCTCCCTCCACCCATGTCAATAAAAAGAACAAAATATATTTTTTAAAACCCCAGAGTGAGAACCACAAATCTCTGAGCTTTCCCTGTTCCTGATGCATGCCTTGTGTTACTTTCAAATCAGTTTGAGTCAGATGTAAACAACATAATTGAAGAAATGCAATTTGCTATGTCTTTGTTTAGACACAGCAAGTAACACAGATGATTTTAGAGACTGTGCACAATTTATATTCAGTAGAAACAGCTGAAAAGAATGATAAAGATTACCTTTGTTTTCTGAATTTAATAGTTAGTAAGACTGGAACCACGTAAGCCCATTTGGCAGTACAAAGCACATTTGCAGGTAGTAATTTTTTGCTCATAATAATTTCTATCATTAGGGCGCCTGGGTGGTTCAGTAGTTAAGGATCTGCCCTCGGTTCAGGTCATGATCCCAGGGTCCTGGGATCGAGCCCTACATCGAGCCCTGCATCGGGCTCCCTGCTTGGCAGGGAGTCTGCTTCTCCCTCTGCTCCTCCCCCTGCTCGTGCTTTCTCTCGCTACCTCTCTCTCTCTCCCCCTCAAATAAATAAATAAATAAATAAGATCTTTAAAAAATAATAATTTCTATCATTAAAAATAAACAGAAACAGAATATTCCCTTTGTTTTTGTCTAACCTAAAATTTCACCTGTAATTTGGATTTTTGAAGTTCAACTATCATTCTCAATGTCATAGAAACTTTATCACAAACTTCATTTGATTACTACGGTGTTCAATAGATTCTAGTATCACCGCCTGTTTAGGTCTTTTTTTTCACTGGCATTGTGAATCCTTCCTTTTGAAGACTCATGGGGAAAGCAAGTACAAAGCAGGCAGAAAGCAAAGGTAATCTGAGTCTTAAAACAAGGGAATCTCATTTTGTGAACAATTAAACACCTTTCCACCCAAGGGCACTTTTCAGTCTTCACAACGCAGAACTGTCTTACTGGCTTGAAGAATCAGAGACAAACTTTTGAGCTGACAGAGGAATGGCTGGAAATTAAGAAGGGAATTCCCAGAAAAGGAAAAACCAAAGACAAGGGGGTTCCAAAATCTGCCTGTCCACTCCATTCACACACTTGGCTGACCTTCAGACTATACACCGTGTGCAAGGAAGACTCCAGGAGCAACATACGGAAGACTGACATTACTGAGCAGAGATTTCAGCTGCTGCCCTTTTCGGCAAAGACAGAGTTTGAGTCCAGCAAAGGTAACAGCCTGCTAAACAGACTCTCGACACCACTCAGAGGAAAAAAGCAGAACCTAGTGTCTCTATAAACATATAACCTAAAATGTCTACTAGGGAATCAATATTTACTAGACATGAAACAGTGAAAATGTGACTCATGGTCAAGAAAGATAAGGAGGAATCAACCCTGAAATGACTCAGATAACAGAACTAGCAAGCAAAGATCAGATTTTAGAAATATGTTCAAATACTTAAAGAAAAGCTTTGGTCATAATGAGTGCAATGATGGGAAGTGTCAGGAGAGAAATGGGAGTTCTTTTACAAAGGACCACTCAGAAAGTCTAGAAATAAAAAGAATGCTATCTGAAATGAAAAAGCCAGGGGAAAAGTGTAGGTCAGAGGAGTTAGGGAAAGGACAAAAAGCTTTCAGTAAACTTAAAGTTAGATCCGGAGCAATGAACTCATCAGGAGAAGAGAGAAAGAATACATATTGAAAAACCAAAATAGAGACTCTGTGATCTGCGGGGCAATATTAAGTGGTTGAAGAAAAAATCCGAAAGAAAAAGAAAAAAGAAAAAGAAAGGTCAAAGGTTTTGCAAATTTATTAAGAAATACATCCTCATTAGAGACTCCAGAGGCCCAGAAAACCCAAAGCAGAGTAACACGAAGAAAACATGCCTAGATACATCATAGTCAAACTCCTGAAAGCGAAACAAAAGCAGAAATTTTAAAACAGACAGGAAAAAAAAGGCGAACACATTAGGTAGAGGGAAACAATATAAATGATGAGAAGACAGGAAAAAAAGAAAGGCCAACAGATTAGGTAGAGGCAAACAATATAAATGATGAGATGATGAGTAAGTTCATCGAAGCAAACTAAATTTCATATTTAAATTGCTGGAAGAAAATATCTTTAAAACCCAATTCTACATCCAGTAAAAAATATCCTTCAAAAACAAAGCTGAGATAAAGGCATTTTTAAAAAGACCGGAATTAGGAAAAAAATTAAAAATGCCTAACACTTAAAGAATTTCTTCAGCCTAAATGTAAACTCTACAGTAAAAACCGAGATGTGAAGGAGAAACGAAGGCATCAGAGGATGTCAGTATCAGGGCAAACATAAAGGACAACTGTTTAGTGTCATTTATTTTATTTTTTTGAACTTATTTAATAGACTTGTGACTGTTTCAATCAAAATATAAAACAGCAGTTGTTAAGTTTCATAGAACTGTCATAGAGAAATATAAGACAACAAAAACAAAACGAGAAGTAGGTATAAATGGAGTGACGACAGTCTAAGTTCCTTACACTTTTTGTGAAAGAGCAAAATACGATTTGAATTTTTCCCATACCTTAAAGACATATATTGTAATCTCCAGATAGACCACTAAAAAAGCAAGAGATGGAACTAAATGTCAAAATGCTAAAATAAAGTTCACTCATCATTACTGTAAGCAAAATGAAATCTTTAAAAATATTCTCTCCTAATAAGGCAAGAATGGGGGAAAATGATATGCCACAAAAATAATGGTTATAAGAAACCTCGTATGGCTGTATTACTCAAAGACAATGCAGACTTCCAGAGAATTAAAAAATACGTGGAATATTTGTATAATATAATCAATCAACTTAAGTTATAGAACATTAAACCCACAGAACTGTAGAATACATGTTCATTCAAGAGTACATGGAATAGAACACAGATCAATACAAATCACAATTCCAAAAGATTGAAATCTTAGGAAGTATGGGCTCTGACCACAATGGAATGAAATCAGAAATCAATAAAAATCATGTATCTAGAAAAGTCCCAAATATTTGAGGGATTGCCAACTTACTTCTAAATACCTAGGGGTCAAGAGGCCAACATCATTTTTCTTCAGGGAAATTCAAACTAAGACTATCATGTGACATCATATCACAAGCTTTAGGATAGCTGAAGAAAGCAAAAATAAAAACCTGACAACACCAAATATTGGACAGGATGAGGTGCAAATGGAGCTCTCATACATTGCTGGTGATAGGAGAAAATGGTATAACCACGGTGCAAAATATTTTAACATTTTCTCATGAAGTTAAGCGTATTCCTACTCTAGGACTCAGAATATCCACTAGATATTTATCCAAAAGAAAGGAAAACATATATTGACCAACATATTTGCCCAAGAATGTCTATAGCACCTTCTCCATAATGGCTAAAAACCAGACACAACCCAAATATCCATCCACAAGAAAAATAAATAACGGTGTATCCATGGAATGCAGCTACACATTTAAAAAATAATGAACTAGTGGTACATAGTAAGAATAATAATGAATCTTAAGAACAGTTGAGATGAAATGTTGAGTTAAAAAAAGTCAGACACATCAGAGTATATTCTAAATGACTCCATTTCTATGATGTTCAAAGAGCAAGTAAGAGTAGTATATGGTGATC
This sequence comes from Ailurus styani, assembly GCA_002007465.1. Lineage (NCBI taxonomy): Eukaryota > Metazoa > Chordata > Mammalia > Carnivora > Ailuridae > Ailurus > Ailurus styani. The sequence goes on along the minus strand of LNAC01000441.1, from coordinate 1,069,384 downwards.
TAATTCAAAAAGAGGGTGACAAGGAGGGATCAGTTTTAAGCGGGCAGGAGGAACCTTTCTGGGATCGTGGAAATGTCTTATTTTCTGAACAGGGTAGTCATTACAGAATTGTATAAATTCATCAAAATTTAATGAACTGTACCCCTCATAACTGAGCATTTCACTGTATGTAAATGCTGTCTCAAAGAAGAAGTATAAACAGATACTGACCTTTAGTTGGCAGGTTTTCTTTTTGTAGTGTCATGGGTTAGCCATTTGGAAACTCACTTTAAATCCCAGGTGTGAACAAGTGAGTATATTAGAAATAATAGGTACGAATGTTCGTCGTTGAAGGAGAGAGTTGTTACAAAGATGGAAAGAGAAAACTAGAATAAAGTCTTTAGAGTGGAAATTGGAGTTCTCAGGTAAATAAATGTAGACGTGTGTCTGCACATGCATGTCTGTGTGCTTCTTCATTAGCCCACTGAAAGAGATAACGCTTCCAACAGCATGACAAACCTAGTATCTAGATGTTACTCTCTCAATACCATTCTCCACAATAAGGAAATCTGCCTCCTCAGAAAAATGGCTGACAACTGCATTCAGACTGTGCCAGAAACAATTAAGTGCTCAAAGAATCATGAAAACACATCAAAGCACAAGAGCCAGCCAGAGGGGATGCATACTGGCCGGATCTGGTAGTCTGAACATCAAAATAAGTAATATGAGATTATAGCCCACTGAATGAGAATCCGTTTCCAAATTAATATAAATAAATGGGTAAATATGTAAATAAAGAAGGAAGAGCACCTCCTCATAGTAAAATGCCAACTAACAGAAAAAGACTGATGGAGTTAGAATGTCATCAAAGGGATTAAGGGGTAAAAATTAATAGGTAAAAATGTGATGAGAGAGGATATTTCTATAGCTTTAAAGCATCACTCCATAAATTAGTTACGAATTACAAAGAAAAACACACTGATCTTACACTGGTGAATTCTGGCAGAGAAGCACTTTAACAAAGTTCAGAAAACATATGCATATGTACGCATATAGATACATGCAAACAGAACGATACATAAAAGGGTAAAATAACATATACATCATTGGTGAACTTGGTAACAGACTTGTGGACAACCTGTACTCTTTTTGTTCCTTTTATCTTTGAATTCATATTAAAATTAAAAGTGAAAAAAAATAAAATGACGGCAAGGTCATTTACACCACGGAAGCGTATACCCACCGCGGTCCATCTCTGCAACCGATTACAACAAGAACTCTGGACAAAATATAAAAAACTGAGGGCTCCATAAAATAAGCAAAAGCAAGGAAACTGCAGCAGAGAGGTCCAAACCACGGTGAAACAACCTCTTAAGAGGATTCTGTATTCAGCTTCCTTCATGAGTGTCTTTAGAATCTTGCTTTATTATCACCTAAAACTGGAAACCAGACACAATCTGTGATGGTTGTAGTTTAATCGAAAAAAAAAGCAAGGTAAATTTCATGTAAAGGAATTAAACTCAAAGAAAGGTTGGCAAACAGATACACGTTGCTTATTGCTGAAGTAAAAAAAAAATTAAAGGTTATGTTTTTCACATATTTTATTAGTCCTCATTTTAACAACTTCTTCAATTAGCCAAAAACCTTTAGCTGTAATAACGTGATATGAAAGAGTTTCTACCCTATTAAGAAATTCATCCAGCAGCAAAGTTAATTTTAAAATTTGGTTGATAGAACATGCACATTTGGAAAATTTCATGAAGATTATGTTTAAACAGTGTATTGCACTTTCCAACTTCAACAAAAGGAATTGCTTAAATATTTTATTGCATGTCAAAATCTGTTAGCTTAAAATTAACTTGAAAATGTAGTATTACAGAAGATTAAAAATGCCAAGATGTCAAAGTAAATGCTAGCCCTTTTGGTTTCGAATGCCTACTCTTTTTAATACTTGGAGAAAAGGTTGGCTAATTAACAAAATGGTGAGTCACTACTATATCAGAATCCCTGGAAATGCTGAAGTACAATTTTTCAACAAAAGCATAGGAAAAATATAAGTTTAAATTCAAATACGAAAGACTTAAATTTCATTATTGAGTATTATCATTATTACTTGATTTTTACCAAGCATTGTGACCATAATTTCTATGTGATTAAAATCACTTTTTTTTTAGAGAGAAGGAGAAAGAGAGAGAGAGAATCCCAAGCAGGCTCCACACCCCGTGGAGGTCAGTCTCACAAACCTGAGATCATAACCTAAGCCGTAATCAAGAGTTGGATGCTTAACCAACTGAGCCACCCAGATGCAACCACACATTTTTTCAGAGAAAGAGAGAAATGGAGAGAGAGAGAGAGAGTAAAACCACTCTTGCTGAGGGGAGACCTTGAAAGTGTGCTGCTTTCTTGGAAGCATACAAAAGTACTGGGTCTGGAGAAGAAATTACCTTGATTTCCTGTACAGTAACAGAACAAACATTAAGATGCAGATCCTTGTGAGAATGAATAATAAATTCTGATCAAAAATTCTACATGGTTGTGGGAAGAGAAGACCAAGAATTGATTAAGTTTTGTCCTGAATGTCTTGATGGATAAGATGCAAGACAGGTTGGAGCAGGCTAAATTCTAAACTGGTATTTCCAAATACCTACAGATGATTTTGATCATCATTATAATATTTAACATGAGGAGCTAGTCTATATGTAACTTACAGACCCTCTAATACTTAAAAATTGCACGTCATCTGCACACTATATTAGATGATGGTGATGAAGACTAGGATAAGGGTATCCGACATATTTAATTATTTCTGATTCTTGGTGTACTGAAAAACACCCCAGCTTCCCCATCAAACCTAATGAACTTAATTTGTATTACTTAGTAGGGCTTTTGCTTTTTAAAATTTAAATTTTACATAATCCAAAGCCGCTCTTTTTTTTTTACATCCTTATAAACTTAAGAGTATGCTTTCAACGAACAATAATCAGTCATGAATGGTTTCAAATTCGTTTTTCTTCATTCCTTTCTGCAACAGCTCCAAAATCCTCTGGGATCCAATATCTCTAGGTTTGCATTTGGAAACCTCAATAGCCCAAGCCTCAACCTCTGTAACTTTTATTTCTTTGCATCCCTCATTTATTCTGTTTTCCCTGGTGTATTTTTCAGATGCTGGTGCTTCATGTCTTTAAAATGCAACTAGATTTTTAAACCTAGCTCATCCCTCCAGAGCTTCCCTCAACAAAGGCTTATGGAGCCACCTGGGAGCAGTACAGAAGACATGCTAATAGAACAGGCTCAAGACTTCACTGGGGCTGTATCCGAAAAGGGCAGGTAAACCCGTATTGAAGAGGTCACTGTCGGGGGGCAGGGCGGGGGGGAGTTAGAGTTCTGTGAAAAGAGGGGGAAAGGTTGAGCCCCCAAGTCAAGGAATCAGAAGATGTTCAAAATGGTCACACAGGTAGATTTGAATAAAATACATCAATTAGATTTGAATGTAAACAAAAGACGGCAGGAAATAATTTGTTAAAATTTCTATGGAATGCTGAAGTAAGAATTAAAAACACAACATTCAGTAAAAACACGTATTTGGCCTATATGATAAAAATGACACCTACCAACTAACCCCTATATAAAGGTAAGGTTTAATTAGGCATTAAATATTTACATTTGAGTTCTTTTCTTTTTTTTCATGATTTTATTTTTAAGTAATCTCTACACCCAGTGTGGGACTTGAATTCACAACCCTGATATTAAGAGTTTCATGCTTTACCAATTGAGCCAACCAGGAGCCCCCATATGAGTTAAATTCTTAGTATAAAATAGATTAATGCCATTAGCCATGAAGAGTACAAAAACAAAGCCATTTCATAATTATGAGACTTTGATGTAATTAGTCCAAGGAGGAGTCTATGAAGAGTCTAGTCGAGATTACAAAAAAGCTTTAATTCTTAAATTGAAAGCTGACAAATTGCATTCTAATGAGCAGAGTGCTTTATTTATATATAAACTCTAAAATTTTTTAATTTCTTTTTTAAAGATTTATTTATTTATTTGGGAGAGAGAGACAAAGAGAGCACGAGCAGGAGGGGCAGAGCGAAAGGGAGAGAATTTCAAGCAGACTCCCTGCTGAGCACGCAGCCCAACTAGGGGCTCAATCCCACGACTCTCAGATCATGACCTGAGTGGAAATCAAGAGTCAGACACTCAACCAAATGAGCCACCCAGGCGCCCCTGAAATTTTTTAATTTCTATATGTATGACATAGTATTTTTATTCCCAGGCCTCGTTCCGAAAATGATCCATTAAAAAAATCTGCAGTTCTTCAGGTAAGTCTCCCCATGCCAACATAACAACGACTATCCACTTGCTAAAATAAATATGTTCCTGAGTAAAATTTTCAATCACCATAAAATGTATCTTCTTTGTGATAAAACAACAACAACAAAAACAGTGAGCTACCAGTCTGTTCAGGCAATGCATCATCATAATGATAAAAAAAATTACTGCCCTTGATAAATCCAATGAACACCATTTAAATGGAAGACAGAAGCCAGATAGAAATTACTAATAGAGATAAAGCAGGGAGTTAGCAATGTCCTTTGGAACTGAATATGTGCACGTTAACGGGCATTATCAGCCTTCCGTGCTTTTAAGAAAGATATATTAGGCGCCACTCAGTACTCCAAGGGAAAAACCTTTAAGGAGTTTTATAAAGTATGATTTCTCTTACCCAGTTTTATTGTGAATATTTATCACAAAGTATTAGCATCATGTCCTAAAATAATCACAACAGAATAAAGCACATCAACACACATTTATTCAGCAACAATAATGTGTAAGGCACCATCAGGACACCAAAAACTGTTAAGTTGGTAATGAAGGAACTTTCCCTGTTTTAAAATTTGTTAATGAACTAGATTGTAATACGTAAAAGGACATTATTTCCTAAGTTTACATCTCAATAAATCTTCACCAAGTAGACAACTATATAACCAACACCCAGATCAAGAAAGACCATTACGCACAACCCAGAAGCTTCCTATTCTCCCCGCCAGTTGTTCTACCTCTATGATGAACTACTAACCTTTCTCTAACAGAATAGATAAGCTTTTCCAAGACATTGCGCTTTATATATGATTCTCTTATTGAGAAAATTCTCTTCTGTTATTGGCTTCTTAAATACTATGTTTGTAGGAATCATCCACATGACTGCATGTAATTATAGATGGTTCATTTTCACCGCTATGTAGTATTCCATTGTGAGGATAGATGATAGAATAAATATAAATATACATATATACATATATATCACTGTATTTATTGGTTTCTCTGTTGGAAATTTGAATGGTTTCAGTTTGGGGCTAATACAAGTGGTAATGTAAGAACATTCTAACGTATATCTTTTGGTGACTATTTAAGTATATAATTAGAAATGAAATTGCTAGGTCATATATCCTTATAAATTTGTAAATATGTTTTCAAAATGGAAAAATGGGGGAAAAACCCAAGCAGTAAAAAAAAAAAATCACTTAAAAGCTCACCATTTAAAAAAAAATATACAAAGGAAAAATTTAATGGGACCTAACTCTAACCTATTTCTCACCCCATGCCAGACAACCACATTTAGCAACGTGATATGACTCACCCAGACTTTTTCTGTGCTACGCAGAATTTAAAAAGGCAGAACAACCATTAAAAGTGACAGCCAGGAGTGAAACTGTACCAAGTGTCAAGTGAGAATGTTAATTCGCATTTCAAAAATACCTCATCACCAAAGTATAGGCAATATTTCTGACCACATCACAGTAATTGAACCGAGAAGCATACACCGTAAGATTGGGAGCCTATTGCTATCTTCACCAGCAGATATCCAACAGCTCAAGAAATGAGTTTACTGACATTTTAAGGTGCTTTCAATGAGCTCATAATTTGAATTGCATTCAACTGTGATCTCTGACTGCTACAGCAAAGTCTTACAGTTTTATGGGTCTTTATCATACAAGCATCTAAATGAAAGTACTCCTGGTTCAAATTCTAGCAGACACACATCACGAGAAAATATAAACTTAAATTCATCATCTTTAATTCTCTGTGTGCATCCATATTCAGTGTTTTCTTAAAAAATATTTAAATACCAATATTCAGCACTATCTCTTCATACAAAGAAATATATACATTTTCGCAGTGAGATCTTTGAAAAACAACCCACTTTTCTTTAAGATTTTATTTATTTATTTGACAAAGAGATAGAGAGAAAGCACAAGTAAGGAGAGTGGCAGGCAGAGGGAGAGGGAGAGGGAGAAGCAGGCTCTCTGCTGAGCGGGGAGCCCGATGCGGGGGTCGATCTCAGGACCCTGAGATCATGACCTGAGCCGAAGGCAGAGGCTTTAACCCACTGGGCCACCCAGGCGCCCCAAAAAATCCACTTTCTTTTCCGATAGACAATTAAATATTTTTCAATACTCCTACCACTTTAAATGTGCAATGATCTCATCATTCTCATTCCGATTTCTTGCTTATAGAAAGAGCAGTTCTGTGATGAAATAGTGTTCTCCCACTATTTAAATCTCAAGTAAAAACAATGGCTCTTCTTTGAACCTCACTTAGGTCTCTTACTCCTTTCTACTCTTCTTCTCTACGATGAAATTTCCTGAAGCTTTTGAAATATCAAAAGAGATGGTATTATCTTCCTTTTTAATTTTAGACTAAACTACAGATATTTTGAAACATTTTTGTGCTTTTAGATAAATCACTGCATTGTGCAAATTGTTAATACCTCCAAAGAACCCTTGGAAGTGTCTTAGTAGCTAAGGTAAGCTCCCCCCGTCTCTTTCTCCTGAAGTTACCTGAACACGCAAATTTTATTTTAAAATAAAACTGACATCTGAGAGTTTTAAGAACAATTCCCATTGAAGCCTAACTGAACAGTATTTTTAAGAAAAGTACCTACTCCTTTGTACCCAAAATTTATTGAGTGCTTACATATGCCACATCCTAAACCAAGGGTTTTATATCTATAATTTCATTCAATCCTCACCCAGAAAAAGGAAGGAAAGCTGTAAGATAGATACCACTACTATTGTGGTTGATACTCCTGTTTAACAAATAAGGAAAATAGGGAATAGTACAGTTAAGTAACTTTCCTACGAGCACACACTATCAAAGACTGGGACCAGGATCTGACCCCATGCAGAGTGACAACGAAAGTCACCACCAAACGCTGTAGTGTCCTGATTCATACATACATATGTCCGTATATTCAAAGTACTTCTAATTTATTCACTGCTGCCACACAGAACTTGGAAAAAGAGTGAGAAATAGCTTCAACGCCCAAGATCTAGAATGATTATTTTTACAAAACTCCAATGTCCCCAGAGATTGGTCTGTCAAAAAACTCAGATGACCCATTGATACCAACATCTTAAGACCGATGCCCCCTACAGGGGGATTCAAAAAGAAGACGGGACAAGTTAGGCACCCCAAGACCAAGAAAAAGACCACAATTTGCAGATGTGCAGTACTTAAAGGGGAAGAACAAAATGTGTACAAGGTTCAGGGAAAGCACATACAGAAAAGGTAGTAATTAGAGCTTGGGAAGCAAACAAAGGAAAGAACAGATCATCAGTACTTAATGTTCAGAAAGGATACTTGCTAAGCTACTACAAGAGGCCTACACTTCCTACTCAACCCCCACGAGCCAATGCTCAATAAGCCTGCCTCAACACTGCTGGGCGCTAATCACGTTCTTGTGACGCGTGGGTGCAGGTAGCCAACCCCATTTAGGAAGAAGCTTTCCTAATGCCGGACTAGATGGGACCAACCGGACACCGTGACATGCTTGAAGTGGGGGAAAGGTGCAAATTCAGGTATCAGAGCCACTCCAGGGAGACTTCCCCTACTTAACCGTCTGCCCTTGGGCCAGTAGTGAGCAACACTCCGTATTAGTGGGAGTTCATCAAGTTTAGAGATGCATGTCTGTCTAAAGAACTTGGTTACCGCCCCTCCTCTGCCTTCTCCCTCTCTTTTCCAATCGGAAATCAGTAGAGTAAGACCCAGAAAGAGGCCTAACAGTTGAGAGGCTGAATTCCTTGGCAAGTCTAGAAGAGCTATAGCAGAATGGACGAGGACTAGGACACGGAAATGAGACGTGTCCACTGAACAAAAGGGGTCTACTCAGACCGGCAGATCGCAGTGTCCAAGCTGTACAACATTCTAGGGCAAGTGAGTTCATAACTGTGGGCCTCGGTTTTCTTATTTGGAAAAAAAAAGTATCACAATGCCTTCCTCACAGGGTTTTGAGAAATTTAAATAAGCCATGGACAGTATTTGTCCTATCTCAGGCACTCAGAGATGTCAGCTGACTCACGCACTCCCTTCTCGGAGAACTGTACAAATGTTTATGCCTGTCTTCAGGCCTAATTTACTTCCTCCCATGCCTTATACTTACTTCTACACGCATCTCATCTCCCGCGCTAGTGTGCAAGCCCCCGGGAGTAGGCTATATGCCCTACTCATGAGTATCTTTCTTAGCTGCCATTTAGTAAGTGTTTCTTTGGATGGGTAAGTTTAGTAACAGAAAAGACCACTGAAAGACAATGGAGCTTATAATAATCAGGCAAGTGAAGATCGGGAATGGAGGCGTTCAGGGCAGGCAATATCTGGACATTTCAACCAGTGGGAAAAAAGCATCAGAAAAGCCCTCATAAGCGACGGAGGCACCCGTGGATTATGTTCACGGGAACTAGGCAAGATGCTAGAGTGGGACACTAGACTGCGTTTTAAGTTTATGACTTGAGAATAACTGGACAAGCAAACATCGAATTGCTAGGGGAAAATGGGAGGAAAGAAGTTAACATAGACATAATTCCCATGCTAATAAAAATAAATACTTCTTAGAAGCAATGACTATAGTTCTGGAGTTAGTGAATTCTATGTTTGACTCCTCAGTCAGTTAATTGGTTAAGCGTGGGAAAATTATATAATGTCTCATGTATAATATATGCAGAATAAAAGTACCTTCATCAGGGGAATAATGAGGGATTAAATAAGACAATTTATGCTAAAGCACTTAGCCCAGGGGCAGCAATATAAGTGCCCAACAAATGTCAGCTTTAACAATAGTACTTACCATTACTGCTTTCATTTTACAAATGAAAAATACAGAAACTCTGGGAAGTAATTTTCCCAAGGTCACGTAGCTAGTAAGTGTTGGAACCTGGAACTAAGCCCATGTTGGACAGTGAGCACAGCCCATACTGTTTCGACCATATTGTGTCAGACTTACAATAGGAGCTCGGGGTTTGGACACATGAACAAAATGAAAGAATAATTCTTAGAAGGGCAGAGTTGGCACAGGACTGACCTTGCCGGCGAGGTGTCTTCTTTTGAACTGCTCTTACCTGACAGGGATTGGTCTCAGTCAGCGAAAGGAAGGCTTCAACCTGAGGTCTCAGGTCCTGGACCCAACCATGAGATCTGGAAAGGGGTAAAAACAGGGACTCAGTCTGGTCACTTCAATCTTCCTTCAGTGTTCCTGGTAAGTGGGAAATCTATCAGTCAGGACAATATTAAGATAACCGGGGAGTATTTATCGTGAAGAGGTGAAATTTTGTAGTGAATAAGAGTACGGTCCTTCTACTAATACAGATATGGTTTTAAGTTCTGGATCTCCCACTTATTAACTCAAGCTTTAAGCTTTAACATCTTTAGGATTCAGTTTCCTCACTTGTAAAATGGCAAAATTAAAAGAACCACATAATGTACCTCTGAAAGTTAGCTGTAATAGTGTACACATACTGTACTTTCAGTAAATGGTAGATATTTTGGACACATTATTAGTGCCCACCCATAACTGGTTCCCCTCTCCTTTGATTCATGGAAGGCTGACTGCACCTATCTTGGGATGGGCACAGCTATAGGAAGAAGTCAGTCAAATGAAAACTGAAGTGATGCGAGTAACTTAGTGAGAGAGAGAGAGAAAAACACCCTGTCTGGCCTCACAGCTCTCTCTTCCCGCGCTGTGGCAACCCCAGAAGACCAGTTGAGTCAGCATTATGCCAAGTGCGTGCCTCTTTCCAAGCCTGGGTCTCTTAGTAACCATGTGGCACTGGGTTCCTCCTTGCCCTATTTCAGATATGTACTTTCAGTGAGAAAGAAAACTGCATCGCCACTGAGATTCAGCCGGTACCACACTGCCCTAGGAGACCTAAATCTGTCCTAATACAGGTATTATCATCATCATCCATTACCATTGTACGGGTCATTACCATTTCCTTGGTATCCGTCATTGTACTTAGTACATTTTATGTTATAAATTTTGCTCTATTTATATTTTACAACCTCTTGAGTGTAAATTAAGCTAAGTATAGTTTGGTAAATACTAAGTATTTTTAAATATTTTATCACCTTTAACTCTCTAAATTATGGAAGAGTGAAATTCCATATTATAGACAATTCGAGAGGTGAGAGTTAATCAAATATATCTGGTTGTAACCCACTCCTCCCTAGCCCTGAATGCTGCACCACCTCTGCTCAGAGCTCCCAGTTCCTGCTAAGCTAGCCCCATCACCCTTTTTCTCCAGCCACCATCATGACCATCTCCTGGGACCTCATCTGCTAGGATGAGGTGTTGTTCACCATCTACAAGATCTGGGAGATGACACAGGGGCTGTGCCTGCAGGTGGAGGGGAGGATGGTCAGGAAGACAGAGGGCAACACTGATGACTCGCGCTTTGGTGGAAATGGCCCCCAGAAGGCCCCAAGGGGAAGGTACAGAAAGCCCAGTCATCGCTGCTGTTGATACTGTCCTGAACCATCACTTGCAGAAACCAGCTGCACCGAAGAAGCCTACAAGAAGTAGGTCAAAGATTACATGAAATCAGTCAAAGGCAAACTTGAAGAACAGCGGCCAGAAAGGGTAAAACCTTTTATGAGAGGGGCTGCAAGACAAATCAAGCACATCCTCGCTAACTGCAAAAACTACCAGCACTTTACTGATGAAAACATGGACCGAGATGGCATGGTTGCTCTGCTGGACTATTCGGAGGATGGTGGGACCCCACACAGGATTTCCTTTAAGGATGGTGTAGAAATGGAAAAGTGTTAATGAATGTGGATACAACTTTGGATGTATCACCTGTTGTCATAACTGACTACTGCTCTTCATCCACATGACACCAGGACTTACACGAATGGGACTGATGTCATCTTGAGCTCTTCATTTATTTTGACCTTGATTTATTTGGAGTGGAGACGTTGTTTTTAAGAAAAAAAAAAAAAACCAAGTCCTGTAGGTTGTCTAAAATAAGAATGCATTCAAACTCAAAAAACACACACAAATACATCAGGTTGTAAAATAATCCCTAAGAAGTCTATAAAATGTACATATGGCAAAAACTCAAATTCTCAAATGGAATAAATTTACTTGAAATATTGATTTTACAAGCTTAAAAGTCTATTCCTAAGATACAGAATACCCTTACTTCATTTTTAAAGCAGCTATTGAAAACGTACAATGAGTCATGAATTGTGTTTGGTGTTGAATTATACAGTGATAATTATAGTAAAGGCACAGGCAAGTAAACAAAATTTACACCATTCTTGTAAGACAGTAAAGTGTGAAACCATGGGGTAAGAAGAAAAAAGATGCAAATAAGATCGTTAGATTTTTAATTTTATCTAACATTCTCATATGTGAGCATTATACAACCTATTGCGGTATATTATCTGCACCAAAGTACACCATATGCTTCAGGAAATAACTCCCAAATCTCAGTAACTTACCCAGTCAATGTTTATTTCTCATTCATGTAAAGTCCAACGTAGACGTTCCTGGACAGGAGGCTCTCCTTCAAGTGGTGACTCAGAAATCCAGTTTCTAATCACCTAATAGCTATGTGTCTGGATGGCTGATAAAGAAAAAGAGCATGCAGAATGGTAAGGAAAAATTAAGAGTACAGGCCTAGAAATGCAGCCCAATATAATGTCCAGAGTGAGTCGAATGACTCCACCTATATGCAAGGATATTTAAATAACAATATTAATATACAATGAATATATGCAGAAATGAGATTTTTAAATATTATAAATCATTAAATAATCACATCATTAATCATTAAATATTTTAAATTATTATTAAATTATTATTAATTATTGCATTATTTAAATTATTAAATTACATTCTTAAATATTGAATTAAAATTATTAAATTAAATGTTAAATCAGAAATGAGATTTTATTATTATTATTATTACTAAGTATTTAAACTTTGAAAAATGAGATTAAGAGTCCTCCCAAAATATAGAATAAGTGATAATCACACCCTAAAAAGTATGGGAAAATATTAAGTGGATTTCAGAGTAAGTCCAGAATTTTCAATATCCATAAAAAAGGACTTTCAAAAAGACATTACAGAAATAATTGAGAGAGAAAATATACTGCTTAGGAATTTCTGCAAACTGAAAATATTCATAATATTCTAGATTGAAATGGCCAAAAACTACAGTGCAAAGCAAGATTTAAAAAACCACTCCTAGGCACATAAAGAATATAATTTAGGACCAAGGATAGAGGGAAAAGCCAAATTACTTATAATAATTTAAACAAATTGGCAGTAGGCTTCTAGTCAAAAACATTACAAATAAAAAGTCTGTGAAGAGAGCTGAAGATCAGAAGAGAGAAAAAGAGACAATTTTGAATATACAATTGTACATCTTATTAAAGAATGAGAGAAATAAAAATATTTTCATACATACCAGAACTCAAAACATACTACCACTCATGAACACTTTCTGAAAGAGCTAGTAAAAGATGTGTTCCAAGAGTAACAAAAAAACTTGAACTGAATAACAAGATGCAAGAAGCAATGGCAAACAGAGCAAAACAAAATTCAGGAAACTCACTGTGAAATTTAAGTATTTATCAAGCTTATAAAAATCTGTAACTAAAATACTGAGTAGTAGCAGCATTAGATTTTGAAAAAACAAGAGGAAAGAGTAGACAGTAATGAAACTATGCTGACTGTTTTGTCTTATTGCTGGAGAGTTATAATTACACACTTACTAGAAAATTATAAGAATTTAGGGGTGCCTGCCTTCAGCTCAGATCATGATCTTGGAGTCCCGGGATTGAGTCTCAGGATCAAGTACCGCGTTGGGCTTCCTCTTCAGTGGGGAATCTGCTTCTCTCTCTAACCCTCTTTCCTCTCGCTGCTTTCTCTCTCTCTCTCTCTCTCTCTGTCTCTCTCTCTCTCTCAAATAAAATCTTAAAAAAAGAACACTGTAAGAATTTAAATATTTGAAAATTTAAGAGAATTCTGCAGAATAAAAACTAGATTGGAAAATTAGAATAGAACAGAAAATTAGCTATTTGAAAACAGAAGATGAGAAGAAACAAATTCAATAAGTCCAACAAAAAGCCAAAGAGGGAGGAAGGAGGGACTGCTCCAGAGAAGGAAATAACAGAAGTTGGCAAAATTAAATTAAAAGCATAGGTGATATGAAAGGTTCCAAATCTCCCCTTAGATCCTCATAATGGATTTAAAACAAACGCAGAAAAACAACTATGCTAGGCTGAATATAAGGGAAGAGGAAAATACACCCCGAAACAATTAAAATTAATAATGTAAATATATTATTAGGCAAAACAAATCATCAGTATGATGGGGAGTATCACTGCACACTGACAAATGGAATGGTTTATCTAGACGATAAGACAGGAATTTTATTCACTAAACAAAATCATCTTTAAATGTGTAAAGCATCAACTCATAAAATTGCATGGACAATTTAGTAAATTCACAATAATTGTGGGGGCTATTAAAACGACTCTATCAGAACTTGTAAGGTCAGGGGCACAAAAAAACAAGAAAGCTTAAAAATTTGAATCAGAACATTAACAAGCTTGACTATCCACACATAATTACAGAATGACAATCAAATCATACATATTCTTCTCAAATGTGTATATTTATAAAAATGCAGTAAGTGCTCAACTACAGAAGAACTCAGCAGTCCAGGAAAAGAAGTATCACACAATAGAAATCAACAATCAAAATGGCAATCAAAAGCAATGTACCTAGAGATGTGATAACATCCTTCTAAATGACTCGTAAGAATCCATAATGGAAATCTAAAATGACTTAGAACTAAATAACAACCCCAACTGGGTTATAGTATATATGCCATCAAACAAAACAAACTTAAAATCAAAGGAACAAATTAATGAAGAGAAAATCAGAAATTAACAGAGTAGAATTTTTAATAGATTATCAGAAACACTGAAATCTGAATATTTAGAAAAACAAATAAAATTGGCAGGGATACTAGCACTTCTTAAGCCACCTCTCATGGCATATAGGCCCATCTTTCCTTCTGGCTGTTACTATAAAAATCAGTACAATTGGTAGTACTGTCAACTCCATTTGACTTCACCTGTGGAAGAATGAAAAATAGAAAGCCCTATCTTCTCACGGAAGTGAATTCACTTATGCTCCTACTTCTCCCCCAGGTAATTTTAGATACTAATTCTTTCTCAATTGCCATTTAAAATAAGGCCTACGGGGTATCTGGGTGGCTCAGCCCATTAAGTGCCCAACTTCACTTTAGGTCCAAATCTCAGGGTCCCAGAATAGAGTCCCACATCGGGCTCTGCAACCTGTGGGGAGTTTGCTTCTAACTCTCCCTTTTCTCCTGTCTGACTTCTGCTAGTGCTCTCTCTCTCTCAAATAAATAAATAAAATCGTAACAAAAAACAAACAAAACAAGGCCAAAATTAAAATATAAATAGTGGGAAGCTAAGAAAAAAGCCTTTTAGATTTCTTAGTAACCAAAAATTAATAAAATATGTCTATTTGATTTTATAAATAACACTTAGAATTTGGTTGCAATTCTGACATACTTGTTTGAAAAAACCAAGAATGAACCAAGTCCAAATTTTCTTTATGCTAAGCAATTTCAATAGAACTATATAATGTAATAAGACATCTTCCACCTCACTTTCAACTTTAGATGGCTTTTAAAGAGGATTATTTCTAAGAACTCTCTGAAAGCTTTATCTTTATTTCAAATGTACTCTATTGATCCTTTATTATTCAAGTCATTCTTTTCTGAAGGGCTTTTGCAATTGTTTTGAGTTGTGATTTCAATTTCTCTTTGCAGCCTTTGACAATCAGGTAAGACCAACAGAACAGACACTATTATTAAGCAGAGAAGGATTTCGGAGGTTGGGGAGAGCTAATCGTGTAACTCTTCTTTTTTCCCGTTTTATTGACAGTGAATTGACAGACAACTCTATGACACAGTGATTTGACAGATGCACATATTACTAAATGATTAGTACTGCCCATCCTTCTCAAACTCTTCCAAGAAACTGATGAGGAGGGAACATTCCCAAACTCATTTTTATAAGGCCAGCATTACCCTGATACCAAAGCCAGGTAAGGACATGACACAAAGAAAAAAAACCCTACAGGCCAGTATCACCAATGAATATAGATGTCAAGGTTCTCAACAAAATACTAGCAAATCAAATTTGGAAGCACATTTTAAAAAACATACACCATGATCAAATTGGATTCATCCCTGGAAAGTGAAAATGGTCCAACACACACAAATCAATAAATGTGATACACCACATTAATAAATGAAAGATAAAAATCATTATCTTCTTAACATAGGCCAAAAAAGCATTTGATAAAGTTCAACATCCATTTATGATAAAAAAAGATCACTTAACAAAGAAAATATAGAATACCTTCAACAAAGTAAAGGCCCTATACACATAATTCTTTATTTGTTAGCAGACATTTTTACTGGTGCAGTCACTTTCGTTTTCCTATAATAAAACCAAAGAAGGGACTCCGCTGGTGAACACTCAGATTAACTAAAACCCACTCTACTCAGTCACTGCCAGCACATTTACACACTGCTAAAGGTAGACAATGGCATCTAGAAGAACGTCTAACAAGGACATACATGTAGTACAAATGGGGAAAATATCTGTCAGTTCTGGGTCAGTTTTGATTTCTCTCCTCCTCATGGGTCTTATTTTTCTGCCTATTTACACACCTGGTAAGTTTTGATTCGATTATAGGCACTGTGATTCTTGCCTTGCTGGGAGCTGGATATTCTTGGACTCCTAAAATAGTCTTCAATTTTCTTCTGGGATACCATTAAGTTTGATCCTTTCAAATCTTCCTTTTAAGACTAGTTCAGCAGGAGAAGATTGATACGCAGTCTAGGGCTTATCATTCTTCCTTAGTAAGAGAAGACTTTTCTGTCTCTTCTACCTAATGCCATCTTAATCATAAGGCTTCCCAGGGCGCCTGGGTGGCTCAGTGGGTTAAAGCCTCTGCTTTCGGCTCAGGTCATGATCTCAGCGTCCTGGGATCGAGGCCCGCATCGGGCTTTCTGCTCAGCAGGGAGCCTGCTTCCTCCTCTCCCTGTCTCTCTGCCTGCCTCTCTACCTACTTGTAATCTCTCTCTCTGTGTCAAATAAATAAATAAAATCTTTAAAAAAAAAAAAAGGCTTCCCAGTCTAACTGATGGGAAGAGGCCCTACACCCAGCACTGAGTGTATATCGAGTGCTTTCTCTGATGCTCTATACCCCAAACTCTAGCCACCGCAGTCTCCCAGGACCCTCAATTACCAAGTCCACTGGATTATGTCTGGGTTTCCAGGCCCTACAATGGCACCATGGCCAGGAAACCCTCTGAAGATAGTAAGCGAAGCCAATCATATGGCTCTCATCATTTGCTTCTTATTCTTCTGTTGCCTGACCTCCACAACCAGAGTTTCATTTTTTCCTTGTTACACCTGTTTCAAGCACAAGGATAAATTAAGTCCCTTAATTTAAGTCTTAAAGTTATTTCTTAAGTTATTTCTTAAGTCTTCTATATTCAGTTTTACAAGTTTTACAAGAGTAAAAGAGAAGAAAAAGGAGAATATCTACCTATCTCCACATGTATCTGTGTGTGTGTATGATGCATTTTTATTGTGTATGTATATATATATACATATATATATGTGTGTGTATAATATATATATGTATATATATGTATACATATATAGAGATCTATTTATTTATCTGAGAGAGAGAGAGAGAGACAAGAGCATGTGACTGGGGGGGGGGTCAGAGGGAGAGAGAGAATCTCAAGCAGACTCTGCACCAAGTGCAGAGACCCACGTGGCACTCAATCTCAGGACCCTGAAATCATGACCTGAGCCAAAACCAAGAATCAGACGCTCAACCGACTGAGCCATCCCGGTGCCCTGAGATGTGCATTTATTTATTTTTTTTAAAGACTTTTATTTATTTATTTGAGAGAGAGAGCCAGAGAGCACAAGCAGGGGGAGCAGCAGAGGGAAAGGGAGAAGCCGCTGAGCAGGGAGCCCAACGTGGGGGCTCCATCTCAGAACCCTGGGATCAAGACCTAAGGCAAAGGCAGACGCTTAACCTACTGAGCCACCCAGGCACCACAAGATATGCATTTTAAATCTGAAACCCATGGGTGGCCTTGTTCTTTCTAGAGACTGTTAGATCTTTTCCAATGTAAGCACTAAAGGCACTTAAATCAGCTGCTAATGTTTTGGCCATGGCTGCTACAACCACCTCTGTTCAGGGACCAGCTTTTACGTCCTTTTCTCTCTCTCTGAACTTAATAGCTGTTTTAAGCTGCTCCCAAGAGGAGGAACCTGGATGTAGCTTAGAGTTTGGACCCAGTGTCTCTGGGAGATACCAGAGGAGAAGCACATGGGACCACTAAGCATCATGTAATAATGCCCGGATTCTCACTCCCCAAAGACCCCGGACAACTTTCCCACACTGGTGAGGAAGCCTCCTCTCCCTTGTCTTTGCTCAGGACTTTCCTACATTCCCAGAATTCTAGCATCATTATCAAATAATTTGTCCATAGACTGCATTTTCAGATTAAACATCTTGCTCCCCCCACCTTACCTCACCCAGATTCCTCACTATGCTTTAAGTACAGAATTTATATATTTTAAATGCCTTAGTTCTTTGTATGCAAATGGGTACTTCCTGTATGTGAGATATTTTCTTGACGAATAATGTAAGATAAGTTTTTCCCATGTAAGAGGGAGATTCTGTTGAAAATTTAAAGTCTGTTTATGGTCACAATACATGTAGACACAATTTTATTGCTCTCCTAGAGTAATGGAACACATTTAAAATTTCCCATGTGAGATGAATCAATTCACCTTTATAATGTAATTAGAAATTTCACCTTCTCTTTGTCCCCTCCTTCTCAGTTTTGATTCCTTTTTATTCTTTAGCCCCTAACTTTCTTGTGCATTTGAAAAAGATTTACTTCACTCATATCATCCTGTCCCCTTTAGTCCTTCAGCTTCTTTACTCACGTCTGGAGTGCCTGTATCTCTACAGAAAAGTACCGGTAAAAATGTAAGAGTTATTTGGTTAGCTTACCTCCTCCTAATCCATTAATAATTGCCTACTAGGGCCATAAAACTGCAGGCTGAGAGACTGAAGAGCACACTCTTATTTGTTTTATCCATGGAGAAATAAATCTACATGTAAGAGTTAATCCTGGAATCTGATAGGAAATTGGTCCAAATGTCATTGGCTTTTCACAGAGAAGTCAATTCTTTCAATTTAGGAAGATAATGCACTGACTCTCATGAGAAAAATCTTTTTCACTTTCAGATTATTAAGAGTATTATCAAGAAATACCAATTCAAATCACACTCAATAACAGATTTTGCAGATCAAACAGGAAGAGTTATTCATCCCAGATTCGTGTTACATAAAAGTTTAGACTGTGAGAACTAGAGAGATAGACAGAGAGAGACAGAGAGAAAGAGAGAGAGAGAGAGAGAGTGTGTGTGTGTGTGTGTGTGTGTGTGTGTGTGTTTTGGGTATTACAGGGGAAATACAATGATTATAAGAAGATCCTTTGTTTTTTGATGGATACATGGATCAATGGAGGGATAGCACTGGAAGAGAACATAAATTATCTTCATACAAAGGCAGTACACAGAAAAGTTTGAATAGATTTACATTAAGCCTGATATGCAGCAAATTTAGTTTCTACCACAATCTTTACTATGGATTAAAGCTGTAAACTCACTTTGGTGAGGCTAGCATAAGGGAGATAAGTGGCCAGAGACCAGGCCTGACAGCGGATCTATTAACAATGGTGGGTAAAAAGCATAGATTCTGGAAATAATTAAAGAAAGAAGCCTTTAAGACCTGGCTAGGAGTCAACATAAGTGTGAAATGAGGGAAATGAGAAATCAAAGAAGGGCCTAAAATCAAATGTTGGAGTCCTATAAAAGAAGAAACAAGCAATAATGAGGAGGAGACTTGAAGAAAATGTATTAAGTTCAATTCCTCACAGCATCTTCCTGAGACCCAGAAAAGAGAACAAATCGTTTCATGAAAATATTTAAAAGAGAGATATCCATTTACCTTAATTGGTCTGAAAGGAATTCTACCCAGAGCCAAGAAAGAGTAACTGAAAAATACAACATTTTATTTTTATGTGCTTATCTTGCTTTTATTATGTTTTTTTTAGAAAAACTGAGGTATAATGGACATGTAACGTTGTATTAGTTTCAGGTGTACAACATAATGATTCAATATTTGTACATACTGAGAAATGATCACCACAGCAAGTACAGAAAATTTTTTTCTTGTGATGAGAAATTTTAAGCTCTACTCTCTGGGCAACTTTCAAATATTCAATACAATATTACTAACTATAGTCACCACGCTACACATTACATTCTAATGACTTATTTTGACAACTAAAAGTTTGTCACAACATTTTAAATCGTCCAAGTCACAAGTCAGAGGTGGAAAATTCATTTTATTTTTTTTAAAAGAACTTCTTAATGGTGTGAAGAGAGCCAATGCGTTCAGAAGAAAATCAAAATGGGAAGTGGCTCATGAAGTAAGGAACTTCCTTTCCTTCATAGACGTAGCACTACGTAAGTAGCTGCGTTAATATGGGTTTAGACTGGGGCTATGTGAAATGAGCCGCTGCCATATTCTTTTCACTCTAAAGACGGCCCTGCTAACACACCATCTCTAGGCACACAAACCTACCACTGTTCATTCTACCAGAACTCCTAGCAATAGTAGTGGTAGGTTTCCTTCTGAGTTGTTCGAATGGTAAGGAAGGGCATGACCCAGTCCATCCCTACTCCCTTCTACACAATCCCCCTAAGGAGCATGGTACACTATTCTAAAGGGAACACCCAAATGCAGTCGGAAGCTCTGAGAGAGTTGGATTATGGTTTACAAGGGCTTTAAACATATCCTTGGAATCATGAGAAACTCTTAACACAGAAGTTAGTGAAACCGAGAAAGAGATCAAATTAAAACCTTTAGAATTGGAATGGCTAAGGATTTTATTCATGATCAATGAGGTGGTCTAGTTCTAAGAGGCCATTTTAGCCCTAATAGTTTAATCTCTCAAAAACAGCAATGAAAGATGGTCAAAGAAAATATCATCACCGGGTATGTGTATGATTGTGTATGTTTATGTATGTATAACTTAGAAAGTGGACATGAGACATAAGGCTTACTTGAAGATTACAATCTTAATCACATAAAATTTGCTCTAAAGGTTCGTTTCCATTTATATTTGAATTATTCAATGGAAGTTCTTATAAGAAGGATTATGTAGTCAAAAGGAATTCCTGTTTATATTAAAATGCTTGTTATGCTTTTCTACAATTTTTCCAGGGGCATTTTTTTGTTTCTCGGTAAAATGTCTACAAGATGGTGACAAACTATCACCATTGTGCAAATATTTGTTTCAAAACTCTGAAGAATGTATAATGAGAGCAGGAAAGCAAAATAAACAGAATAAAGTAAGATTACATGAAACTCCACTATGTGTTGCCACTATAGATGAAATATGTATTCTGTGACTCCATAACTACCAAGACTGAAAAGGTAATGGACACAACAAGATTTTTTTAAGACCAGAGTGCACACGCACGAGAGAGCACAAGTGGGGGAGGGACGGAGGACACGGGGCTTGATCTCATGACCCTGAGATGGTGCTGTGAGCTGAAACGAAGAGTCACACCCGGATGCCCCCATATACACAGAAAGCTTTAAAAACCTATTGTATATACTCCAAAATAAATAACTTGGCTAATATATTCACTTTTCCAATAGAAAATTGAGGGAAATTTTTTAATCAATATTGTCTTTCTTATTCTTTGTTATTATGCATATGCAACATCATACACTGAAAAATTTGAAAGAATGCATTTCCCACTGAGAAGGAGCACTGTTAAAGTAGCATCAGCAACTTCATCTTTGATGAACTACTGGCAGAATTATCATCAGAGAAACCCAATAGTACTGGTAATTATAAAAATCAGTGCTCACTCTCGAGACACACATACCTATATACCACTGTACATTCCACGAAACCTCCTAGGAACAGTAGTGGTAAGTCTCCCAGCAAGATGGTGGCCGGCTCAGGTCAAGTTTACTAGCTTAGCTCCATTTCCACCACAGAGTAGTACCGATCCACACACATCATGTCCTACGCTATGCCTCCATCTTCAGAGGAGATGTTCCCTAGGCTTCCTTCCTTGCCTTTCTCTCAACCAGTTTGACAAAATACCTACTTTAATTCACCAAGTAAATATTCTCCACATCTTACCCTCATTCTCTCACTTCCCAGTTGCATTCTGCCACTCAGAAGGAGCCTGAACAGCAGTTACGGTCTGCCATCAGATAAATTCAGGAGGTTAAATACTGTTCATAAAGATAGTAATAGCTAAAGTTGATTAGTGATCTCTTTTTAATTTTACTTTTTTTTTTCAGTGTTCCAAGATTCATTGTTTATGCACCACAGCCAGTGATCCATGCAATACGTGCCCTCCTCCATACCCACCACCAGGCTCAGCCATCGCCCCTTCCCTCCTCCCTGCCATAACCCTCAGTTTGTTTCTCAGAATCCACAGTCTCTCATGCTTCATCTCCCCCACACTTTGCTGTTTCACACATTTTATTAACCATTTTATAAGAAGAAACTAAAATGAAAAGACTAAATGCTTTATTTTAAATCACACAAATATGGAGCTGGAATCCAAACCCCTTGTGCATCCTACTCAAGAGACCAAATACTTAATTACCATTATACTGCTCGGTGTCCACATGCAACTAAAGATATACTAGTTATAAGTCAATTTCTGACGGCCTGCGGCTCAACAGAACATACTGAGGATGACTGAGAAAATTCCAGAATTACAGAATACCCTAGGACCTAACTGGTCACTGGACACTTCAAGTAAGGGGCCTCAAAATAAGCTTCACTAAGATACCAAGTATAAGAAGTAAAAATTCAGGGAAGAGCCTGTGTCTGGCCAGCATGAGGGACCCTTAAGGAGCCTTAAAAGACAGCATGTGCTTCACTGGGCATATGGTGATGGTACTAAGCTCCAGTCTCAACTGTGAGTTTAATACATGTCTGCGTGAAGTCAGGCAGTGAAATATTGTTAGGCCACTGTAGACACACAGATCACTGATATCCCCACTTATGTTTCAGCATTTAGAATATCCATTCTTGATATAAGTTCAAGTTCCCTACCACTCACTTGCCTAACTTTAAACTCTCTGAAGTGTTTATAATACACTGGCTAATGTCTGAAAAATGCAAAAGAGTCGGTTTTGTATATTACTATAAAAGCCTTTCTTATTTTACTTAGAAAAATACATTCTTTGTAGGAGCACTAGTCAAAGAGAATTTGATATGCTTCAGGACATTTTGGAAGATGTTGGGATATGGAAGAAATATCTCGATAAATTGTTTCCCACCTTCTGCAACTACACTTGAATAAATGGAACTGTTCTTAGTCATTAATCTTGCCATCATCACAGATACCAGTGTAGCAACCAGGTGTGACTAGTCCAAGTAGATTCCTTTATGCACCCATAGAATGTTTTTACTCAAAGCACAAATATGTCACGATACAGATAAATTTTGAATTTTATACAGTAGAATTACAGTTTGTGAGATAATTTTCTTACAACTAGGCAATCCCGAAAGCTCTGAAAACCTTCCCACTCCACACTTCTCACAGAATATAAATGGAACATAGAGGTCTGTGAGAAAAGTCAATTCTATTTTTCTGCAGGCTCACCATGATATGTTTGTTAAAAGTCCATTGCCGAGACTAGAAGTTTGTTGCTAGTCAAGTCACTTTCCAGGTGTTCTAAAGAGGGACTTTGTTCATAGTTCCTTTTTTTTAAGTTTATTTATTTATTTAAGTAATCTCTACACCCAATGTGGGGCTTGAACTCACGACCGAAAGATCAAGAGTCACATGCTCCCTTGACTGAGCCAGCCAGGCACCTCTAATCATAGTTTCTATATTGCTAAAACTTAATCACTTAATCTTCTACCAAGTCCTGAGAAGGCAGAAAGTAAATAATGTTTTACTGAACACCAAAGGGAAAGTTAATGAAAAGGTTAGGGAGGGGAAAGAAAAAAGAACAGGACTCCACAGAGGAAAAACAGAGTTGCATTTCCTACATTTAGTCCTGATATATCATGAAAACTAATGATGTAACTCCCACGAGCCGCATGCAAATCAGAGCATTAATCTCTAGCAAAATGGTTTATGTTATAAGGAACCCACAAACAGATTTCCTTCAACTGCAGTAAATCAAACATGGTGGGCAGTTTCCGTTTGACTGATGAGTACACATGTCACTGGCAGGAGGGCAGTGACATATGGAAGAGCAATAAATATTTTTTTCTGACACTGCAGCAGCCCTTGTTCAATGACACTAAAGGAAGATAGAAGACTTGAAGAGAAAATGCAAGCCTGTCTCTATTAGCTGTCGGGCCACTGCCGAGGGAGCAAGTCCAAGGTGATGTGGTGTTCCGTGGTGTAGCCTGCACATTTAGTCTTAAACAAATGAAGAGTCTGAAAGCAAAGAATCAATAGTTCTCTCAGACTGGTGTTCTCATTTTCCTTCCAATTATGGCATTCTCCCAGTAACTCAGATTTCCTTTAACGACAGGGACTTGGAGAACCTTTAACATTCTAGGACCCGGCACCCACCCGAACTTTGTTAAAGCTTTTGTTCTTTGTCCTCCTCGACAACATACTTTAGGGACTTTCTGTCTGCATAATTTCCCGTTTCTAGTGGGAAGAAAACCAGGGACAAATGTGTCAGAAAGCATTATGTCATAACCCATGTCCAAGAGATTTGGAGGTATTTAGGCCTGAATACCTTGTACTAATTTTTTTTAATGATCTCACTTATTTCCCTAAACCTCCCTAAATGTTATGATTTGGGCACCCAGCAAGCATAGTTATCAAGAGCTACTATGCTTCCCTCTAATAGGCAAAATACAGTAGATATTAAAATGTAAACACACTGGTTTCCAACTTGACTTACGTGGCTTCTAAATCTATTTTGAATACCTACTGTCATGTACCAGAGGACACACGGACTCTCAGGTGTTGAGTAGAATAGCACATAGTTCAAAATGGACCTTTCCCAACTCTGGTGGCAGTGTCTCAGTACAGTGGAGTAATAAAAACTCATAGGGTTCCACCACATTCTTGGGCCAGGACAGAAAAGACAGAGATCTGTCATCCAAGATAGATCCAAATAGAGAGCAGGCATTTTCAGGGATGCTATGCACATCACTCATACAGATGTATGCAGCAAGCTACCAGTAAGAGACATTCAAGTTATCCATTTTGAGATCCAAGAAAAAGAAGTGTGGCAGACATAGATGCCACATCGTGGTAAAAGCAATGTAAGATGTGCTTTTTCTTTCTTTTAAGATTTTATTTATTTGGTTGACAGAGAGAAGCACAGCTAGAGAGGGAACACAAGCAAGGAGAGTGGGAGAGGGAGAAGCAGGCTCCCCGCTGAGCAGGGAGCCTGATGCAGGGCTTGATCCCAGGACCCTGAGATCATGACCTGAACTGAAGGCAGACGCTTAACGACTGAGCCACCCAGGCGCCCCAATGTAAGACTTTCCGATCATGTGTCTAGTAGCTGTGTTTGCTTGCTGAAAGCCTTTATTCCAGTCTCCTGATTGCACTAAGGAAAAATGAACAAATCTGGCTTGGCCTCACATTCATTCAGAATCTGGTTCTTAATATGTAGGAAAACAGTGGACTATTGTACAATTAAAAAAAAAACTCAGGAAAATGAAGCTAAAATTTTCTTTTACTGCTAATTATCTTTATGATTTTGGGTAAATCACTAATCACTTGGAATTGTTTATTTATAAGATGTCTTTGATGTGCTAAATTAAACCTAGAGTGGTTCTGGCTCTCAAATTCTGACTTTCTAATTCTACAATTTATTGAACAGATATATTTATATCCATCTCTATTTAGTTGTCGTGCTATAACCACAATTCAAAATTAACAAACCATTCTTGCTTATAAATTATGTAGTCTCAATTTTACAAGATATTTCAAGATTGAAAGTTGACATAAATTCCAACTATCTCTCTTCAATATTCCTAATATGCAAATGTTAAAAAACTAGAAATTAAAAAAATAAACCTGTTATGTAAAAGTTAAAAAACTTGACAGATAAAACTAAAGAGATGGCACTTCACCATACTAAAAGTTAATGTTTCATTCATATACTCATACATTCATTCAACAGCCATTTACTGAATGAATACCATGAGCCGGATACTATATCAAATGGCTAAAGGCAGAGCCGTGAGTAAGAATGACATGGGCCTTTTCTTCATGGACCCCGCATTTTTGGGGGAAATTGGAATCAGTCAAAGAACACTAATATTGTCATTTATAAATGTCTTGTGTAGCATAATCCCTTTCTTCATGAAACCAGCAGTCGAGCTGGGAGACAATGTTAAATAATTACATGAATACTTTCACTTGTGACAGTTGTCCCAAAGAACAAGTACAAA
Organism: Ailurus styani; assembly: GCA_002007465.1. Taxonomy (NCBI): domain Eukaryota; kingdom Metazoa; phylum Chordata; class Mammalia; order Carnivora; family Ailuridae; genus Ailurus; species Ailurus styani. The sequence continues at coordinate 1,043,489 of LNAC01000441.1, read as the reverse complement.
ATATTGCAGGATTCTTTTCTCTTTTGTTCAGCTTTATTATTGCTCTTTATTCTGTCCTCTAGGTCACTAATTCATTCCTCTGGTTTTTCCAGCCTGCTGTTATTCGCATCAAGCCTATTTCCAATCTCATTTATTATACTCTTCATCTCGGATTCTTTTTTAACTCTTCTATCTCCATGGTAAGGGCCTCACTGATATCTTCTATTCTTTTCTCAAGCCCAGTGGGAATCCTTATGATTGTCGCTTTAAATTCTCCATTAGGCTGCTACTTATATCTGTTTCACTTAGATCTCTGGCCATGGTCTTATCTTGTTCTTTCATCTGGGATAAATTCCTCCATTTTGTCTAAGTCTATGCCTTCTTCTCTGTGTTAGAAAAGCCAGCTAGATCTCCTGCTCCTGAAAGTAGTGGCCTTATGAAGAAGAGGACCTGGCACTTCATGGAGTGTCTCTGGTGTGTATTTCATGTGCTCTGCTGTTGTGTTCTGGCTGGTCCATCATTTAGGCCGGTCACCTGCAGAGGCTCTCCTTGCCTGGTGTGGGCAGCCTTCGGGCCCTGGCCTGCATGTGGTGAGTTTTAATTAGGCATGCCACGGTCTGCTTGTGAAGTGAGACCTGACACTAACTCCACCAGAACTGAGGCCCTGTGGAACATTTTGATTGGGAGATATGGTATGGACAGGGGCTTATGCTGGTCTTCTGGGGGAAGGGCCCGCTGTGCTAGGACTGAGGCAAGCTTGACTGAGAAAAGCAGCCCCTCCGGAGCACGGAGGGGTGGGACTTGGTGTAGGCAAGGGCCAAGGTAGGCAGCCAGAGTCCACACTGAACTGCCTCCCCGCTGGTGGTTCTGTGTTGATCCGGGGGTCGGGGGGGATGGCACCTATCAGCTCCTTTGTTCCCAAAGACGCATCTCTGTGAATGCTGTGTCTCAGAGACATATTTTGAGACAAAAATAGACTTAGGGAATGGAGTGACTCCAACAAATGTAGTAACTTTCATGTTATAGGAGTCCCAAAAGAAGAAGAAGAGAGAAAAGGGAGCAGAAAATTTATTTCAAGAAATAAGAGCTGAACACTTCCCTATTCTGGGGAAGGAAACAGACATCCAGATCCAGGAGGCACATAGAACTGCCACCAAAATCAACAAAAGCAGGCCAACACCAATTATAATACGTAATTAAATTTGTAAAATATAAAGAATAAAGACATAAAGAAAAAATCTTAAGAGCAGCAAGGCAAAAGAAGTCCTTAATTTACAAGGGAAAACCGCTAAGGCTAGCTGGAGATTACTCAACAAAAGCCTGGCAAACCAGAAGGGAATGTCATAATATATTCAAAGGGCTGAATGGGAAAAATCTATAGCCAAGAATACCCTATCCAGTAAGGCCGTCATTCAGAAGAGAAGAATAGAGAGTTTCCCAGACAAACAAAAGCTAAAGGAGTTCATGACCACTAAGCCAGCCCGGCAAGAAACATTAAAGGGGACTCTTTGGATGCAAAGGTGAGATCAAAAGTGACAAAGAAAAGAAAGGATCAGAGTAAATCTCCAGAAACACAACAAAAGTAATAAAATGGCAGTAAATAAATATATACCTATCAAAAAAGGAATGGAAATGGACTGAACACTCAATCAAAAGACATAGGGGGTCAGACTGGATAAAATAAAAAAACAAGACCAATCTGTATGCTGCCTACAAGAGGTTCATTTTAGATGGAAAGACATCTGCAGATTGAAAGGGAGGGGGTGGAGAAACATTATGAAAATGGATGTCAAAAGGAAGTCAGAGCAGCAATATTTACATCCGATAAACAAGACTTTTTTGTTCTTGTATTGTTTTTATCCTGCTTTGGTATCAGCGCAGTAATGTCCTCACAGAATGATTTTGAATGTGTTCCCTCTATTCCATTATTTTAAGATTTTGATGAAGATCGTCATTATTTTTTTTTAAATGTTTGGTACAATTCACCAATGAAACTATGTAGTCCTGGGCTTTTCTGTGCCAGGAAAATGTGATTCCTAATTCAACCTTCATTCTTGTTATTTGTCTAAGAAGATTCCCTATTTTTTGGATTCAAGATTCACGATTCAATCTTGGTAACTTGTGCATTGGGAATTACCTTTCTTTTCTCAGTTATCTGATTTGTCAGTATATAATTGTTTACAGTAATCTGTTACCACGCTACGTATTTCTGTGGTTCTCTGCTGTGTTGTTTTCTCTTCCATTTCTCATTTCCATTTTTGAATGGAATGGGCCGTTCTTCTTTTTTCTTCCCTAATGTATTTAAAGCACTGCCAATTTCTTTATTCTCTTGGAAAACTGGTCATTCCTTCCAATGTTGTATTGCTTATTCTCGTCTCTATTTTACAACTATCTGATTTTTCTTTATTTCCTTCCTCTACTAAATTTCAGCTAAGTTTCTTCTTTTTCTACTTCCTTGTGGTATAATGTTGTTTAATTGAACTTTTCTTCTTAATACAAGCATTTATAGAATAAATTTCACTCTAACATCTGCTTTTGCCGCATCCCACAGGTTTTGGAATATTGTGTTTTCTTTTACTTTTTGTCGAGACATATTTTGATTTGCTGCTTGATTTCCTATTTGGTCCAATGCTTGAGCAGTAGTGTACTGTTTAATATTTATAGATTAAATATTTAGTATTTACATTGTAGATTTTCCAGCTTTATTATTGATTTTTGAGGAAAATGTGTATTCTGTTTTCCTTGGATGGAATTTTTTATACATATCTTTTAGAATCATGTGTTCTGAAGTATGCTTCAAGTAAAAAACCGTTCTTGTTGAAAAAACGTTTAAAAAAGAACTTGTTTAAAATAAAGCGTATCACAAGGGAGGGGGTTGGGGGATGGGTGAAATAGATGAAGGGAATTAAGAGTACACTTATCATGATGAGCACTGAGTAATGATGTATAGAATTGTTGATTCCTTATATGTACACCTGAAACCAATGTAACACTGTATGTTAACTACACATGAATTAAAATTGAAAACCTCAAAAAAAAAAAAAACCCAAATTGTAAAGTAGCAGGGAAAATATAATACAGTGGAAATAAACTCACTCAGGGGATCCAAGGATGCTTTTCCAAAAAAGTGACTTTATCCTATAAGGGAAAGATAAAAATTTGTGGGTTTTTTTTTTTTTAAGATTTAATTTATTTATTTATTTTAGAGAGGGAGGGCGCAAGCGCTAGTGGCAATAGGAATGGAGGGGGAGGGAAGCGGAAAGAACCTCAAGCTGGACTCTGTGCCAAGCATGGAGTCCGACGTGGGGCACAGTCTCATGACCCTGAGATCATGACCTGAGCCAAAATCAAGGGTCGGACGCTTAACCAACTGAGCTACCCAGGTGCCCTGAAAATTTGTTTCTTAAAAGTGAGAAAAGAGTGGGGGTTGTTTTAGATGGGAAGCATATGCAAAAGGCTGAGGCAGAATGGACTGTGGGACACTGGAAGAACTCGAAGCAAACTCAGTATGGAATAAACAAGAGGTGCAATGGCCCATTAGTATGCTGGGAGATGAGCAGACTAGATCACCAAGGGCTTGGCTGCCAATTTTCATGGTTCTTTGATTTTATAGTAACAAATACATTTTAAAAATTAAATACTGAGTCAAAATATCTTTCACATTCATCTAGTTTATAAAGGGAGGAAAAGTCATAGGTAAAAGCTGTAATTATCAAAATGATTGAAATATTGACATTCGAGAGCAGTTTCCAGTGTATTTACATAGCTCACAAGCTAAAGAGCAAAAGAAAATAATCTAAGGTTTTTAGCCCAGATTCTGACTCATACACTTCATTTTTCTTCATCCAGGGGCTTAAGCGGGCCAAGAGAACACACTAAGGAATCTGATCTTACTTCTTCTGAGTCATCTTGAATAATAGTAAATTACTCATAGACCTAAGGGAAATAAACCAGCCTCCTCAGACACTGTATCACAAAGATACAGATGCCTTTTTAAAGATGCCTTTTATAAACAAAATATTTGTAGGACTGACCCTAAAATGTACTTTGATATTCCAAGGTTTATGCTTTTAGACAGGACGCTAGCAAAACTGGACTCAATGATGAGGACTGGCATGAAAAACAAAGCAGTGTTCCATCAGAGTAGCTGGTGCCTCTAGATCATTCTATTTTTTAGCAAGTCCTGAAAACGTAACTGCTATGAATTTACACCCATTCCTTACATTAAGTGCAAGGTAGGAACATGCAGCCATAAATTGACGATGCAAACAGTGCCCTGTGTCAACATTTCTTCCTGAGGTTTTTAAGCTTCCCATTCCCATTCCATTAAGCCTAGCTCTATTTCCACTTCTGTTCTCTCACTGTTGTTTTTCTGATTCATCCCTCTATCAAATACTGAGAAGTGTACAGAGTAAATAAATTTATTAGTTTATTTTTTGTGTAATACAATGTCACAGTATATAAACTATGGGTTCTAACTCCAATTCTGTGTCTAACACTACTTTCATCCTTCATATTATTTTCAGAATCCAGAGCAGAAAGTTCAGACTTCAAACAAATAACAGTTAAACTCAACCTAACACCTTTTAGACTCAGCCTGCACACTTCAGGATTAAGGTTTGTTTGTTTGGTTGGTTGTTTGCTTGTTTGTTTTTCAGCTTTTCACTCTCATCTCAGAAGATGAGAGGAAAAAACAAATTTTGAGCCCTTACATAAGGACATGTAAAAGAAAACTGTAGTTTATTTTTTATTTTATTTTTTTTTAAAGATTTTATTTATTCATTTGACACAGAGAGAGAGATTACAAGTAGGCAGAGAGGCAGGCAGAGAGAGAGGAGAGAGGAGGAAGCAGGCTCCCTGCCGAGCAGAGAGCCCGATGTGGGCCTCGATCCCAGGACCCTGGGATCATGACCTGAGCTGAAGGCAGCGGCTTTAACCCACTGAGCCACCCAGGCGCCCGAAAACTGTAGTTTAAACCAAGACACCAATGCACAGTAAATGTCGAATTCCCAAAGTGAGGCAACAGATGACTACATGCAGAAATTATAAATGAAACAGAAATGTGTTTCAACTCATTGATACACATTGGCATCACCCGGGGACCTCAACAAACTATTGATGCCTGGATTCTATCCTGAGGAATTCTTATTTTATTCAGCTGGGTTATGGCCTCAGAACTGGGATTTGTAAAAAGCTACTCAGGAGATTCTAATATTCAGAACTGCTATTTTAGCCAAGAGTAATGATTTAGAGAACATTAAGGGGGTCACACTTTCCAGATAATTAAAGGTTGTACTTGTTCAATAAATATTTGTTGGATTAAATCAATAACACAATGCTTCAAGTCGTTAAGTGTAGTGAAATACTAACGCAGGAATTCTGTTTAAACTACTGAAATAGGGGTGTAAGTATCTTTCAGCAGATACTGCTTAAGGATTTGCTAGGAATAAAGTCCTGTCTTTACAGAGTCTTGTTCCCATAGGAGTTCCAAAATCACAGCTAATTCCTCTTATTTCTTGAATCATATATACTATAGGCTTATTAATGTCTACATTGGTTATAATTTGATCATGTGTATGAGCTTTTACTAAAATCTAAAAACCATATTTTTGCAGTAAATGTTATCTGTAACTTCCATTTCCAAAAAGAGATCCTACCCACTAAATTTGTAGCTATTGCATGACAGAGAAGTAAGGGGTATTTTTCTGATACGGATCACAAAATAATAGTTATAGGTCGGGATTTGAGGGGAAAAAATTAAGATTGTTAGAAACCCCTACTGTGTGACTGGTTCTAGTAAAACAAATTACGTGAAGTCCATTTCCCTTCAAGGCTTCTATAATTTACTGTGCACCCTCTCCGAGTGTGTGTGTGTGTGTGTGTGTGTGTGTGTGTGTGTGTACGTGTGTGTACACACATAACTGTATATACACATAACCATGACTATATATATTTATAGATAATTCCATTTGGGAGTTTACAGGACAGGGAATTGCTGAACATTAATACCTCCTGTGAGCAGCTTTACCAGACAGATTCTGTATAGTTGTACTTGTTCAAAGACAAGAGTGGTAACAGTTCTTTTGATGGTTCTTCTTACAGTGTTATACATACTTCATCAGTAGGCTCTCACAGAACACCTGGGTGATCTCGTGGGTGGTGGGATCGAGTCCCACGTGGGGCTCCCTCCTTAGCGGGGAGTCTGCTTGGGCTTCTCTCCATCTGCCTCTCCTACCCCCTCTTTTTGTCTCTCTCTCCCAAATAAATCTTTAAAAAATTAGGCTCTCAGTTCTCAGAGAACAGAGGACTTTTGAGTATTGTTCTTTGTCTGAGGAATGGTTGTTTTATGCCATCATTGCCGAATTCTTGCCTCTCAATGAGGAAACTAAGTACTTTCTTAGCTAGTTAATATTTGACAACACTAAGCATATTTTTTAATGGCCCTGACTGAAGACCAATAAAATACCTTAGTATCTACTTTAGTTGAGACAGATAGATTATCCCTCATGTTAAGAAACTCTCAAACTGCATCTCACAAAATGTTAACGTTTCTTTTGAAGTGATAACCCCATATTCTAGAAAAACTTAGATACAATAATGAGAAAGCACTATGTTGTAATTTGCTTGGTGCAAACATCACCATAACATTTGTTAATACTTATTTGATGTATCTACTGTCTGCATCCACCTTACCACAGTCCTACTTGTTCATAAATAAGGGCCAGGGCAGAAGAGATAGTTAATGAAAAAGACCTTTTTCTCTACCCAGAGTGTCTTGGGATTCAGGAGAGGTGGTGTATTCCTGGCATGGGGCAGAACTAATAAGATTATGTGGAAAAGGTTGGAGATGGAGAGGGAAATAAGTGCATGATTCCATATGCTTCCATACTGATTTGCCGGAGAGAATTCATCAGGCAAAGTGCACCAACTCCTGAAGCAAAGCTCAACTGGGTCTATGGGACTATCTTAATAGAAGTGTAGTTAACCAACAGAGGAACAGTCCCCTATAAGGAGGAAGCAATCACCCTGCAACTAAACAGTCCTGACATTATATGCTAACTCTACCATATACTAATAATTTAACTCAACAAAATAAAGAGGAACTGCTGAGGAAACTGAGAGAAATTTAGTCGGGTTAAACTGTTACTCAAGAAATAGTTGTAGGACATTTGCTATATTTCAGGTATAAGAATATAAAGCTAAAAAGATAGACCATGCATTTAAGGGGACTTACGGGTCATAGCGATATGGATTCATCAATCACTATAATAGAATATGGTAATCAGTGTAATTACAATGTGCAGTGGGAGGAGAGGGGAAGGAAGTCTAGAAATGCCTAGAAGAATCAAGGTACTCCTCACAAAGACTATAACCTTGGGCCGAGACTTTTAAGGATTCAAATATGCATTTATTAGAGATACAAACGTTAAGGAGGACATTCTAGACAAAAAGAATGATATACATGACATGAGGATAGAGTACTACTGGGCAAAAGGTCTGCAGTAAGAGGATACTGAAGACCAGTTACAGAAAATTAAGTTAATCTGGTAGACAAGGGCCAGAGGCTGATTTGTCATGCCAAGGCATTTTGAGGGTTTTTTTTTTTTCCCTCTAAAGGTGATGAGAAGCCAAGGACATATTTTGAGCAAAGAGCTCATGCCATGTCTGTTTTAGAAAGATCAGCACCAAGAGATTTTAAAGGGTGGTTTGGGGAAGGGTGAAATTAAGGGAGAGAGGACAGCAGAGTGAACTTCAACAGTATGAGTAGGACCTAGCAAGAGTAGTGGCAGTAGGAAGGAAGACAAAATAGATCAAGAGTTTACTTATGGAGTCGAGTGAATAAGTATGTGGACCAATGGTTCGGAGAGGGGAAGATCTACAGGGACTTTTGGGTTTGGGATTTGGACAACTGAATGGGTGGTAGCTGTTATCAATCTATGAAATTTCACAAGAAATCTATAGAAGTCAGATGATGGTGAGTTTGATGATAATCCTTCAGAGTATGAGGTATTCATGAAACATTCACTGGGAAATGTAAAACATCTGGAAAAAAGCCTGGCACATAAGAGAACGCTCAATAAACTGTAGTTCAACTTCCTTTTGCACCAGAATAACTGTCATTGAGCTCCTGAATACATGTTATTAAAACTTAAAAGAAAAACATCTGGTCTCCTCGCAGTTTAATAATGGAGTCTTTCCTATAGATTCTGAATATACTTTTCCTTTCACCTACATGATGCTGCCTGTCCAGTCTCTCACATGCTTGACTCTTTTTTTAATCCTTACAGCCTTGGTTTGAGTATCTTCTAAGTCAGGTCTTCTCTAGCCATGCTAAGAAGTCGTCTGCCAGCTCCATACTTATCTCACAACTTCCTATTAATGATCTTCATGGAAAATTTCTCCATTTCAAATAAATAATTCACATTAGTTTATTTGCTTACTAGTTCATATGCTCTTCCCATTAGAATCTATTCTAAGGTCTACATGGAAGGAAGAAAGAAAAGCAAGTCAGGAGACCATTTAACTTTGAGATTAATTACCCAATTGGTAGATCTTAAAGTTCCTTAACCTACTCATATTACAATATATGCAGAGCCTACACTATTTCCAGTTTTTGTTTATTTCACTCCTTAATATTTCATAATAAGGCAGGGAAGGAAGAGAAATTTCATAAAACACAAAATGGTGCAATAGTCTCTTTCACAAATAACAAGTGCCTGAGGTTTGTGCACCAGGCACAAATATACTGATGATTACAACTCTAAAAAAATTACAAGCCAGCAAGGAAACATCCCCATAATACCATCAGCCAGCCTAATGTGGTTAAAAACCCTATCTGAGCCTCTGCTATAGGCAAACCAGTGTGTCTTTCTTGGCAGGTGATAAAAAATGAGCAAAAGCACAGTATCTTTCTTAAATGAATTTACAATTTACTAATGAGGATGAGAAAATACAAATAATTATACGGCAGAATGTGGATCGAGCTCTAAGACGTGTTCAAATGCAGCACCATCAGAAGCCAAACAAGTCCTTTCCCAGGTCAGCGCTGTGCTTTCTTAAAATACGGTAACCCGATTTCTAAATCAAGCACAGACAAGGTAACAGACCAGAAAGGAGGGGAGTAATGCATGTCTTGGGCATTTGGTACTATCCTTGGAAATTCATCCCATAGGGTGGAAAGCAATCACAGAATCAGAAACCACAGAAGAGGTTGTTCTTGGCCTTTAGTGCATGTTTGAAATCCATCTCTCCTTCCTCAAATTTTTTATGACTTTAAAGTGACTGTATTACAGGGGTTTTAATACAGTGACTTAAGGCCATATTTTTAAAGAAATCTACATCCTACCTAGGTGATGCTAAGTTACTGCATATAGCACTAGGCTCTGCCTGTTTTCCCTCCATGTCAGTTTTGATGCCCAAATACACATAAAAGAGCTATAATGTCTGCAAAGTCCACAGTCCTGGACTTACTGCTTACCTTGTCACTTAAGGAACTAGAAACAGAAATCAGTGGCCAATTCATTTACTTTAATGAAGCAAAAGGAAAGAAAAGTTCTGTCAAAGGAAATAGGACATGAAGACATCGAATGATAAATGAGATAAGCTTTCAATGATATAGTCATCTTTATCACTAATTTCACAATGCAATTGTTAAATCTCTCCTTCCTTGAATAATAATTCAATAATAATGAATAATAAATGTAATAATATATAATATATTTGTGTTGTTTATATATTATATATTTATAATTTATTAATATAATAATAATAAATGTGGAATTTTAATATATTGGAAAAAATTTTAAAACCCAAGTAAAGAAATTTTATAGTGAAATTTTAAAATCTGACTTCTCCTATAACCTAGCTATTCTCAGGCAAAAATTTACAATAATACTTATAACTCCCATGACCATTACTTTTACATGAAGTTCAAGGTCAGCATTCTTTCACATCTGTTCATTTCTGACTTAAACATTTAATGCAGTTGTTTGATCATGAAATATTGTTTTATTTCTATAATACTAATTATACTTATTTATGGCAATAATATTTTCTGATTTCATTCTTTTATATTAACAGGAAACACCTGTGTCAATGTCTCTCCGTTCTGTCAGTAAATTAGCAATGCATTGTGCTGAGAACTCCACTCACGATTTTTTCTCATGGTTTTATTAGTGTATATATTCCTTTAAAGTACTCTATTACTGATGAAGAATATAATAGAAGCCAATTCATTAAAATTGCTTGTTTGTAAAATATACAGCAGAAAGAAATAATTTACTTAATAAAACTGAATGCTGTACTACACTGAGTTAAGGTAAAATAAACCAAATTGAAGACATACTGGAATTACTTTTGTGGACATGTTGATTTTTAAATAATTTTACTCTTTAATATCACTTCTTTCCCCTTCAATTTATTATATGGCATTTAAAAATCTTTATAAATTTTAGGTTTTTTTCAGATAATAATAATTTATAATTATACAATTAATGACTTGAAAACTGTCATGCCTAAAATTATAAATTTTGGAGTTTTCAACACTGCAATTAACGAACTGTTTTTTTCTTTTATTTTTAAGCAAAAAAGAGGTTTATTAAAAAGATAATTAGGAATTTATGGAACTCAAGAGAGGGTATATAACAAATTATTTTCAAAACTTCATTTAATATAGTTACAGATTCACAAAAAGTTGCATAGATAGTATGGAATTGTTCTGTGTAATCTTCATCCAGTTTCCTTTAATGGTTACATCTTATATAATTAATAGTGCTATTTATTGAAACAAAAAATTGACATTTTCATATTGGGGTGTGTGTTTCTATATTGTTTTAACAACTGTGTAGATTCATGTAACCACAACTTGTAATTATGGCACAGAACTATTCAGTGCCCACAATGGGATCCCCTTTATTCCTTTTTATGGTTATGTAAAATCAGTCCCTCCAACACTCCTAACCCCCAGTAACCACTTATCTGTCCTTCACCTCTATAAAATTTTGTCCTTTCAAAACTGCTATATAAATGGAATCACACAGCATGCCATCTTTTTTTCATTCAACATAATGCCCTTGGCATGCATCAAAGTTTTTGATGTACCAATAGTTTATTTCTTTTGATTGTTGAGTACTCTTCCATGACACTGTGGGAGCGGTTTTTTTTAATCATCCACCTATTGTGGGGAATGTGACCTGTTCCCTGTTCTTGACTATTACAAATAAGCCTACTAGAAATAATCATCGTACAGGTCTTTGTGTGAACATCAATTTTCAATTCTCCAGGATAAATGCCCAGGACTGTGATTGCTAAATCATAAGGTTAAATATATGTTGGTGGTGGTGTTGTTTTTGAGAAGTTACCAAACTATTTTCCAAAGTGACTGCATCATTTTACATTTCCACCAACAATGTATGAAACACTCTGCAATCAACGAACTGTTTTCTACTAATGATTACGCATTAGTTCTTACTTGTCACTTCCCTTGGACCCCAAGTAATAGCATTTTCTAAATTTTGGGAAAATACCAGCTTTCTCAGTATTTAAAGTCATTTCCTTTTGTCCCCACACCAGCTTTAGTGTCTCCTTAACAGAAAGTGGGAAACTTTTTCAGTGTATTTTAGTTTGTCTTGTCTTCATTCCAGGGACAGAGAGGGAGTAGCAAAGGTGTTCCCCTGTGGAATAAAATTTAAGATGAAATGGAATTGAAGGAGAAGATCGTTCTTTCTATCTGGGGCAAGTGCTATGTAGAAAAGTAAACGCTCTGCTTCCAAATTTATACCTCAATGCAGATTAAACTCAGTTTTTCAAATGCACCCCGGAAAATTACGTCTTCAATTAAAAAAAAAAGCTGTGTGCTTGAAATGGGTGATTTTTTTTATTTAAGAGAATAAGCATGTTAGTTTCTTGCCAACTACTGACAAATGCTCCATAACACTCATTGAACTCTTTCTTTCCCACATATAAAGTGTTAGTACAACTAAGCTAAAAAAAACAGTAGCCTATTTTAAAAAGAGGCAGACAGAAGTCATGAATAGGCAGTTCACATAAATTTAAATGGGTATCAAACATGAAAACATGCTGAACTTCACTCAAAAGAGAAGAAATGCAAATTAAAACACTGAGATACCATTTTTTCACCTATCAAATAAGCAAAACTAAAAAATGTTGTAACCCCTCTGCCCTGAAGTCACAGTGAAATAGACAATGTCATCCAATTCTCATTTAGAAATACCTATGCCACTTCCCCAAACAATTCCACTTCTGGAAACTGATCCTACACACATATCGATGCAAAATGAGGTACGAATCAGGTGTTTGTACAAACCAGCTGTTCTAGGTCATCCCTCATTGTGACCCGTCTTGCAGTTACATATGATCACACCTCTAAATTCTTTCCTGTGAAATGTGGGTGGATGACACGGGTACCTGTACCAAAGAACCTGTAAATCTGCTCTTTCGCCTCCCCTTCTGATTGGAATGGCCATAACCAGAGTGACCTTGGAAGCCACTCCTTGATTCTGTAAAGGTACTTTATGAGTTTTGAAATTCTTTTTATCAGAATCAACCAGAAGCATGAAATAATGGCAATGTACAGCCACATTACAGCGGATAGGAAGTGAGAGGTGCAAGAGAAAGTAGAAATGGAGGGCAGCAGAAGGTGGAAAATCAAGAGGTACTTTGTGAAGTTAATAAAGAAACATGTGCTTGTGTACATTATTAAAATATGGGTAATCAAAAAATTGATTTTTAATTAACTCAAATATAGAAGAGGAGGGTGATATGCCACATAAGGTACTTAATCCTCTTCTTCCCTAAGTTGGAGTAGAAGTATACTGCCTAAAGACAAAAAACCATAAAAGAGAGAGATAACCAACTGTACCCTTTAAAGGTAGTAAGGAATGCCATGAAGTACTAAAAATAGTGAAAATTATTAGCTCTTATTTGTGACAGCATTGATGGGACCTGAAAGCATTATACTAAGTGAAATAAGACAGATCGGGAAAGACAAATAGTATATGACCTCACTTATATGTATAATCTGAAAAAGCCAAACTCATAGAAATAGAGAACGAGAATTTCCAGGGGTTAGGGGGTGGGGGAAATTGAGAGATGTTGCTCAGGGGTACAAAGTTCCAGTTATGAGAGGAAAAAGCTCTGGGGAATCTAATGTACAGCAGGGTACTTACTGTTAATAAGAGCATATTATATAATTAGAAGTTGCTAAGGGCATAAATCTTAAAGGTTCTCACCATAAAACAAACGGTAATCACGTGACACGATGAAGGCGTTAGCTAACCCTACAGTGGTCATCATTTTCCAATCTATACATGTACTGAACCAACGGGTTTGACATCTTAAACTTACACAACATTATAGATCAATTTTACCTCATTACAGCTGGAACAAAAAACATTATTTGTGAGGAGTGAACTTAGCAAGTACCTTTACCTTCTTTTTCCCTCTTATTGAGTTCAAATAAAATTTAATGATTTATTTGAAATTTGTACACACACTAAAATCCCACTTTGATAAGCACTCTTTTTAAATCCTAGGCATTCCTCTCTCCATATCTATTCATAAGGAGATATTTAGAATAAAAAAAGTTAGTTTTATTCTGTTAAATTTTTAATTTTTTGTATTTTGAATGAGATTTCATTTCTTTTACTTTAATTTTGAGCATGCATAACTTCCTTAAAAATCAACATCATTAACATAAAAAGGCATATTCAACAATTTTAATCATTTTCATGCTTGAAAATTTATGTGAATGAGGTTTTAATTTCCTCTTACTCTTCTATGTTTTAATTGAGTCTTACCTCGTTATTTTTCTAAACATTTACTTATTGTATATCATTAACTTTATTTTTTTGAGTATAGTTGACACACAATGTTCCATTAGCTTCAGGTGTCCAACACAGTCATTCGACAAGTTTATGTACTATGCTATGCTCCCCACAACTGTAGCTACCATCTCTCACCATGCAACACTATTACAATACCGTTGACTGGATTTCTGATTCTGTACCTTTTATTCCTGTGACTTACTTACTCTGTAACTGGAAGCCTGCACCACCCACTACTCCGCACCCATTTTGTCCATCCCCCAACTCCCCTCCCCTCTGGTTTGTTCTCTGTATCACTGCTTCTGATTCTGTTTTTTCTGATTCATTTGTTTTGCTTTTCTAGATTTCCCATATAAATGAAATCATATGGTACTTGTCTTTCTCTGACTTACTTCACTTACTATTAACTTTAAAATAAAGATATTGTTAAAAAGGGAGATATAAAATGTTATATGTAATACAAAAACCATTTTCATTCTTGAAATTGATGAGGATGTTAGTGGCACCTGAAAATCATTTCTTAACCTGCATTTTATCATGTAATATTATAATCTTCTAATATAGACTGATTTCCTTGTAAAAATAATCTAGGTTATTGGCCACTGAAATTCATAGTATTTTATTTCATTAGGATACTTATGATTTGTGAAGGAAGTATCTCTTTTTTTGTAAAGATTTTATTTATTTGACACAGAAAGAGAGAGAGAGCACACGCAGGGGAAGTTACAGAGGGAGAGGAGAGGGAGAAGCAGGCTCCCCACTGAGCAGGAAGCCCAAAGTGGGGCTCGATCCCAGGACCCTGAGATCATGACCTGAGTCGAGGGCAGACACTTAATAATCGACTGCCAACTGGTCGACTTAATCGACCACCCAGGTGCCCCATCTTAATATTACTTTGAACTGTAACAGGACAGAGATTTATTATTAGAGCATAAAAAATAAAATCACAAGAACATGGCAAATCCTGAAGATGGAACAAAATTTGACTTCTGAAAGCCCTCAGTGCAAGAGAAATTAAGTAAAACAGATGTTCCATTCACAGTCATCCATACAGTTATATGAGAAAGACCAGAGTGTGAAGATGAAAAAAATAATACAAATATAAATTGCACCTTTGCTGACTTGTGAGTAGTTCTGTGATGTTCAGTCTGACGACTGAATCCAAATCTACACTGCGCATGGCAGGAGAAAATCTCTGCTTGCTGAATTACAGTTGTACAAGTGAAACACTCCACAACTCCTGTGGTCCAGCAAAGACCACCTGACCTGAGACCATATCCTCACACAGTAAAATGTCCTTCCTAGGTCAAACGAAGCTATCAAGACATTAGAAGTATATTTATTTTGAAGATGAACAGAATCTTCAAAGGGTAAAAATCCACTATGATTCCAATACAACCTCATGCAATGGACCGTATTCCCAACTGGCAATTCTCTTTGCGTTGATGGGCCAAGCAGCCAACCTCAAAAGAGAAAGTCCTTAAGAAACCTAGTAAAGCATTCGGCTGCCCTTTCAAACTTAGCAGGGAAATTTAGGTAAGTTACACTCCATGTGAAAATCAGTACTGTTAGGAGGGAAACAGGTACAGGTTGATTCGTGGGTCACGAGACAAAAGACTGAATTTCCTTTTCACCACTGCGGTGGCAAGGCTGATAGTCCACACCAAGTCCCTTTACAGCGATTAGGAAGCTTGAGAGAAAGAAACCATCACCACCTGCAGTGAAACCAATGAGACCCACGCCAGTATCAGTCCAGATTGCTATCTGGCTAACAACGCAGCACTGAGATGGACGGCACAGGTGATCCTCAAGGGCTTCTGAGGCAGCACGCAAGGCCAAGGCCCGTGGTCAGACTAAGTGGAACGGTCATGGGAAGCAAGACTTCAATTCTGAAATGTGTTCCAACCGCTGTCATCTGGAGAAATACCTTTTGATCATGCTGTCATGTACATCTTGACATAAAATATGTACAGAAGTGGAGTGAAAAATTCCTCAAGTTTTTAAGTATTCTCTGACTAGCCTACCGCTCTGCCATCTTCTGGGGATTTAAGCGAGCTCGTTCAGACTTTGCCTATCCAGGTCCAGCATTCCTATTTGGAAGTTTTGACTACTTCCCTCTAGAAACCCACTCCCCTTTGCTCCCCAAACACTATTCTCTCCTGATTTTTCTCCTGCAGCTCTTCAAACTCCTTTGGGAACCCCCTTTCTCTCTGCTCACATCCCTATTCTCTCTACCCTCCCTTCTTCAGTGATCACACCCATAGCCAGGCCTTTTAGGTCCCCCCGGAACACTTAGGAACCTCACTTATTATTTCCAGACTGAGCTCTGTTGCACTCCAGACTCGTCAACTCATTCCTTAGACATTTGACTCTGTCGTAAGTCGTGACAGACGGCACTCTCCTCTTTGACGAGTCACATAACAGAAGTTAGACAAGCCACGTTCTCCAGTACTTTCTTGCAACCATGGTTGACCAAGCGATGTCCTTCTGGTCAGTGAGATATAAACAGTAGTCTTGTGCACAGGCTTCTGGGAAAGCAAAATCTATTCTTTGTTCCCTGCCTTTTATTCTAACCCAGGGCGATGGTTTACTGCCTCTTCATGTATTTCTTAGTCATTTCCATATCTTATTTTGTGATGTGCCTTTCATCATTTTTCTATTGTGGTAAAGTTGTTAACTGACTTGTAGGAGCTTATATATATTCTAGAAACAAATCTGTTGGATAAAGGTATTGAGAATATTTTATTACAGTCTCTGTGTCACTTTTTAAGTTTCTTAGTTTTGTCCTTTAATGAACAAAAGTTCCTAATTCCACTACACTCTAATTTTTCTTTTTTTTTTTTTTCCTTAGGGTTACTGTTTTTCATATCCTGGTCAGGAAATTCCTGCCTATGCTGGAACCATGAATATGTTTTCTTATGTTTCCCCCTAACACAGTTTTAATTTCATAATTAATTCATGTTTTTAGGTTAATTATATATTAATACACAATCAAGTTTATAATTTTTGTTACTGCTTTTATTATCATATTTCCCCCTTATGAAATTCCTCCCTTATATCAACATTACATCATTTTTCAACAGTATTTTCTTGGTCCCTTATACTGTTTAATTTTTTTTATCTGTATCTTTAACACATCTGCTATTTCACTAAGGTAACATACAACCATATACACTTATTATTTGTCTTACCTACTTAACCTGTTGCTTCTATATCATTTAATAGATAGCCCAACGTTTCATCTGATTTGAAATGCCAACTTCATAGTATGGTAAGTTTTTGTTTTTGTTTTTGTTTTAGAGATTTTATTTATCCATTTGACAGAGAGAGAACATGCAAGAGAGAGAGAAAGCACACAAGCAGGGGGAGCAGCGGGTAGAGGGAGAGGAAGAAGCAGGCTCCCCGTGGAGGGGAGCCCAACGCAGGGCTCGATCCCAGGACCATGAACTGAGCTGAAGGCAGATGCCCAACCAACTGAGCCACCCAGCTGCCCCCACGGTATCCTCTTTACACCTAAAATTACATTTCTTTCAGGGGTACCTGGGTGGCTCAGTCAGTTAAGCGTCTGCCTTCAGCTCGGGCATGATCCCAGGGTCCTGGGATCGAGCCTTGCATCAGGCTCCTTGCTCAGTGGGGAGCCTGCTTCTCCCTCTCCCTCTGCCCCCGCTTGTGTTTCCTCTCTGTCTCTGACAAACAAAATCTTTAAAAAATAAAAATAAAATTACATTTCTATCTGTACTTTCAATTCTCCTCAGCTCCACTGTCTATCAGTCTATATACCGATACCCACTTAGGTCACTTTAGTTTTCCAATACATGATACTATCTATAAGATTAAATACTACCACAAAGCTGCACACTTCTCAGTGTATTTCTTTCAGAATTTTGTCCTTGTTATTCTCACATTTTTCTGTTCGGATGAACTATAGGATCCCTATTTTCAAGTTCAGAAAAAAATAACATGCCACTGGGATTTTCAGAGGAATTATGTTAAATGTATAGATGGGCTAAAGATATAATTTTCATCTTTATGGCACTGAGGCATCCGTCCAAGAAAATAGTGTGTGTCTCCATTTAGCCAATCCTTCCTCTAAGACTCCCCTTAAAATTTTGTGATTTTCTTCATATAGTTTTTACATTTGGTGGCTGTTTTTTTTTAAAGATTTTATTTATTTATTTCACAGAGGGAGAGAGATCACAAGGAGGCAGAGAGGCAGGCAGAGAGAGGAGGGGAAGCAGGCTCCCCGCTGAGCAGGGAGCCCGATGCGGGCCTCGATCCCAGGACCCTGAGATCATGACCTGAGCTGAAAGCAGGGGCTTTAACCCACTGAGCCACCCAGGTGCCCTGGTGGCTTTTTCTTAAGCTTTAAATTTTCTTGGATGGGTTTACAATATTGCATTTTACTTCTACTTTGTTGAATTTGTTTACTTTCAAATCATAAGTGTTCTTATAAAGTTTATTTATGAACTCCGTATCTGAAGTCATCAAGCATAGCTGCTTGGCTTATGTAATATGCAATTCCAATGTGCCTCTTTCATATACAGTACAATATAAATGACACCCCCTGGAGCTGTCTGCAACCTCATTGTTTTATATATTTAAATGAACTTGGCTTTCCTGCTAAACAACTGTATATTTTAATGTCCCTCATTTTTAATTTCAAATTAATTAGTCTTTTTAAGAAGAAAAGCAAATATTCTTTGTAAATGTAGTTATTATTATTATTTTAACAGGCTTTAATCAACTTCATTTTTCTTGTATAAAACTCTGTGGTGGCCACATCTGGAGCCTGGGTCCTCTGCACAAAGACTCTGGTGTGAGTCTCCACAAGACGGTCAGTGAATTCCTAATAGGGAGAGTTGGTGAACACCATCTCTCTCCAGAGGTCATAGGTGAGATAGCTACAGGTCTTGGAAATGGCATCAGAAGTGGCCTTGGTGAGGTTGCCTAGGGTGGCAGAGCAGCCCCAGGGTGAGGTGTAGCAGGTGTCAATACCGGCCATCAGCAGCAGCTTCTTGGGCAGTGTCTCTGGGAGCAGGGATGAGGCGCACCAGCACAGAGCCACGGAGGCCCATCAGCCTTGCGTGGGACAGCACAGGGCTTGTGGATCTTGTTCCCCCAGTAGCTTTGCCCCACAGGGACGATGGAAAGCTTGGCCAGGAGGATGGCCCCGCGGATGGCAGTAGCTACCTCCCCTGGAGCCCTTAACACCCAGAGTCATGTGTCCCTTGGAATCTTTGATGGCAACAAATGCCCTGCACCTGGTCCACTGGCCAGCTCGTGCCTGGTTTTGCACAGGTAGAATCTTCAAAACCTCATCCTTGAGGGATGCCCCCAGTTAAAAGACGATGATCTCAGAGTCCTTGATGGGCAGGGAAAAGAGACAGATCTCCTCCAGGGACTTGATCTTCATGCCCTTGACCAGGCAGCTCAGTTTGATGATGGGGATCCACTCCTTGTCCTCAGCCTTGCCTCCGCAAGCTCCATGCCTCAGCCCTGGCCCCAGAGCAACTGCCAAAGCCTCTTTGGAAGCCAACATGGCCTCCCATTCTAGGGCCCTGGGCCCTCGAGGCCCTCCCACAGCACCAACCTCATCCCCCTCCTGGTGTTTTCTTAAAGCAGATGACAAATATTCTTCGTAAATTTTAATTATTTGTCTTTTCCACTATCATCTCAATAGTTTGCTTGGGACTGCAAGCTACAGAAACACTGAGACCAACAAATGATTATGTAGGATGGTTATAGTTATGTAAGAATATAAGAATATTCACTGTAGTAGGGCATGCAACAATTTTCTCACGTGGCACAGTTGTTTCTAGAACTATTTTCACAGTATGCTTAACACAAAACTAATCCTCCTCACCCCAAAGAGCAACTCCTATTGACCAATCCCTTATCTATTAACTGGTCCCAGATACACAAAGTTTGAAAAAGTTCATTGACATCTTCTCAACCTCTAGCTAACCCACATATTCAATCAACTACTCCCACTTGATGCATTTCAAATCCACCTTTGAATTTCCTCGTTACCGGCCAGCATCCTAGTCAAGGTTCATGTTACAATAGTCTGTTTGGCTTCTTAATTATAACACTTTAGCACAAAGTAGTAAACACTTTTATTGCCCACACAAAGGTTTATCTCTACCCCCATTCTCTGGGACTAATTTTTGTCCAGGAGGAATGTCGGTAGTCAAGCCAGGTAAAGAGCATCAGCCTTGGTTTGACCCTTTGTGGCCTGAGTCCTCGCTAACCAGATTCCTTTCCCTGTTCTCTGTTCATATTTGATCATATTCTGCCACTGTTCCTGTGGCCTCTCTTCTAACTTCAATGACTTCGTGCACGTCCTCGCTGCCTAGAGTCTGGTTCTCCAGAACACACCATCAGACCTCCCCCGCTGAACGCAACTGCCTGAGCCTCTGCCATCTCTGAAGGGCAGTAAGTTGACGCCAAGCACCAGTAGCCATCTGCTTTGATCTTGTAATTGGTTTGGATTCTCTCTAACATGACCTCCCTCAGTTTCAGTTCAGTCTTCGTTTAACCTTAGAAAAAATATCCGAGTTTTATTCCATATTCAGAACGCTGACCTTGGCTTCAGCCTACAAATGTTCCCAGGTCACTTAAGTAACATAGAGTTATTACTAAAAAGTATAATTAAAGAAAGCTGGCATATTTAAAACAAATGGCCCCAAGGGAAGGCTAAACAGATAGGGGAGGAAAAAAAACCCCACGAGTTTTCACTTTCCTCAAATAGACATTTCTCATGATTCAACCATTAAAACCAGTCAACCAAAAGCTTTCATTTATAAATGTCATAAATGTGCAAATTTTTACTTCAAAGTAAGTGCTTAAAACAATATTGCTAATTGAAAACTGAAAATGTCAACACTTTCCATTGTATTTCATTGTTTGAAACCATTAGTGTTTTATGTCAGATACATAAATAAAACAACAGGGAACTTTTCATTTCTAAGGTGATACTTGAAAATCACACAGAATTTAATCATGCCTGCAAGAATACTTGTTGGAAAATTGACCTCAAATATCATGAAAGCTCTCTCATCTGACTCTTGGAGGTTTGTTCTACTCGCATTTTTCTTCTGAGTGGCAGAAATGGAAAGTCTTCTCTAATAATTATCAACGTTAACAGAAGACGTCGTTAGTGCCAGGTTTTTATAGCAGAGGGAAAAGCACGTAGCTGCATTTTTTATACGCTTAGATAGTATTCAGTAGCACTGCAGAACAGAAAGACACAAAGCCGACAGCCAAGTAACCCTAGTGTTTGAAATAAAGCTCTATGCCTTGAATGATGTTTCTTCTGAAATGTCAAACATTTATTATTTTTTAAGAAATTCTGTTTTCCCTCAAGAATAATTGAAGGCTGTTAGGTAATGATTCTGCACGCGTTCAAAGCTTCTCAGGGAGTCTTAATGAACACTCCCACCTCTCAACAGCCTTTTGCATTAGCTGAATCGTCTGGCCAGTCAAGCTAACCTACAGCTGTCCAGCTCATTAGAGCCAGGGAATTTGATTCTGAGGGAACTATTGTATTCCGGGTGCTCTGAAGAGCTTCCTGTCCAAAGTAAGGCCAGGCCTTGAGGAAAGGCCAACAGTCAAAGCCAGGTAGACCAGAAAGAAGCCTCACGTCCAAAGAGAGAAGCAGGGTCACGGATGGCAGAGAGGGAGCCGAGAGTCCGAAGCCAGATGGATATTGGGTTGAGTGTGATCAGACGGGAAGCAAACACAACAGCTTTGGCATGAACGCCTTCCAAAGAAGGCAAGATCAACATGGTGCTCTCCCAGCTCTCCGGCTGATATGTTCTACATAGAAAAGGCATGGCAGCGGTAACTTTCCACGAGATGCTCCATTTAGATCATTACTTATGGAGAGCAGGTTACTAACAAAAAAAAAAAAGAGCACTGCATCTTCCAGTAATTAAAGTTGGAATTTGTTTCAAGAATTAAAGATGAATCAATTACACAACACGATACAATCTATTTTATCCAAGGCTCTATTGACTATCATTCCCTATAAATTAACTCACCTACACATCCACAGTGCAATTATAACAGATGGTTGATTAAGAAAGACCCTCGGGCTTTATAGCATTCCGAAGTACTTTCTTGATGATGAACAAATTGTATTTTGAAGGGCTTGGAGGTCAACTGTAATCTGCTTTTTTCTAAAATGAGAAATTAACTCAATTGAACATTTCAACTACCTACTTACGATGCACAACTGAATGACAGATACGGTAACTTCCTTAATCAGAGTATTTTTTTAAACATACCACACCAGAAAACAGAAAGTTTTCCAACTAGACAAAAACATAAAGGTAACACTAAGCTTGAGAAATAATGCTTTGTTTCTGCTCTAAACTTATAAAATTAATAACTGGCATGTGTTAAACATACACTAAGTTCCTGGTACTACTTTAAATACTTAACATGCATTGCCTCCTTTAATCCAAATACCAGTCCATTTTAGTATTTACTATTAGTATCTCATAATTGAACACTGTGGTTTAGAGGTGTTGAATAACTTGGTCAAGTTCACGCAGCCAGTAAATAAAGAGCCTATCATTCTTAATATATAATTAGAAGGTAGTAGATACACACAGAGGGGTAAGAGGATAGAGAAAAGGAAATATTCCTGCTCCTCCTTCCATTTTTGAAATGGCAAACTATATAACACTCAATTTATAATTGAGAAACTGGGACTTAAAGAGAGATTAAAAGTCTTAGCTAGGGTAAAGAATGGAAATGGAATTCATTCTTAGCCTTTTAGGTTAAACTGAAAATGAAATATGAAGTACATATAATAAAATATGAAATATATGGAATTCCCAATGCTTCAACATTTTTGACATACAAAAATGGTACTCTCATATGATTCAATCAACTACAGTCTTCTACAAAGCACTTAAAAGCATAATTACATTGCTGCAATATTAGAAGTCATATTACCCATACTGCCACTCCCTGTGAAGTCCCTAATTTGGTACTGATATCTAAATGACTCATTTAGGCATGCACATAATACTAAAATCTATTTTAAATCTGAAAAGTATCAATTACTACAATGGTTTGATTCAAGTAGTAACTTAGTAACAATGTTTAAAATAACCTTAACATTTTTTTTATCTAAAACTTTCAAAATGTTTTAAAACCAATGCTTTATGAGTCCCAGATCTCTATGATGTGGGTAAGCTCTTTAATTACTCTTAACGGCTTAGAAACTAAAACATAAAAAACTCAAGTGGCTTTCTGCTGTCATCGAATGAGTCCCATCAAGCAGTGATATTGACAGCTTGAGTTACAGAACATTATTTATTCTATGTCACACAGTCAACCTCACAATGTCACATAAGGGACATATTTTGTTTGGCTTTCACATAAAAAATGATATCCATTCAACATTATTTTACCGAAGCAAGAATATTAAAAATAAATTGGCGATTAAAAGTAATGAATAAACCAGATGAACACGATAAAACACTGGCAGTCCAGTTTGGCCCATCAGAGTGGCACCACAGCTGGGGTCCGGCAGCGCCATTCTCTCTTTGACTGCAGACTTCCAGCCACTGCAAGAGGTCTGGCTCATTTTACTCGCCATCTTCCATCTGGCTTGCTTCCCTTTCAGACTTGGGCCACAGTCAGGTGAAATCTCTTGTTTCCACTAGCCCTCACAAGTCATTTTGCATTTGCGGACTGTGAAGGGTCTGAGTTGTTTTATATTCTATTTGGCCTATACTGCACTCTCTACTCTGTGCCTCATTAAATGTTAGTTAATAAAGGAATCCCTCCTTATGCAAAGAGGACCCAGAAATACTGAGATGCTAGCATGCCAGAAGAGTTAAGGGACTGAACTTGTCTTCAGGTGAAATGCCTGATCAAGATCCTGAGTAAAGTGCCCCGTCGTGGTGACTGCACCAGCCTACAAGTCCCTCACCGGAGACTTTTCACTAAGTAAAAAATGCTTATACATAGTTTCCCCTCGGCATGGTCCTATATGCACACAGTGCAGTTCTCCCAATTTCGCTGAACACCACCAGTCCTGGATGACTTGATTCAAATTTCAATTGCCACCTTTTATTAACTGTGAGAAATTCTTTCAAGCACAAAGATGCTAGCTCTTCAGTTCACAGATCTTTCTGTATGTAACAGCTTATATCACCATCAGTGACAAATCAAACCCCTTCTCTCAAAGCCTGTCAGTGATTAGTCAGTGAGCGTCTGTTACTCCTTAGCAAAGTGTACAGGTGTGTTGCTTCCTTGTTTCCCCACGACCAACCCATGTGGCATTTCTCAAAACTGGATAATCCAAATTGGAAATTGGGCAACAAAATATAAGCGCAACAAAGAAACAGAAAGTGATAATACTACAAGTGACATTTGAACAGAACATGAGCAGACTATAAAAGAGCTGACCGTGACATTGTTAACACCCCCATCATTTGAGGAACCACTAGCTTCATATGCAGCCAGAGGAACTTGGGCAAGGCGATCTTAGCGATATAACTAAAGGAAGTGGCTGTGATAAAAAGGATGAAGCTGCTCTCAAGGAAGTGATGCCAGCAACACAATCGTCCCAAGAAAGGAACTCTTGGAGATATTTCGTGACAATGAACAGGTGACAAAATATTGGAACTTGATCCAATCTTTGAAAAGAGTAGGATCATTCACCCAAGCATTGAAAAGGTTTTTCTCCCATATCATAAGTTACATGATAAGAAAGCAAGCACTATTCACACTACTCTTGATAAGTTGTCTAAAAAGAAATAAGTTTATCAATGTCTCTGTTTTAAATTACAGGCCATGATATAAATTTGAGTTTTACTATTGCTTTATTTTCCTATATATTAACTGAAAGTTAGAGTCATAGTATTTCGACAAGAGTTTTCAAAGGTCATCGAAAAATCACAATTTTCCCCATTATTAAGATCATTTTGCATGAAACCACACAGTCTTTTTCTGTGGTCTTGAAATACCCTTTAAAGTGAGTACTTCCTGTTATTTATTATGGGTCAAAACCAATTTCCCTCTGAAAACCACAAATTATGGACTAAACCAAACAGATAAGTAAGTACGTATCTGGCTGAAGGCATTAGAGAACCATCAAGGCAGTGAGGACCGTTTTGACACACCAAGAACGATCCAAGCAAATGGAAGTTCTAGGGAGCTACAGAGTCTCTGGAGCATCAAAAGTGTTCAGGACCAAAGTGTCAAGTGAATTAGTGAATGAATAACAAATGAAGGAAGGGATTCAGTTTCCAACTAATCTTTTCAAAAATTTTTGTGTTTGAGTGTAGTTGATAACCAATGTTACATTAGTTTCAGGTATACAACATAGTGATACAACATCTTTTTACTCTATGTTATGCTCACCACAAATGAAGCCATCATCTGTCACCATTCAATGCTGTTACATTATCACTATGTTCCCTATGCTGTACCTCTTATTCCCATAACTTATTCATTCCATAACTGTCAGCTTCCAACTATTATTATCACCCAGGTAAGGAAAGTAGTGTTGATAATTATTCTCTGAATGATACAAAAATCTTCACAAGGGTTCTTGCTAGGATTAGAAGTGGCTCGTGACTTAACTCACTGACAGCATCAATTACGGTTTTTATTATTTTTGACCACAGAAATCTTAACTAAAAAGTGTTAGCAAGAGAGAGAGAAAATGACAGCTTGAGTTCTGATTTCTCATCTGATATTCTGATTACTATCTACCACCGGGACGTTCTACAGAAAGAAATACATTATGTTTGAAAACACGACTCAAACCCATATGTGCACATAAAAGAAACCTGTCTATCATAGGAATCTGCTGTGATATCTCTTGCCTGTTCCAACCCCTTAGTAGAGAGGTATATTGAAAGGTCCTTTGCTTTCTGCAACACTACTGGAAAGAGCATAGCCTCTGATGTCGCTACTTCTAATTACAGTTCAGCACTCTCTTCCTAGGACTCAAATGTAAGTTCAGAGTTTGGGCTTAAGAATCAATAAACAGCTATTAAATTTTGGCTCTCCATCCTATACCCTCCCTGTACAAAATCTGGCTCTTCCCATCTAACTTTGATGCCACCTAATCCTTAGTGGTTTAATTTCATTTTTTAAAATTGTTTTATTATGTTATGTTAGTCACCATACAGTGTATCATTAGTTTTTGATGTACTGTTCCATGATTCATTGTTTGCATCTAACACCCAGTGCTCCATGCAATCTGTGCCCTCCTTAATACCCATCACCAGGCTAACCCATCCCCTTACCCCCCTCCCCTCTGAAACTCTCAGTTTGTTTCCTGGAGTCCATAGTCTCTCATGGTTCATCTCCCC
Source organism: Ailurus styani (assembly GCA_002007465.1). Taxonomy (NCBI): domain Eukaryota; kingdom Metazoa; phylum Chordata; class Mammalia; order Carnivora; family Ailuridae; genus Ailurus; species Ailurus styani. Next base: position 1,017,322 of record LNAC01000441.1, on the reverse strand, counting down.
CTCTGATTTCCCCCCTTCATTTTTCCCTTCCTTCTCCTGATGTTCTCCATGCTTATTCATTATGTTCCATAAATAAGTGAAACCATATGATAATTGACTTTCTCTGTTTGACTTATTTCACTCAGCCGACTTTTACACCACCCAAACTTTAATGGTTTAATTTCATTGTTATACAACCCCAGATATGCCCATTCCAACTGGCAGGTGTGTATCAGTCGAAAGATGGCGATTCACAACACATTTCAAAATCATGGTAAGAATCCATGTCAACTGTAGTTAGCACTTCAATAATAGCCTAGAGATTTTTGAGAAAAAAGAAAAAACCACTTACATGTCATATTCCATTTTGAGAATGAATGACAGACTGTGGTTTCATAGTCTATGTACTCTGATGATACTCTTTGGTTAGCTTATAAACAAAGCAAAATAATTATATTAGGGAGGAAAGTGAGGGAGGATTTTTTTCCCATTATTTCCCAGGCATGGATTGCAACCTTTATTTTGTGAAAAACAGAGGGAGAAATTAGAGGAGCACAAGTGTACTCTTCTAATAAAAACAATAAAAGGTTATAGGAAAACCACAGGTTTCACTAAAATGTGATATATAATATACAGAAATCATCCCATGGAAACATCCCAATAAAAGATATTCTGAGAATTTTTAACAGATGAAAAATCTATGAAATTAATTCTGAATCTATTAAGTTAAATTTCATATATTTTTGAATTCTAGCAATGACAGAATAGGTTGATTCAGATCAATTCTTCCACTAACAATACCTAGAGAAAATGTGGATAAAATATTTTACAAAACATCCACATCTATTTAATGGCAGCAGAAAGCTACTAGGGCAGTGAGCATTTGTAGAACTAAGATCCAGAAAGGAGTTGAGCCCAGGATTCGGTGGCTCAGAGAGAGGTACAGGGGATTGGATAAGAAGCAGTACTGGAAGAGAGAATGCCTGAGAATTTTCCTAATCTGATAAAAGTCATCAAGCCACAGATTTAAAGAAGCAATATGAACTTCCAGCAGGATAAATTCAAAGAAAATCTGATCAAGAATGATTCTAATAAAACTGCTGAAAACCAACAATGAAAAAGAAAATCTAAAAAGTGTCCAGAGGGGCAAAGTATAATTTATTTTCAAAGAAGTAAAAATATGACCAAAAGCTGACTTCCCCCAAAAGATGAAGGAAACCAGAAAACAAGGGCATGGTATTACAAAGGGTTGAAAGAAATGACCACCAATTTATATTTCCATTTCCAGTAAAAGATTCTTCAAAAATAAAAGTATGATAAAAACACTTTCAGACAAATAAAACACAATTTATCACAAAGAGATTATCTCCTAAAGAAGTGCCAAAAGTGTTTTGGCAGACATGATGAAAATGATGCCAATGGAAGGCTGAAACATGTAAGAAAGAAAGAAGACATTTGAAAAAGAGGTTATTATCAAAAATGTTGCATCAGTACATTTCAAAACTGTAGGACATGGACTTAGTTTGATTGTAAAGCAGAACTTACTCAAAGCGCCTCAAGGAGTAGAAACCTGAATATTCCCTGCCAAAACAGAATCATAACTTAATGTTTTCCCACAAAGAAAAACTCTGGCTCATATAACTTCGACCAGTAAATTATATCATACATTTAAGAATAAATAATATGCATCTCAAACCAAGTATTTCAAAAAAGAGGGGGAAAAGAGAACATTCTTTAATTTTATGACCATCATAATCCAGATACTGAAACATAATAAAGACTTTACAAGAAAGGAAAATGAAATGCATCGATGTGCACCAAAAATCTCCTGAACAATGTATGAACGCATCAAATCCAGCAATAGTCAAAAAAGATAAAGAACATATTGAATTTATTAGAAGAATGCCAAGTTGGTTTAACTTTGAAAAATCAATCAATAGTAGCCACTATCTTAAAAAAATAATTACAGAGTTTCTTAAGAGAGCAAAGAAAAATGACCCAAACAAAAACCACTTTCAGCCCAGAAATAGAGAGGCATGTCCTTAATTGGATAAAAATTTGTTTTTGGAACAAGCATAACATTTAGTGAAACACTGATGAAAGATTTTCCTCTGATATAGGGATAAAATAACAATGCCTGTTAGCATTGCCTTGAGTCAATATTACACTGGAGAACCTTGTGCTAACAAGCAAAGAAAAGGAAACAGCTTAAAAATTGGAGAGGAAAAAATAAAATACTTGCTATTCAAAATAAAGAGATTATTTAGAAAATCCAAAAGTATAGACAAATCCTTAGTGTAAAGTATATGTTTATTAGTATAAATTATAATTTGCTATGAGTATAGATTAATATTTAAAAATCATTTCTATTTTAACCCTGAATAGCCAAAGCAATTCTGAAAAAGAAAAACAAAAATGAAGGTATCACAATTCCAGATTTCAAGCTATACTACAAAGTTGTAGTCATCAAGACAGTACAGTACTGGCACGAAACAGACACAAAAATAAATTCAAACTGGATGAAAGACCTAAATGTGAGGTAGGAAACAATCAAAATCCTAGAGGAGAACACAGGAAGGAACTTCTTATTAGACACATCACCAGAGGAAAGGGAAACAAAAGCAAAAATGAACTGCTGGGACTTCATCAAGATAAAAAGCTTCTGTACAAGGAAGGAAACAACCAAAAAAACTAAAAGGCAGCAGAGGAGATAATATTCATGACATGTCTGATCAAGAGTTAGTATCCAAAGTCTATAAAGAACTTATCAAAGTCATATCCCAAAAAACAATCCAGTTAAGAAATGGGAAGAAGACATGAATAGACACTTTTCTAAAGATGACAGGTAGATGTCTAACGGACACATGAAACGAAGCTCAGCACCACTCATCATCAGGGAAATACATATCAAAACCACAATGAGATACCACCTTATACCTGTCAGAATGGCTAAAATCAACAACTCAAGAAACAACAGGTGTTGGCAAGTATGTGGAGAAAAAGGAACCCTCATATGCACTGTTGGTGGGAATGCAAACTGGTGCAGCCACTCTGGAGAATAGTTTGGACATTCCTCAAAAAGTTTAAAATAGAACTATCTCATGGTCCAGCAACTGCAGTACTGGGTATTTACTCAAAGGATACAAAAATACCAATAAAAAGGGGTACATGTACCCCGATGTTTATAGCAGCATGATCAACAGCTAAATTATGGAGAGAGCCCAAATATCCATTGACTGATGAGTGGATAAAGAAGATGTGGTACATACATACAATGGAATATTACTTGGCCATCAAAAAGAATGAAATCTTGCCATTTGCAACGATGTAGATGGAGCTAGAGTATACTATACCAAGTGCAATAAGTCAGAGAAAAATATCACATGATCTCACTCATATGTGGAATTTAAGAAAGCAATCAGATGAACATAAGGGAAGGGGAAAAAGAAAAAAAAGGAGAGAGGGAAACAAGCCATAAGAGACTCTTAACCACAGAGAACAAACTGAGGGTTGATGGAGGGAGGTGGGTGGGGATGGGCTAGATGGGTGATGGGTATTAAAGAGGGCACCTGTTGTGATGAGCACTGAGTACTATATGTAAGTGATGAATCACTGAATTCTACTCTCGAAACCAATTTGCACTGTATGTTAACTAAACTTTAAATTGAAAAAATCATTTCTATTCCTATATAGCACAACAAATAATTAGAAAATTTCATATAAAATTTACATGAATCAGGGCACTTGGGTGGCTCAGTTCATTGAGCATCCAATTCTTGATTTCAGCTCGGGTCATGATCTCAGAGTTCTAAGATTGAGCCTTGCATCAGGCTCCCTGCTGGGTGTGGAGCCTGCTTAAGATTCTCTCTTCCCAGGCGCCTGGGTGGCTCAGTGGGTTAAAGCCTCTGCCTTCAGCTCAGGTCATGATCTCAGGGTCCTTGGATCGAGGCCCACATCGGGCTCTCTGCTCAGTGGGGAGCCTGCTTCCTCCTCTCTCTCTGCCTGCCTCTCAGCTTACTTGTGATCTCTCTCTCTGTGAAATAAATAAAATCTTTTAAAAAAAAAAAAAGATTCTCTCTTCCCCTCTGCCCCTCTCTCCTTTGCTGAAAAAAAATTTATTTTTTTTTAATTTTTTTTTTTGAGAGAGAGAGAGAGTGAGAGCATGAGATGGGAGAAGGTCAGAGGGAGAAGCAGACTCCCCATGGAGCTGGGAACCCAACGTGGGACTCAATCCCAGGACTCTGGGATCATGACCTGAGCTGAAGGCAGTCACTTAACCAACTGAGCCACCCAGGTGCCCTGAAAAAAATTTTTTTGACTAATCTTTTCAATTTCTATAAAAACACCCACTGTGATTTTGATTGGGATTATATTGAACCTACAGATCACTTTAAAGACATAGTATTTAACAGTGGGTTTACCAATCCATGAACTTAGTACATGTTTATATTAATTTTTAAGTAATGTATTATTATTTACATATAAAATAATCCTATTTTATATAGGTGTTATGATTAATATTTATACAGAGGTATTTCACATCATGTATTAAAATTAACCCTAAGTATTTTATATTTTCGGATGCTATTTAAAATATTTTTGTAAATTCTATTTTTTAATTGTTCAGTCTACAGAAACAAAGTTTTTGTAAATTGATTCATTATTATGAAACACTGCTGAATTCATGTATTAGTTCTGTTTCCTATTTTGTAGATTTGCAAGATGTTCTACCTGGTGTAATGATTATGGACAAAGGCATCAAAACAATTAAAAGGGGAAAAGATAACACTTTAACCAATGATCCTAGAATAACTACACACACACACACATATAAAGGTCATAAAGTTTTGTTCTACCTTATATAATACACCAACTAATTCACTACTGATCATAAACTTAAATATATAGGCTAACAAATATAACTGAGCTGAAATTATTTAAAACTATCTTCATGAACTTAATGTAAGCAATGCTTTCTCAGGGCAACAAAAGATTTAACTATAACAGAAGAAGTTGATAAATTAGACTTTTTTTAAGGAGTTTACTTATTTATTTGACAGACAGAGAGAGAGCACAAGCAAGGGGAGCGGCAGGCAGAGGGAAAGGGTGAAGGAGGCTCCCCACTGAGCAGAAAGCCCGGCCTGGGGTTCAAACCCAGGACGCGGGGATCATGACCTGACCCAAAGGCAGACGCTTAACCAACTGAGCCACCCAGGTGCCCCCAGACATTGTTTTAAAAGATTTTCTTCAGAAGAAGAAAAAAAGAAAATATACTAGCCACACACTGAGACAAAATACTCACAAAGCACATTTTAAAGAGAATTTGTATCCGGAATATATAAAGCATTCTACAGTACAGCTCAAGGGCAAAAAACTGACAGAAGACTTTAGACAATTTGTCCAGGTATTTATAAAAGCACATACAAATAAGCACATGAAAAATGACTAATATCATTACTAAAGAAATGGAAATTAAACCCACAATGAGCTACTACTCCAGATCAACTAGACTAACATTAAAAGCACATACACAAGTTGAAAACTACTAAATACCTATCAACAGGAATATGGATAATTAAATTGTAGTATATTTCATAATGAATACTATGCAACTTTAGCACAAATGATCTACAATTTCATGCACTGATATGCATGACTTATTAACACTATACTGAGCAAAATAACCACCAAGAAGAGTACATATTATATGATACTAGTTTTATAGCAAAACTTATCTCTGCTGGTAAATTTCAGGATAGAGGATGCACTTAGGGCTCTAACTGCTGAAAGAAAAGAGGTCTTTTGAACTGGTAAAGTTCTATTTTGCACGGGTGCTAGCTACACCGGTGTGTTCAGTTTGTAAAAGTTCTCCAAGCTGTATAAGATATGTTCACTTCTGTGTATTTATGTTTCACTTGAATAAACAGAAAATTATTTTACACCAATACTGCTTACAATAGGATAATAAAACAAATAAATCAAATATATTCAAGACTTCTTTACAAAAAACACTCTATTACTAAGAGAAGAAAAATAAGATCAAAATAAGTGAAAGAATACACCATGTTCATCAATTGAAACACTCAATTTTGAAAGATGTCCATTCTCCTTCAAACTGATCTATACTTAGCAGAATTTCCATTATAGACCTAACGTGTATGGAAATTTATTTGTGGAAATTAATAAATGTATTCTGTACTTCCTATGGAAATGTAAAGGTCTAAGAAAAACCACAAAAATCCTCAGGGAATCAAACCAGTTGAAGGAATTCCTCCACTTGCTAACATGACTTGTAATCACGTTTTAATAATTTTTGTTGTTGTTAAAGATTTTATTTATTTATTTGTCAGAGAGAGAGCGCCCAAGCAGGGGGAGAGGCAGGCAGAACAGGCAGAGGGAGAAGCAGTCTCCCCACTGAGCAGGGAGCTCAATGTGAGACTCAATCCCAGGACCCCGGGATCATGACCTGAACCGAAGGCAGTCACTTAACCAACTGAGCCACCCAGGCATCCCTCAGATTTCAATAATTCAGAGTGTGGTACTCTCCCAAGGACAGCTTATAAAACAACAGAACATAATAGAAAGTAAATAGCAGTCATTCACACATACTGACACCTGAGTCATCAGAAACATACAACTGAAGAACAGTGAGAAAGGGATCATCTTATGATAATAAATGTGACACTGAGTCACTCAATTAAACACATGGATTGCACATATAAGTGTGGAAGATAAAACAAATTTTAGAATGCAACTTCAGTCACTTCAAAGGTGTCTTAAATGGATAAAGCACTAACCATGAACTGCAGATTAATAAATTATAATAGATTACAATTAAGATATTCCATTAATGAAAAGACATTAGGAAAACAAAAAGTTAAGACAATGACCAGGAGAAAATATTTGCAACACACATAACTGACAGCGAGCTCATACCCATAACATAGAGTACATAAAGAATATATAATAATGTTTTTTAAAAGAATCTTTATAATATAAGAATTCCTTCATATCAAAAAGATAAAGACGTAGAAGCTGATGTTAAAATGAGAAAGAGACGTGAATGGGCCCTTTCAAAATAAGGATGCCCAAGTAGTAGACAAATATATAATCAGGGAAGCAGAAATTCAAAGTACAATGGTATACTATTACATAACCACTAGAACTACTAAAGTTACAAAATTTGACAATTAAGACATACATATGGGCTAAGTGGACTCTTACATGCTGCAGGTAGGAGTATGAATCAGTACAACTTTGGGTATCTACCAAAGCTAACATACTCATACAATTTGATTCAGCAATCATGCTCCTATTGACATATCCAACAGAAACTGCTACGTAAGTGCACCAAAAGCATTCAAAACAGCAGTATCCATAATAGCCAAAAATGGGAGGCAATCTAAATGTCCATCAACAAAGAAGTTGATGAGTTACGATGTAATCATTTAATGGAAAACTATACAGCAAAGAAAGTGAATGAACTATTTCCACATGCAACATCATGGAAGCATCTCATAAACAAAGCCAAACAAAAATACACCTATCTATCACATGATCCCCTTCATACAAGTCCCAAAATAGATAAAACTCATCCATGGTGTCAGGACAGTGCTCATATATTGGTGGGCAGGGAATTAGTACCAGTGATTAAGAAGGGGCAAGAGGTAGCCAATAATTATTTCTTGACCTGGGTAGTGTTTACCTGAGTGTGTTCACTTTGAGATCATACACTGAGCTAGACACCTACTTTCATTTTGTACATTACAGCTTAATAGAAGTTTATTAAAAATATAATTCAAAACATTAAAATATAGGGTTTTGAGGTGTTTACCTTGCAGTTATCAGTGAAGGCAATTTTTATAGCAAATCAGTAGTGTTAAAAAAAAAAGCAAGAGAGGTGGGGAGCCTGGGTGGCTCAGTGATTAACTCAGGTCATGATCCCAGGGTCCTGGGTTCTAGCCCTGCATCAGGTTCCCCGTTCAGTGGGGAGTCTGCTTTTCCCTCTCTCTCTGCCCACCCCCACTAGAGCACTCTCTCTCTCTCTCTCTCTGTCTCTCTCTCTCTCTCTCTCAAATAAAATCTTTAAACAAAAAGCCAAAAAACAAGAGAGGTATTTAACATACTAAAGAGAACTTTAAGCATTTTTTTGTAGTATATATGGAATAAATCACTAATAAGTAACTCTTCTGATATGAGTAAATTTGGCACAACAACAACGAAACATTTTACTTGATGACTAGTTACTATGTTTATCTGAAAGTAATAAAACTCCATTAGTTTTAATTATATTTTCAAAATCAGATTTTCCATTAAATCAAGCTGGCCTCTCTCATTTGCCAGGATTAAATTTTGATGCATTTGGGTATTTCTACACATCATTAACATGGTGAATGCAACCAAGTCTGCTAAAATTCAGACAAATTAGCCTGTCTATTCATTTCTGACATAAGAACCACATTAATATTTCTACTCCTTCTTCTTGATTTACTCTTTATTTTCTAACTCTTTGTTTATCTTCTTATTTACATCATTTATGTGTGGCCAGCTGTTAACTCAGCATTTAAAATGTCACGTGCAGATCACATGTGAACTTACTTGGGATTTGTTAATACCACAGCAGCTCCTAACAGGAGATAGAACACTGACTGTAAAAGCCGCAGGGCATGGTCTGCCATTAAGCATCAGGGTGATCTTCGGTGACTCACTTTACCGCATCACGCCTCACTGATCAAGATGGGACTTTTACTTGTCAATGTTTAAGAAGCCTATACATCTATTTGGCTTAGGCTTTCGGGTTTTGAGAGTGAGAATTTACTCAGCGACATTGTGATTATTCTTTCCCTATTCTGTTCCACCCTATTTTGACTGACAGGACCAACCCCTACTGCCTGCTTATAGCACTCTAAATTTAAGCCAAGACACCCAGTCTTAGTTCAGGCTGAGCTCCTAGGGATTCTCCCAAGCAGCAAAGCCAGCAGGAGGATTATCTAAGACAATACAGATAAATAACATTATTTGAAAACTCCACTAATTTGAGCAAAGAGTAGAAGAAGCATGTCTGTAGTACCGGGAAGCCTTATCAAGTGTGCTAGTTTATGTTCATCTTTTTGTACGTAATTGAGATTCCTCATATGACATCATTTGTCTGTCTCCCACACAAATCTCTGCCAAACTTGGCCCTAGACTTTCCAGTCAGGTAAAAAAAAATTAGACAAAATTTATCTTCACTTTTCAACAAACACCACTTAAATGTGAGTTTTCCTTTAATCATGTTTGCAGTAGCATGGGGACTGGGACCCAATACCATCCTAACAAAACTGGAACACGCACAATTCATCCTCAATCTGGGTAATAACCCCACTTAGTTTGACCTTTACTGTGTTCTTCACTGCATTCATTTCTGTGGCCAAAAGAATGCAAATTATTCCATAATTTTACTTTTTTTCTTCTCTCTCTCTCCCTCTTCCCAAAGGTCAGCCTAATCTCTAAAATTTATTTTAAATGTATAAAGTCACTCCTTTTAATTTCTTTAAGATAACATTTATGCTATTCTTTTCTGTGCAATAGACTGTCCTTTTAAACCCCCCTTATCATCTCCCATTCAACATTTCCCCTTCTACTTCCCACTCAGCATCCTCACTATGAAAGTTTTATCCCTCTGTTAAAAAAATAATCAGTATTTTACAGCCTAACTGCCTATTGTTGATTCAGTGTAGGCATCATCTAATTTATGTTAACTGATATATATTTTATAGACACTCTTAGAAATTCATAAACAACAGTTTATGCATTATAATCACATTTCGCAAGTTCTGGATTCCCCTCTCCTTTGCACTATCAACATGAAATCAGAACTACTCAAGTCATTGTTCTAATTCCCTTTTTAATGTCAAATTTTCACACCTTGGCAACTAACAGCCCTCTTTCTATACTGACCTCTTTGTGCTTATAAACACTTACTATTTCTCTAAATACATCCTAGCTTTCTTGTGACGGTAAGATACTCCGAGCTCACTTTTATTTCTTCTGGCCCAAACAAGAAATGTTTCCTTTTAGTGGAATATAATGGTGGGTTCCAAAACAGAGGAAACAGAGTGCACAGTAGCTTCCTTTGTTCAATGACCTGAGTTGCCAGGACAGCACCTTAGGACGCTCTACTGGAAAGAAAAGGAGTGGATGGTCAGAGGGTCAGGAGTTCATATTGATTTCTCCAACTTAGTTCTACTTTTACTTACCTTTACGCTTTACTAAGAGAGCTTCTTCCATCACTGTAATTTTTCTTGTTTGAGCTACCATCTTTCAAGTTACCCACTCTTAAAAATGTCCTGCTATGTACTGTGTACAGGCACCAGCACCCAGCCCTTCAATCCAGAAAGACTTTAAATCTGCTTTTGTAAGTATTTTCTTTTTGTACCTTTGGACATGGGGCCAACCTATCCTAAAGGTGGCTCGAAACTGCGCAAGTCTACATGACCTGCTGTGCCAACTTCACCTGAACCCAGCCTCTTAAAAACAAAAACAAATCCAAAGTAATCCCAGAGGAACACCAAAATATTAAAGACATACGGCACTTAGATCCAAAACCAAGCCCATGCACTTAGTGGAAAATAATAACATAAAACTAAGTTGCAAGGTTTTTGCAAAAAATCTTCCAGTTTTCATTTCCGTGAACTGAAATATATGCTTGAACCCCCGTATCTGATTGAGATCCACTATCTTAATCTAATTTTCCTTGCCTTAAGCAATGTTCATTTGGGGCACAGGAATTCTAAAGAATTCTGATTTTCACAGAAACCTTTAGATATATACTTATTGCCCCAAGTTTTTCTAACCCAAACGATACCTGAAAAGTCCAAATACTGATAATTATCAAATAAATGTGCCAAATATTGCAATTTGTAAATGCCTATTATCCTAGTCAGAAAGTTGACATATATTTGCCCTCCGACACACTTTTTTTTTTTTTAAAGATTTTATTTATTTATTTCACAGAGGGAGAGAGATCACAAGGAGGCAGAGAGGCAGGCAGAGAGAGAGGGGGAAGCAGGCTCCCTGCTGAGCAGAGAGCCCGATGCGGGCCTCGATCCCAGGACCCTGAGATCATGACCTGAGCCGAAAGCAGAGGCTTTAACCCACTGAGCCACCCAGGCGCCCCCGACACACTTTTATAATTACTCCACAGTGACCCACAAGATTTAACTCAAAAAATACCAAACCACGAGTAATTATAGCACATTTCACTAAGAATTCCATGACAGCACCCAATTCCACTGGCCCATTTCCAGACTGTTTTAATCTTAAAAAAAAAAAAAAACAAATGCTGAGTGCTAAGAAATCTACATCTGTAGGAAAGCTGATTGCTTATATAGTTCTAGGTGTCTAGGTTTCCTTCAGAGATAAGAATGAGTGTTAAAAACCTGCGAGAAAATGTAGAAAATCTACATTACTTATAACTTACAACTGACCAAAGTTGGAGAATTAGCAGATCTGCAGTATCCAAAACTACCCTATGTATACTACTTCACATAAATCTTTTAATATATGATCCAGATTACATTCCTGATCTCCTCATCAACTTCTTTGCCACACAAGCTTCTTCCAAATGTCTCGGAAGACTTTCCCACCTAAGTGAAATGAGCTAGAATATGTGTGATCCTGCCTCCCATTAACTTTTACTTCATCTGTATGTGATTGTTCGTGTTATAATTCCATCCCCATATAATGTAACCTCACTGAGGACCCCCCTGAACTAATCATTGCTCTGTAAACAAGGCCACTTTTTTAAAAAAGGATTTTATTTATTTATTTGGCAGAAAGAGAGAGAGAGATCACAAGTAGGCGGAGAGGCAGGCAGAGAGAGAGGAAGAAGCAGACTCCCTGCTGAACAGAGAGCCCGATGTGGGGCTCGATCCCAGGACCCTGGGGTCATGACCTGAGTCAAAGGCAGAGGCTTAACCTACTGAGCCACCCAGGCACCCCTAAACAAGGCCACTTGAAGGCTAGGCTAGACATAGGATGAGAGAAGGGAAAAGCAAATACTTCTCTCTTGACACACCCACATTTCAGCTCTGTAACTACTGTGAAAGGAGGAACATTATAAGAAATCTCAACTCTGATATTCAAAACTCAGGTCCAAAATGATTGGGAAAAAATATACTTAGGAGTCTCTGGGATGGATAATGTTTCTTGTAATAATTAAGGGATTCATAAATTAATTGTGATGATGATCGTTCATAAAGTAACTCACATACTTTGCGGTTTTCTGTGAAGTAATACCTCACACATTCTTAGGCACACCAAAACAAAACAAAACAAAAGCAAGAAGTGCCTCAGCAAATTAGACAATGTGCAAAGTATTACTAATTGCATGTTCAAATCAGTAATTTCATAACAATAGCCTCCAAGAACAGTTATTTTGTTGATTTCAATGGGTTGTTAAATTGGTTGTTGTCGGTTTTTTTTCTCAACACAGTTGAAACCTGAACCTTATAGACACGATCTGAATTTTTCTTCTTCTACATTGTTCAAACTTTGGCTGAAAAAAGTTTATATTTCTGCCAGCTGAGTATAATTACACAGTCCCCATCCATCTCCATTATTGCCTTTGTTGAGAAGAGAAATTCTAAACAATGTCTGCTGTTCCCCCACGTCATGGCTTATTTGAAGTAATCACTATTTGGTATCACTACTTAGTTCATCTGTGGGGTTTTTTTTTTTTTTTTTGGCTCAATAGCTTTACTGAGATAGAATTCACATACCATAAGCTTCAGCCTTTTAAAATGTACAATTCAGTGGCTTTTCATATATTCACAGAGTTATGCAAACATATTGACTCCCAAATTTCAGAAATTTTCATCACCCCCCAAAATGAAGCCCTGTACACATTAGCAGTCAACCTCCCTTCCCCCGCAAGCATCACCCCTTCAGCTTTCAGCTATTTTTCATCTCTGGCCTATTCTGTGTACTTCACATAAAAGAAGTAATTTGTGGTCTGTTGTGGCTGTCTTCTTTCGCTTAGAAAAATGAGTTCAAAGTTCATCTGTGTAGTATGTACCAGTATTTAGCTCCTTTTCAGGACCGAGTAACATTCTATTGTACAGATAGAACACTTTTTTTTTTTTAACTTTCATCAGTTGACCAACACCTTTGTCATCTCCTTTTTTGGCTATTATATAATGCAGCTATGAGCATGCATGAACATGTTTTTGTGTGGAGTTATACTTTTATTTCTGTGGGTATATACCTAATAGTGGAACTACCAAACATTACCAAAGGGGCTGCACTATTTTACATTCCCATCGGCTATGAAAGAGGGCTTTTTCTTGCCACTTTTAAAACTCTTTATCAATACTTTTGCCATTTTAATTGCTATGTGTTTTGGTGTGGACTTCCTTGGGTTCATTTTATTGGGGGACTCCCTGTGCCTCCTGGATCTGAATTTCTGTTTTCATCCCCAAATTTGGGAAGTTTTCAATTATTATTTCTTCAAATAAGTTTTCTGTTGCCTTTTCTCTCTTCTTCTTCTTCTGGGATCCCTATAATGAGAATGTTACTCTGTTGCATGGAGTCACTGAGTTCCCTAAGTCTATTCCATTTTTGCATAATTTTTTTCCCTCTCACATGCTCAGCTCGATTATTTTCCATTATTCTGTCCTCCAGGTCACTCATTTGCTCTTCTCCCAGCTTGCTATTTATTCCATCTAATGTATTTCTAGTTTCAATTATTGTGTTCTTCATCTGTGACTGGTTCTGTTTTTAATCTCTTTGTGAAGGTTCTCAACCGGTGTCCTCCACTCTTTCCTCAAGTCCAGTGAGTATCTTTATGATCACTACTTTAAATTCTTTTTTTTTAAAGATTTTATTTATTTATTTCACAGAGGGAGAGAGATCACAAGGAGGCAAAGAGGCAGGCAGACAGAGAGAGGGGGAAGCAGGCTCCCCACTGAGCAGGGAGCCTGATGCAGGCCTCGATCCCAGGACCCTGAGATCATGACCTGAGCCGAAAGCAGAGGCTTTAACCCACTGAGCCACCCAGGCGCCCTCTCTACTTTAAATTCTTTATCAGGCATTACTTATCTCCATTTTGCTTAGGCCTCTTGCGGTGATCTGTCCTGTTCTTTCATTTGGGACATTTTCCCTTGTCTCACTTTGTCTAACTCTCTGTGTCTATTTCTGTGTGTGAAGAAAGTCAGCCAAGTATCTTGCTCTTGAAAGTAGTGGGCAGGGAATGTACTTTTAACAAGACAGCACTGGTCCCCTCCCACAGGGGACATGCAGCTGCCACTGAGCCTGGGGCCAGATGGGGCTGTTCCATAGCGCACATGCAGGCATGTGGTGCCTACAAGTTGTGCACGCTGGCCCTTTTCCAGAGCAGATACACAGCCTTTGCCAAGCCCGGGCCAGCCAGGTTGTGGTGCAAAGCGTGCAGGTAGAGCACAGTTCACCCAAGTGTGTGCATTCACCATGGCGGGTGACTGGCCGCTGCCGCCACTGAAACCAAGGCCTCACAAAGCATACAGTTGGTAGACTCTGTGGTAGCAAGGTTTGTGCTGGTCTTCTGGGGGGAGGGAACTCCAGGGGGCAGGGACTGAGGCAGGCCTTACTGGAGGGGGCAGGGCACGGTGTAAGCAAGTCAGGCAGTGAATGCTGGTGCCATGTTGGTTCCCACAAGTGGCCGTGTATTTACGCTGGGGGCAGGGGAGGGAAATGGTGCCTGCCAGCTCCTTTGTTCCTGGGAGAAGTCTTTCAGTGAACTCTGAGGTTACTAACAACTCTCCCTCCTGTCCATGTCCCAGCTGTTTCTCACACTGCTGCCTCTGTGTTGGATCTCCCAGGGCTGTTTGTTGTGCTGTCTCTTTAAGGGCAGGGACTTAAGTTTCCTCTAGCCCTCCTAGCCCTCCCAGAGCCGAGGCTTCTCATTTTTGAAGTTCTAGGCTTTAAGTCCTACTGATTGTAAGAACTTACGAAAATTGGCCCCTCTGGTTTTCAAAGCCGAATGTTATGGGGATTTGTCTTCCCGGTGCAGGCTCCTCAGTGTCATAGTCTGTTTCTCTCCCCTCCCTGCATCCTCGGTTCCCTCCCTACAGTGGCCACATCCATGGGGTTTAATTCCCACCACATTTCCACCCCTCCGACCATCTTTTATGTGCCGTCTTCTCTACATTTAGTTGGGGAGTTTGTTCTGCCAGCCTGAGTCATTTTCTGGATTATTTATACTGATGTGAGTATATCAGTATCTATACTGATATATACTTGCAACCATGGGACAAAGTGAGCTTAGGGTCCTCCTACTCCTCCATTTTCCCCAGGAGTCTTCCCTTTTCAGATTTTTATAGCATGAAAATAGACCCCTAATTTTAATGCATAAAGCTTAATGTATCCGTCTAGACCTCTTGGTACTTCTCACTCTCACAGTCCAGCCTCACTCATGCAGGTTTTCAACTCTCCTTTTTCCATCTCATTACTATTGCTCTCTTGAAATAATAAAGAACAATGAGGCTGATTCTTAGCAACATCAGGCATTTAGAAGCTGCATAAATTATGAGACGGAAACACTGAATGTTTCAGTTAGTGATGAATTTCAAATCCCTGGATCTATGAAGAGGGATTCATAGTTTAAATTATATTCTGTCAGTATGTCTTGTTTATAGGTGCTTATGTTCACATTTGGGGCCTCAGAACCTAGATCTCAGTAACAAGTGTTCCTGTTGTTTAAAGTTTGTTCCATACTATTATAAAAATAATGCCACTCAAAGAAGTAACTGCTGCTTGTTTGGGTTCCTTTGTTTCCCTTTTAATCCTGAAGGTGAAAATGCTAAAAGGCCAATATTTATTATATACTTTTACATCCCTGTTCATTTTCAGCCCCACAGCCTGCATGAGCAAAGATACCGGTGGCACAGTTTTAACCACATAAATTGGATTACTGCTACTCTTTGTTCATTCAGCCTAGGCAGCATAATCTAGACTATTTTCCTGCTGCTTATTATCTGTGGAAAAGAGGCTAAATGGCAGCGTATTTTTTGCCCTTTCATCCAGTTGAACCACAAATATTTTTGATTCTGAACAAATACTTTAGTTTTCCATCCAAATTTTCAGACTGGCCCCCTTATTTCTAGCGTTGCTAATCAACATCTGGGCCAACAGAGAAATTGTGCTTCATGCATACAAACTAAATCACATTCATTTGTCTACAAAGAATAAAACTATGTTGATGCCACGGAAATACACCACTTATTAAGCAGGTCCCTTTGCACCTGCTCGGTGATTAGCCCAATTTAATCTAGGCTCTTCACTAAATATTAATGGAGTTGGGTAGGCAAAATTTTTCAAGTCCTTGGCACCTTTAAGAAAGGATTCCTCAAAGAGTATTATAAAAAGCTAGCACATTTAGAGTACCCTAATTGTGTATGTGCTTAGTGTCCACACTGTTGAGGAAAGACAAGCGTAATTACTTTAACATCAATTGTAGATAGACTCTTAACAAGAACAGAGAAATTAAAAATGTGAATTCAATGGGTAAAGGAAAAAGGCTATCAAGGCCATGAGGATTTTATGGTTGTCCCCCCTCAATATGAGTACCTAACGCTGGCTACACATTAGATTCACTGGAGGAAGCTTTTAAACATACAGACGCTAAAGATGGTGTTCAGTATGTATATTACATGTATGCTATCCTTCAATAAAGCATTAAAAAACGCAATAACCAAGGCATGAGTCCCATCCCAATTAAATCGAAACCTAGTAACTGGATCACTGGAGGTGGTTCTCACTGGTTGGTAAACTTTAGATGCTGAAGTGCAGAGTTTGAGTCAGTAATCCCAGAGTATGGCCCACGATTCTGGATTTCTAATAAGCATTCTTGTAATTCCTACAGTGTTGCAGCAACCACGCGTTAAGTATCAAGGCTCTAGTCGGGTGGTACCCAAAGTTGAACATAGCCATGTTCCCTGGAGGGCTTGTTAAACAGAGTGCTGAGTTCTAGCCCCCAGAGCTCCCGAATCATTAGATCTGGGATGGGGGCCTAAGAATTTGGATTTGCAGGTGGTGCTGATGAGGCCGGTCTGGTAGCAACGTTTAAGAACCTGTGCTCTGGGGTGCCTGCGTTGCTCAGTCCATTAAGCGGCTGTCTTCAACTCAGGTCATGATCCCAGGGTCCTGGGATTGAATCCCACATCGGGCTCCCTGCTCTGCAGAGAGCCTGCTTCTTTCTCCCTCTCCCTCTGCCTACTTGTGCTATCTCTCTGTCAAATAAATAAAATCTTAAAAAAAAAAAAAAAAGAACCTATGCTCTGGGCCACATCCAAACCCTACTCTACAGAGAAATAAAAGTTATTAAGACACAAAAATTGCTCTCACAAAGGACAGATACTAATACAGGAACACCCTGAAATGTATTAACTCACTCAGCATATATTTTAAACAGATTATCAGATTTCTGATACACATAAAACGCAAGCTTTACTTTGAGGCAAGTTAACACCCTGCTGGAAACAGACACTGTTACAGTTGTCAGATCAGCAGTGAGGGAGGAGCAGAAATGTTAAAAAGGAGACACTGAACTTACAGAGCACAACGTGTGTCAGTGA